>JAVIAB010000124.1:103268463-103868463 GCA_032433765.1 Megaustenia siamemsis
GAAATACAAGTAGAGGGGGACTGGTTGCTCTAAATGCAAGATGCCGGCCTCGAGACAAAGAGGTTGTGGGTTCAAATGCCGGCTAGTTGGGATTTTTATTTATTATTTCTCTCGGCGGCAATCGCCTCTGGTCTCAGCAGTGAGGCCCGGCATGAAACGTCAATTACTCATCGACGGAAAAAATATGAATTTTTGAAGACGGAGTTATCTGCCTGTGCGGCGAGGAACCCTTGTGCACACGGCTGCCAGGGAAAAGCAGATTAACACGCAAAATTCAGTTCCTAGTCTCTAGGGACTTCGTTAGAAGTAAAAGCTGGTGAACAAAAAGTGGTGTCAAGCATGTGGACACACTCACAAACAAGGATTCACACCCTTGCTCTTCAACACAGAATCATGTCACAATAAAAGTCTTCATTACCAGTACTTATAACACACTCCACCCAACCAACAATAACACAAGTTTCCTGACAGTCCATTCAGGATTGGGTCACACTCCTGATTCAGGAATTTATTTACAGACACAAAGTTGTTTCCTATTCAGTATAAGGCTCACTCATGTATAAGCTCAAATACATTCTTGATACAACAACAGCAGCAGTAGAGCTCACTGATTTACAACTCAAGGTTATTATATATATATATATATATAGGTTGCCGATCTGGGAAAACCAACTGGACTACCGACGTTCGGACAACCCGTATTCGTTTCACGCTGGAGCAGTGTGAATTGTACTCGTGGTTGGAAAAAAAAATACCCCCACGGTCGACCCAGCCCACGGTCGACCCAGCCATAGGCAAAAATGGGTACCAGGGTATTGCCCTGGGAAGGTGAGGAATGTCGCTTCGCATCTGAGTTTCGATGCTTGAGGCGACACTATACAGAAATCTCCGAACATTTCTGGATAGGCGGCCGAGCACATATGGGTGGAAACTCGCGTGCTGAGATGCCGGTTCAAGTCTTGTACTTTACCTTGACCTTTACTTTTATAATAATAACCAAACAAATTTTTATTCAATGGTAAACTCACAGACCAAAAACATAAGAGACCAAAAAAACAAACAAAATAACACTAGAACATAAGCTCTGTCTGCAATCAATAGAAATCCACAAAGTTATAAATTAAATTTAATTTTATGAACGTTAAAAAACTCACTCTTTTCATTTACCATTTTAAAATATGTTTGCATTACTCGTACTCTAGCACATCCAGTCAACTTTTATCTCAATTATTGTTTTACTTACATTATACTTCCACTAATTTACCCTCTTTTTTAAGCATTACCCTTTTCATCATCTACCCCTTTTCAGCTAAAGCTTGCTCATTAATTAACTGACTTGATTCATTATCTTACCCCTTACCCATCTTCTAATTTACTCATTATTTTATCCGGGATATATTTTATTCACTGTCTAAATTACATTTGTTTTACTACATCTTACATCAATTATTTTACAAACTGACTATTTTACTATTTTATTCATTCTCTATTTTACAAATTAGATTACTCACTATCAGTTTTACACATTTGATTACTCAATCTCTAATTTACAAATTAATTTACTCACCCTAAAAGTTACTCATTATTTAACAAAGCCTCTATTTTACTTATTAATTTACTTTCCCTCTCTTGTACGCATTAGCTTAATCAGCCTATAATTAGATTACTCACCCACTTTTTTTGCGCATTAGTTTACTTGCCCTCTATTTTACTCATTGGTTTTCTCATCCATTATTTTCTATTAATTTACTCACCATTTATTATACCAGTTAGCTTTCTCATCCTCTATTTTACACACACTGACATACTCATAATTTATTCACCCTCAGTTTTATCCATGTAGTTTACTTACCATCTATTTGACCAATAGTTTACTCACCCTCTATTTGACATATTACTTTATTCACTTTTTGATCCTTTACTCACTCTATATTTGACCCATTACTTTACTCACTCTATATTTGACCCATTACTTTACTCACTCTATATTTGACCCATTACTTTACTCACTCTATATTTGACCCATTACTTTACTCCCTTTATATTTGACCCATTACTTTACTCATTCTATATTTGACTCATTACTTTACTCACTCTATATTTGACCCATTACTTTACTCACTCTATATTTGACCCATTACTTTACTCAATCTATATTTGACCCATTACTTTAATCACTCTATATTTGACCCATTACTTTACTCACTCTATATTTGACCCATTACTTTACTCATTCTATATTTGACCCATTACTTTACTCATTCTATATTTGACCCATTACTTTACTCATTCTATATTTGACCCATTACTTTACTAATTATATATTTGACCCAGTACTTTACTCACTCTATATTTGACCCATTACTTTACTCACTCTTTATTTGACCCATTACTTTACTCACTCTATATTTGACCCATTACTTTAATCACTCTATATTTGACCCATTACTTTACTCCCTTTATATTTGACCCATTACTTTACTCATTCTATATTTGACTCATTACTTTACTCATTCTATATTTGACCCATTACTTTACTCACTCTATATTTGACCCATTACTTTACTCACTCTATATTTGACCCATTACTTTACTCAATCTATATTTGACCCATTACTTTAATCACTCTATATTTGACCCATTACTTTACTCACTCTATATTTGACCCATTACTTTACTCATTCTATATTTGACCCATTACTTTACTCATTCTATATTTGACCCATTACTTTACTCATTCTATATTTGACCCATTACTTTACTAATTATATATTTGACCCAGTACTTTACTCATTCTATATTTGACCCATTACTTTACTCATCTGTGTTCGACCTTCACCCTACTTACCCTCTATTTTACCCATTAGTTTACACACCCTGTTTTACAAATGAGTTTGCACATTCTCTATTCTAGCCATAACTTTCACTCACCCTGTACCCCACTCTCTATTCTAACGTTTACTTCACTAATTATGTAACTTATTTCTCCACCACAAAAACAATAATTTGCCTGGTATGTCACTTCACCCTGTGGGAGCCACCCCTTGACAACAAAACATGCCTGTCCCCAGACACTACTTGTTCTGGTCGACTGGTGTTGACATAACTGACAGTATACTGGATCTAGTTGAAAAACGTTTTCTTAGATTACTCGTCATTTCTGACATGGTCTGTCCCCAGAAGCTTCAATTTCTTGCTCCTCTTGGGTTTGGTCATAGAAAGATAACATCTTTGAGCTTGACTGTCTTCTAATTTTATCGCTGGAGAGCTCATCCACAAGTAAACTCAACTTCCGCCACAGCCATTTATAGACTGGGGCAAGGGAACCCATGTTGTTCTCGGGACCAATCACAGACAAGAGAGGTGTGAACCAGAAAAGTGAGTACAGTATGGATAAGCTAATTGTCATTACAATGAAGACCCCAAACTGATGAAAGAAATAAATTTCAGCAAATATCATGAAGGCAGCAGCTCCAGCTGTGGTGATGGCGCCAGACACTACAGATAAGCCCATGTGTTCTAGCATGTCTCTGACCTTCAGCATGCGAGTTTCGTGAGGTGCGTGGTAGTAGCTTTCAGAAAGATGTACGACATAGTCCACTGCAAGGCCAGTGACCAGTGACAGGTTTAACGACTCGATGACCTGCAAGAGAAGAGAGTTTTAGTCTGCTACTGGCACTCTATAATTTGATGGTCTCAATAGGACTATCTCAGGCTGACAAAATGTCAATGACTTTCAAATATTCTGTGACGCTAGCAAACTTGTGGTCAAACGTTTAATTTTGGAGAACTTTAACTCTCCAACAACATTTCTCACACTGACAATTGTTTACATTTCAAAATTGTCTTTTATGACGAGACTCCACAAACTTTGTCTACTGACTAAACTAAAAAGTATGTCAGGGTGGGTAAAATAGTGGATGAGAAAGCTAATTGGTATAATAATTGGTGAGTAAATTAATAAATAAAATAGTGGATGAGAAACAAATGAGTAAAATAGAAGGCGAGTAAACTAATGCGTTAAAAAAGTGGGTGAGTAATCTAATTATAGGCTGATTAAACTAATGTGTGGAAGAGAGGGTGAGTAGATTAATAAGTAAAATAGAGGCTTTGTTAAATAATTAATAAATTTGAGGGTGAGTAAATTAATAAACAAAATAGAGATTGAGTAATGAAATGAGTAAAACTGATGGTGAGTAATCTAATTTATAAAACAAAGAGTGAGTAAAATAAAATACACATCTCCAGATAAACAATGTGCACACTTATAAATAAACAGGAGCAAACCTCCACAGCTTGGCAAACCATAATAACACACTCTCAGGGGAGCTTTCTAACAGTGACAAAAATCTGTCAGATTATTTCAGCCTCATAAAGTTTGACAGTACATTTCTAAGTTTGGAGAGAGGATTTGTCAAACATTCTCATGTGAGAACACATTTCTAACTTCTCAAGGCATTAACACTTAACACAAGCCACCTACAAACTTTCTCAGAGTGAGAACATGTGCCGAAGGCTCTCAGTGACATTTGTGAAACTTTCTCAGAGTAAGAACAACTACCAAAGTTTCTCAGTGACAACATATGCCAAAGGTTCTCAGTGACATTTGTGAAACTTTCTCAGAGTGAGAACATGTGCCAAAGGTTCTCAGTGACGTTTGTTAAACTTTCTCAGAGTGAGAACATGTCCCAAAGGTTCACAGTGACATTTGTGAGACTTTCTCAGAGTGAGAACATGTGCCAAAGGTTCTCAGTGACAATTATGAAACTTTCTCAGAGTGAGAACATGTGCCAAAGGTTCTCAGTGACATTTATCAAACTTTCTCAGAGTGAGAACATGTGCCAAATGTTCTCAGTGATATTTGTGAAACTTTCTCAGAGTGAGAACATGTGCCAAAGGTTCTCAGTGACATTTGTGAACTTTCTCAGAGTGAGAACATGTGCCAAAGGTTCTCTGTGACATTTGTGAAAATTTCTCAGAGAAAGAAGTACGTGTTTAGCAGTCTGGGGTGCCTGTCCACATGTACAAGTAGTTGAGGTGCCGATCTTGAATTTTGCATACATGTGACTATGGAGTCGATTGTGGCCTGCTCTGAGGTGTATAATGATAACTTGTTCCCATCTATTCATATTATGAAAGGCATTCTGATTTGGGGCTTGTGGTCCTCTGATTTATTTGATTATCTGTTTTTTATGATGTTATGTAACTGGTGCATCTGGTTGTGTGCATATTGCACCTTCATTTGCCAACACATCCGCTTTTTCGTTTCCTGGTATTCCACAGTGAGATGGGATCCAATGCAGGGCAACCCTGTGGTGCTTGCAGAGTTCAGCCAATAAGGTCTGCAGATGTGACAATTTTTTGGATTGCATTGGCTGGAGTACTGTTCTTGCATCTGTCAAAAACACTATAGGCTGTGGGCTAAGATTACTGGTTAGCAGTTTTTCTATTGCCAACTTTATTGCTTGTATTTCTGCATCATAATTGTGACAATATTTCCCAGTTGCTATTTTATTCATATCCCTAGCGTTATTTGGGTACTCTATGTATGCCTGTTCCCCATTCTTGACTGCATTCTGTGCTGATCCATCTGTGTACACAAGAATGGGTATTTTTCATCCAAGAAACTGAGTTATTGTTTTACGCTGAATACTATTCTGTTCCTCTTTGTCAACTATTCCTTTCACTTCTGTCCATATTTGTATTGACAATCCACATTCATCTGTCCAGGGAGTCTGTTCTGGTATGAGCAGTAGGGGGGTTAACAACTCTTGGCATGTCTGGTGTTTGTCTACTAATACGCTTGGCTTGGTGGATAAAACTGCTTCTCTTAAGTCGTCCCAATGCAAGATTTTGGAATCGGTCCTTCATTGGATGTGTCGGCATGCATGAACATTTTTCTGCCTGTATCAGCCACAGATATTATCTCTGCTAAACAACCAGTCCCAACTTACCACAGATCCAATCTCTGCTAAGCAACCAGTCTCAACTTACCACATATATAATCTCTGCTAAACAACCAGTCTCAACTTACTACAGATATAATCTCTGTTAAATAACCAGTCTCAACTTACCACAGATCTATTCTCAGCTAAATAACCAGTCTCATCTTACCACAGATCTAATCTCTGCTAACCAATCATTCCCAACTTAAACCACCAGTTCCAGCTCACCACCAAACTCTGCCACTTACCGAAATGGACCAGCCAATGAACTTCAGACAACCACTGAAGACAATCACCACAAATATAATGTTGGTAGTTGCTAATGCACTGAGGAGCACATTGCTGGTGGCCATAGTGAGCACAAAGAAGGAAAATATGACACCTATGATGATCCCACTTTCTAAACTCTTTTGCAGAGCCTAAGAGACAAATGCACATCCTGATTACATCATGACTTATGTGGGAAAATGGGGTGATGACTGACGCTTACATCACATTAACATTTAGGGACAACACATGACTGACGCTAACATCACATTAACATTTGGGGACAACACATGACTGACGCTAACATCACATTAACATTTGGGAACAACCCATGACTGACACTAACATCACATTAACATTTGGGGACAACACATGACTGATGCTAAACTCACATTAACATTTGGGGACAACACATGACTGACGCTAACATCACATTAACATTTGGGGACAACACATGACTGACGCTAACATCACATTAACATTTGGGGACAACCCATGACTGACGCTAACATCACATTAACATTTGGGGACAACACAATAGTGAAACAACTTGTGTTTTGTACAGTGGTGCTGTAAGTTCTGGACAACCCAATAGTAGAACAATACAGTGGTGCTGTAAGTTCTGGACAACCCAATAGTGTAATAATACAGTGGTGCTGTAAGTTCTGGACAACCCAATAGTGTAATAATACAGTGGTGCTGTTAGTTCTGGACAACCCAATTGTGTAATAATACAGTGGTGCTGTAAGCTCTGGACAACCCAATAGTGTAATAATACAGTGGTGCTGTAAGTTCTGGACAACCCAATAGTGTAATAATACAGTGGTGCTGTAAGTTCTGGACAACCCAATAGTGTAATAATACAGTGGTGCTATAAGTTCTTGACAACCCAATAGTGTAATAATACAGTGGTGCTATAAGTTCTTGACAACACAATAGTGTAATAATACAGTGGTGCTGTAAGTTCTGGACAACCCAATAGTGTAATAATACAGTGGTGCTATCAGTTCTGGACAACCCAATAGTGTAATAATACAGTGGTGCTGTAAGTTCTGGACAACCCAATAGTGTAATAATACAGTGGTGCTGTAAGTTCTTGACAACCCAATAGTGTAATAATACAGTGGTGCTGTAAGTTCTGGACAACCCAATAGTGTAATAATACAGTGGTGCTATCAGTTCTGGACAACCCAATAGTGTAATAATACAGTGGTGCTATCAGTTCTGGACAACCCAATAGTGTAATAATACAGTGGTGCTGTAAGTTCTGGACAACCCAATAGTGTAATAATACAGTGGTGCTGTAAGTTCTGGACAACCCAATAGTGTAATAATACAGTGGTGCTGTAAGTTCTGGACAACCCAATAGTGTAATAATACAGTGGTGCTGTAAGTTCTGGACAACCCAATAGTGTAATAATACAGTGGTGCTATAAGTTCTGGACAACCCAATAGTGTAATAATACAGTGGTGCTATAAGTTCTTGACAACCCAATAGTGTAATAATACAGTGGTGCTATAAGTTCTTGACAACCCAGTAGTGTAATAATACAGTGGTGCTATAAGTTCTGGACAACCCAATAGTGTAATAATACAGTGGTGCTGTAAGTTCTGGACAACCCAATAGTGTAATAATACAGTGGTGCTGTAAGTTCTGGACAACCCAATAGTGTAATAATACAGTGGTGCTGTAAGTTCTGGACAACCCAATAGTGTAATAATACAGTGGTGCTGTAAGTTCTGGACAACCCAATAGTGTAATAATACAGTGGTGTTGTAAGTTCTAGACGACCCAATAGTGTAATAATACAGTGGTACTTTGTACATTAAACTTCATTTGTTCACAAGGCTATTTAATTATTCCACATCTGAATCAATTGTTTACATTGGAAATAAAGGAACGTGAATTAGTCCATACTCGGACCATAAACATACAGATTTTTATGGCAAAAAAACCCCACACAATTAAATACCCTAAATAATGAAGTAAACAAACGTAAAACAATAAATAATATTAAAATGAAACTCTAATTGTGTGGGAAAAAGTGATGCTCCATGCGGCTAGTGGAGAGAAAGAAAATGGTTACTGTTTGGAAGTGGGGAAGAAGAGTGGCTACTGTTTGGAAGTGGGGAAGAAGAGTGGCTACTGTTTGGAAGTGGAGAAGAAGAGTGGTTACTGTTTGGAAGTGGAGAAGAAGAGTGGTTACTGTTTGGAAGTGGAGAAGAAGAAGAGTGGTTACTGTTTGGAAGTGGAGAAGAAGAGTGGTTACTGTTTGGAAGTGGAGAAGAAGAGTGGCTACTGTTTGGAAGTGGAGAAGAAGAGTGGTTACTGTTTGGAAGTGGAGAAGAAGAGTGGCTACTGTTTGGAAGTGGAGAAGAAGAGTGGTTACTGTTTGGAAGTGAAGAAGAAGAAGAGTGGTTACTGTTTGGAAGTGGAGAAGAAGAATGGTTACTGTTTGGAAGTAGAGAAGAAGCAGAGTGGTTACTGTTTGGAAGTGGAGAAGAAGAGTGGTTACTGTTTGGAAGTGGAGAAGAAGAAGAGTGGTTACTGTTTGGAAGTGGAGAAGAAGAGTGGTTACTGTTTGGAAGTGGAGAAGAAGAAGAGTGGTTACTGTTTGGAAGTGGAGAAGAAGAGTGGTTACTGTTTGGAAGTGGAGAAGAAGAAGAGTGGTTACTGTTTGGAAGTGGAGAAGAAGAGTGGTTACTGTTTGGAAGTGGAGAAGAAGAAGAGTGGTTACTGTTTGGAAGTGGAGAAGAAGAATGGTTACTGTTTGGAAGTAGAGAAGAAGAATGGTTACTGTTTGGAAGTGGAGAAGAAGAAGAGTGGTTACTGTTTGGAAGTGGAGAAGAAGAGTGGTTACTGTTTGGAAGTGGAGAAGAAGAGTGGTTACTGTTTGGAAGTGAAGAAGAAGAGTGGTTACTGTTTGGAAGTGGAGAAGAAGAATGGTTACTGTTTGGAAGTGGAGAAGAAGAAGAGTGGTTACTGTTTGGAAGTGGAGAAGAAGAGTGGTTACTGTTTGGAAGTGGAGAAGAAGAAGAGTGGTTACTGTTTGGAAGTGGAGAAGAAGAATGGTTACTGTTTGGAAGTGGAGAAGAAGAAGAGTGGTTACTGTTTGGAAGGGGAGAAGAAGAGTGGTTACTGTTTGGAAATGGAGAAGAAGAAGAGTGGTTACTGTTTGGAAGTGGAGAAGAAGAAGAATGGTTACTGTTTGGAAGTGGAGAAGAAGAAGAATGGTTACTGTTTGGAAGTGGAGAAGAAGAAGAATGGTTACTGTTTGGAAGTGGAGAAGAAGAAGAATGGTTACTGTTTGGAAGTGGAGAAGAAGAAGAATGGTTACTGTTTGGAAGTGGAGAATAGAACGGTTACTGTTTGGAAGTGGAGAGAAGGAGAATGGTTACTGTTTGGAAGTGGAGAAGAAGAAGAATGGTTACTGTTTGGAAGTGGAGAATAGAACGGTTACAGTTTGGAAGAAGTGGAGAGAAGGAGAACGGTTACAGTTTGGAAGTGGAGAGAAGGAGAACGGTTGCAGTTTTGAAGTGGAGAGAAGGAGAACGGTTGCAGTTTGGAAGTGGAGAGAAGGAGAACGGTTGCTGTTTGGAAGTGCAGAGAAGGAGAACGGTTACAGTTTGGAAGTGCAGAGAAGGAGAACGGTTACAGCTTGGAAGTGGAGAGAAGGAGAACGGTTGCTGTTTGGAAATGGAGAGAAAGAGAATGGTTACTGTTTGGAAGTGGAGAGAAAGAGAATGGTTACTGTTTGGAAGTGGAGAGAAAGAGAATGGTTACTGTTTGGAAGTGGAGAGAAAGAGAATGGTTACTGTTTGGAAGTGGAGAGAAAGAGAATGGTTACTGTTTGGAAGTGGAGAGAAAGAGAATGGTTACTGTTTGGAAGGGAATGCTTGTTACTGAGCCCTGCCATACATCTGTAAAGTTGTAAATAAACGATGATCTTTATATAAGTGGCAGGAAATATGTAAAACATGACGACTCACATCTGACAACTCACATCTGACAACTCACATCTGACAACTCACATCTGACAACTCACATCTGACAACTCACATCTGACAACTCAAAGCTAGACCACTCACATCTGACAACTCACAACTGACAACTCACATCTGACAACTCACATCTGACAACTCAAAGCTAGACCACTCACATCTGACAACTCACATCTGACAACTCACATCTGACAACTCACATCTGACAACTCACATCTGACAACTCAAAGCTAGACCACTCACATCTGACAACTCACATCTGACAACTCAAAGCTAGACCACTCACATCTGACAACTCACATCTGACAACTCACATCTGACAACTCAAAGCTAGACCACTCACATCTGACAACTCACATCTGACAACTCAAAGCTAGACCACTCACATCTGACAACTCACATCTGACAACTCAAAGCTAGACCACTCACATCTGACAACTCACATCTGACAACTCACATCTGACAACTCAAAGCTAGACCACTCATTAAACTGTGTAAGTTGAAAGCCTTGCACAGATGGTGGTAACTCCTTCATCTGTAACAGTGAGAATCAATCAATAAAATACTACTACAATTACGAAATATAGCTCAAGAAAACAATCACATTAATTAAAATAAAAACTTTGTGCTAAAAAGTACTCATATTGGACATTACTGGTGTAAACTGGTAATCATTGTACTTCAGTATTAGCATTACTCTACTTTCCATCCCCTTATACCATCTATGTACAACTGAAATAAATAAAAGAATAGGAATGGCAAAAAGTAATTTTAATGTCATGAAAAATATACTAACATCAAAACAAATAACACCAGGGCTGAAACTAAGAATAGCAAAATGTTACATCTTCTCAAAATTCATGTATGGTGCAGAAACATGGACATTAGACAAGAAAACAGAACAGAAAATTGAGACCTTTGAAATGTGGATTTATAGAAGAATAGGTAGAATTGGATGGAAAGGAAAGAAAACAAACGAAGAAGTTTTAAAACAACTAAAAATGAAAAAAAGAACTACTAAACACAATTAGAGCAAGACAAATGAAATTTTTTGGTCATGTTAAAAGACACAACAATCTAATAAAAGTAATATTAGAAGGGAAAATACAAGGTAAAAGAGGCAGAGGCAGACCAAGACTAACATGGACGAGTAACATCAAAAGATGGACAAGTCAGCCTATGGCAATCTGCACCATCAAAGCAAGAGACAGAGTGGAATGGCGCTCCATGGTAGCCAACCTTCGATGCGGAGAGGGCACTCGATGATGATGATGATGATGATGATGATGATGATAATGATGATGATGATGATGATATACCATCTAGTGTCAAAGGAGCAGCGGTGAATATTCAGAGGAAGTAAAAGGGGCAACCTAATACTCATCACAAGTTAATAAATTCCAGATTTCAATTTTTGACTCAACTTGAACAAATGTTTAAATAAAATATTAATAATAAAATCTTTCACATCCATTAGTTTTTCTTGTGTCGCCCTGTTTGAAAATGTGGAATATATTCCCTTTATTTGTTTGTATGCGTGTAGCTAAAAATTGTGACATCTCAGGAATTGCTCGTTCACGTTGTTTTACGTGCGACTTTAATCACATAGAAAGCTCTGTACATTTACAGCATGGCTACAAACTACAATTTGCATTGCTGACACGTGTGTAGGTAGTAGGCAAGGTCATGGAGAGAAGATTACTGCATGCACACACTTTCACAAAGACATGTTGGGTTCATGGCTTGTCTAGACTTGAAAGATTTCAGTCCTTTGAGTGGGTGTAAAACATGCAGTTTTCTTGCTAACTTACTAATGTTCAGTTTTCTTGCTAACTTACTAATGTTAAAGAATTGAAATAATTGCTGATAACGTTTGTGTTTATCAACTTTGATTATTTTATTTGTTAGAAAATAAATGAATTAATTCTTTGTGTATAAATTGATATGATTTCATGAGTATGGACGTACAACCTATTGAACAATTACTGAAACATCCATTTCGTGGTCACTCTGTACAAGAACAATTACTGAAACATCCATTTCGTGGTCACTCTGTACAAGAACAATTACTGAAACATCCATTTCGTGGTCACTCTGTACAAGAACAATTAAACATTATACTATGTGAATGGCCAGGTCCTGAGATCTCAAAACATTTTGCAGCTCATAAAGACAAAGAAAGGGAATACATTTCAATTTTCAAACATGGCCATACCAATAAGCTCAATAGACTGCAGGAAGTGAAGCATTAAATGAACTATTTTGCTGGCCTTGTCTCACATTTTGTTAAAAAGAAAGTTTGGTCTAAAAATGGTGATGAGAATCTACAATAATGCCCAGACTGCACGGGCTTCAGGTCAAAACTGGGAATGCCAGAAAGAAGTGCTGAGCAGGGCAACATAAAAGAATAACAAATCGACACAGAACTGGAGTCATTAGTCTCTTCACACTGAGGAACATAATGGAGAGGGTATTTGAGCACTTATGAACATGTCCGATATGCATGGACGATGATCCATCCACTAAACTAAGGTTTATGATAATCTGAACAATTTACAAAATAGCATTATCAAACATGAAAAGTCGCAGGTACATATTTTTAGTTTTCTACAGTTTAAATCATTTTAATTCTGTCAAATGGAATTACAATGTATTAGGCAACTCCCTTTCAGCGTCAAGTGACACAGGGATATGGTATGAAAGAATGTATCTATCTATCGTCCTTTCGAGCCGAAGATATCACATAGGGCAGAACTACAATCTCAAAAACAGGAATCTTGCATGCCAAGCGTTAAGTGACACAGGGATATGGTATGAAAGAATGTATCTATCCATCGTCCTTTCGAGCTGAAGACAGCACATAGGGCAGAACTACAATCTCAAAAACAGGAATCTTGCGTGCCAAAATGTCACATATTGCAGAGATCACATAATGAAAGAATAGGGAAATATTAAAGAGGTTTATTGAAACGATCTGCTTTTTAGCTTTACAAGCATGATCATTTCGTGGTCATTCAGAATCAGAAGAGACAGTTAGTAAAGAAGTTTATTTGGGTGCACTCAACTACCTTGCACAATGTGACGCGACTCTCAGTGTGCATCTGTATACAAACTTCGTCTATGGCTCGGGAAACATCAAATCAAATACAGAATGATCTGATTCTTTATGTAAATGATGTTGTTATGAATAAAATAAAATAAAAATAACTTTCACAAACATCATTTCTTGCATCGAGCTAGATGAAACTTCACCTTATGAATCTATCCCAGCTTTCAACCACTCGTATATATTTTAATTCATAAAATGGAGAGATTAATGAAAGATTCATATCTTTTACTGATGTAAGCAGTGACAATGGTTTATCCAAACATGTCACAAATATGTATATTCCAAGTATGAATTAACAAGCTTCTTGCTCAAACATTTGATGAAGTTTCTGTCACATTGATACAAGATTTAGTTCTTTACATCACTTGAAATGTGTGCTTTTGTTGGATCCTCGGAAGAATGAAGAACATGGGGTGCACTTTCCTGTTTCTATATTTGACATTTTGAAAGAAACACAATCTGAAACATGTGATTTTATTAGATCGAAGAATGAACTCATTTTTCTACTTTATTGTTATGAAGAATTTTCTGAGCAATATCCACACCAGCTAGTCGCTACACCCAAGAATAAGCAACTTAACACAATGTTACCAGAAGTGTGTCAGCTCTGATCACTAACTACACCCAAGAATAAGCAACTTAACACAATGTTACCAGAAGTGTGTCAGCTCTGATCACTAACTACACCCAAGAATAAGCAACTTAACACAATGTTACTATAAGTGTGTCAGCTCTGATTACTAACTACACCCAAGAATAAGCAACTTAACACAATGTTACCAGATGTGTGTCAGCTCTGATTACTAACTACACGCAAGAATAAGCAACTTAACACAATGTTACCAGATGTGTGTCAGCTCTGATTTCTAACTACACCCAACACCACAGCTTTGTTAGAGCAAACGTTCTCCGCACGTAGAAGACTTCAAACATATCAGAGACGAACACAATAACAAGAATACACTTTAGAGCCTATCAGTTCTGTCAAATGAAATGGGACTTCTCCACAGATGAATGCAATCTGGCACATTTTATTAAGAGAAAATCAAAAAGTTCGCAAAACAAAAAATAAAAATGGACTTCACCTTTAAGTAGGACATTGCTACTGATGAAATTGCGCTGTTCATCATCACTATCTTACATGTGGGTTGTAACAGAACTGTGTAATGTTGTTTAATTTCTTTTTTAATATTAATTCTTGGTATTAGCTAAAATTTAAAATGCTTGTAACATAACATATGTTTTTAGAAATAGATGCTCATGTTTAACGTAATACTTCAAAATAGCAGTCAATAAACTTGAGAGCTTCCTATACAAAAAAATCCACAGCACGCCGCTGGCTTCAATGTCTTGGGAAATCAAATCTACATCAACCATACAACGATCTCTATCAACTTTGCAATGTGTATGAGAACTATAGGGAGGCTATTTCAGAAATTTGCTCCTGATTGCCATGACAACACTGTCCTACCTAATCAGATGGCTTCTCTTTATCCTAACGTATACAAGTTAAGGCAGAACAAGTGGCAATAAAACTAACCTATCAATGAAATCACTGAGCTGGGACTTCATGTAAAAAAAAAAAAACTAGACTAAAAAAGCGATGTTAACTAAGATATTATCATGTATTTATAATTTGGATAATTTAGAGCAATAACTCAAGGCACTATTTTGCATTGTATAAATTGCCATAATCTTTATGACTCATAGTATCAGGTTAAAGGTCAGCTTAAAAGTTCCCATTGGCGTGAGAGTGTGGCATCCTGATTGTTGAGGTGCCGCCTTTTGGCTGCCTCCATCTTCAGCACTTTTATTCTAGAGCAGACTGTGGTCTTGCTCGTGAGTAGGAAGGCCTGGCCAGTCTTGACTTGCTAGAGCAGACTGTGGTCTTGCTCGGTTGTAGGAAGGCCTGGCCAGTCTTGACTTGCTAGAGCAGACTGTGGTCTTGCTCGGTTGTAGGAAGGCCTGGCCAGTCTTGACTTGCTAGAGCAGACTGTGGTCTTGCTCGGTTGTAGGAAGGCCTGGCCAGTCTTGACTTGCTAGAGCAGACTGTGGTCTTTCTCGTGAGTAGGAAGGTCTGGTCAGCCTTGACTTGCTAGAGCAGACTGTGGTCTTGCTCTGTTGTAGGAAGGCCTGGCCAATCTTGGTTTTCAGTCCCTGGTGACTGTTAAGTCCCATCCCCATGACAAGGAGCTGACCTCTTTTGACAGTTTTGTAGACAAACACCAGACATACCCCAAGAGTTGTCAGCCCCCTACTGCCCACACCAGAACAGACTCACTGGACAGAGGAATGTGGATTGTCAATACAAATATGGACAGAAGTGAAAGGAATAGTTGACAGTGAGGAACAGAATGGTATTCAGTGTAAAACAATAACTCTCAGTTTCTTGGATGTAGAATACCCACAAGACCTATGGATCCGTGTGTACACAGATGAATCAGCACAGAATGCAGTAAAGATTGGGGGAGCAGGTGCATACATAGAGTACCCAAATAACACTAGGAATATCAATAAAATAACAGCAGGGAAATATTGTCACAATTACGATGAAGAAATCCAAGCAATACAGTTGGCAATAGAAAAACTGCTGAACAGTAATCTTAGCCCACAGCCTGTAGTGTTTTTGACAGATGCAAGATCAGTACTCCAGGCACTACAATCCAGAAAATTACCACATCTGCAGACCTTATTGACTGAACTCTGCAAGCACCATAGGGTTGCCCTGCAGTGGATCCCATCTCACTGTGGAATACCAGGAAATGAGAAAGCAGATCAGTTGGCAAAGGAAGGTTCAACAGGCACAAAACCTGATGCACCAGTTACATACCATCAGAATAAACAGATAATCAAATCAATCAGAGGACCACAAGCCCCAAATCAGGATGCCTTTCATAATATGAATAGATGGGAACAAATTATCATTATACGCCTCAGAGCAGGGAACAATCCACTCCCTAGCCACATGTATACAAAATTCAAGATCGGCACCTCAACTACATCTACACGTGGACAAGTACCCAGACTGTTGAACACATACCTCAAGAAAGTACAAAATACACATACTACAGAAGTTCCATCGGGAGAAAGGTGCACACATTTCAGAGCCAACTCAAGTGCAATACACACAGCAGTACAAAGTCTTAATACACTAAAGAGGTCCTAAGTCCAAAAATAGTCATCCTTAGTGATGCAAGATCAATCATACAGAAACTCATTCAGGAAATAAAGAACAACATATTTTCGCTGTCAGAAAAGACATAACTAGCCCTGCAATGAATACCAGCACACTGTGGCATTCCTGGAAACAAGAAGGTAGAGGAATTCGCAAAGTAGGTGGAACTCAACAGCTCAACCAATCCTAGAGTCTCAAAGAAATAAAGACAATACTGAATCAGGGTAGGAAAACATAATAAAGAGTTACATTGAAAATATGAGTCACAACATGACAGCACAAACTCAGCAGACACGAGCAGACCAAGATTTTCAGACTCAGAACAGGTCACTGTGGCCACAGAGCACACCTACACAACACAGGTCTCAGTGACTTTGCAACATGTGACAGTGGAGCATCCAAACTCCAAAGCATATCCAACAGCACTGCAGTACTCTAATCATCTTGAGAATACAAATATGGCGCACATAAACAACCGTGCATGACAAGTTATGGGCAATCAGTGAAGACCTCAAATGCACTGTCTTGTTCGTGACCAAAGTTTGTCTAAATGGGTAGAAAAAAACCGCTGAAGAAGGGAGACAAATAATAATAAATGAATATAATTATAGAGGGAAACTACCGAGGCGATAATCAGCGAATCAATTCACAGGAAGAGGTATGTTTACAGCAGGGAATAATAGAACAAAGAAGTATGTGTTAGCACTCGGAAAAATTGACAGACAAACAACAACAGAAAAAAACGAAGAACAATATAATAATATTTATTTGTATCCAGTATATTTACAGCACTCGGAAAAAATAACAAATAATCAACAACAGAAAAAAATATGGACCAAATAAGGATCGAACCCGTACTCATTGGCACAGCGCCTTTTCCTAGCTGTGATCGCAGCCTCATGGAGGGAAATGCTGAAAGAATTATTACAAGAAACATCTAAGAAATCACACCATCAGTGGAGAAAAGTTTTTTTAAAAAGTAGATGACAGATTTAGAAGCAGTGATCTCTGCAATATGTGCCATTTTGGCACGCAAGGTTTCTGTTTTTGAGATTGTAATTCTGCCCTATGTGTCGTCTCCGGCTCAAAAGGACAATAGACAGACAGATAGACAGACAGATAGATAGATGACAGATGGTAATTTACAGTTGATTGACACCAGAGAAAGGAATGAATAAAAAGATCACGGTAAAAGCTTGAATCAAGAAAAGCATATCAATAAGATGTAGCAAAAGAGGTATGGCTAAATGCAGTGCCAGTGGGTAGTTCAGTAACTAGGACAGTTGCACGAGGCACGCCATGCGCTTAGGGGCGCCGTCAAGGATATTTACCCAGAAAAAAAAAGAAAAAAAAAGTGAAAATAATAAATAAAATATTTGTTTGAATGTGACATTTTCAAGTAAATAAATTCACAAATACAGAAAGTGACATCCAACAATCTGCTGATCTAAAGGCTAGGGAAACATGTTTTAGCTAGGCTCATACTGATGAGGAAAAACAATATTGTTTATTCAATGTTGTTCAAGAAAGTTGTTTGTTCAAGAACAAACCATGCAATAAACTCTTGTCTATATTGACAGTTTTTTTCCCTTGTGAACATTTTTATAATTACGCGTAGAAAAGGGTTCAGAAGTTCAACTTGCCCTGATCGTTTATTTCGCATCCATAAAAGAGATTGCAGACTCCCTTGATCACTGCAGTTATATATGTTTTTTTTTTCTAATACAAAAGTCACTTCGCCACATATATAGCAGAAATTATATGTGCTGTCCACACATGTAGTGAACATTTCTGAACTACGTTTGATAGGGAAAGAGGCACAAAATAATACAGGTTATTTATGAGGGCAACAACACAAGATGTTCAGAACACGAAAGACGAATGTGGCTGACCACCGTGAAAGAGATTGGACCCTCATCACGTACTTTCCAGAGGAAGCCATGACAATTAAAAAAACAGATGCGATTTTTGGGCCATGTTAAAAGACACAACAGCCAGCTAAAAGTAATCCTGGAGGGGAAAATACAAGGTAAAAGAGGCAGAGGCAGACCAAGACTAACATGGACGAGTAACATGGAGACGGACAAATCAGCCTATGACAACCTGCACCATCAAAGCAAGAGACAGTGCAGAATGGCGCTCCATGGTAGCCAACCTTCATTGCGGAGATGGCACTCGATGATGATGATGATGATGATGATGATGATGAGGTGCTAGACCAGTAAGTTTAGTTCAGTTGATGGATCATCCTCATTGCACATCGGACACACCGACAAGTGTTCAGATCAAGTGTGTCCCTCAGTGTGTGTAGACTGTGACTCCAGTTCTGTGTTGATATTTCTGTGTCTCATCGCAATCTCTGATCTGATGTTAACCTAGTCTGGACATGACTGTGGATTTAAGATCAGTCTTTAGCTCATCCTGCTTCCCTAAGAGCTAAACTATTTATACAGAGAGATGATGCAAACAGATATGATTGCAGTATTTATTTCCAGCTCAGGTTTTATTCGTCATTAGCAAAAACTATGCAATCTGCCATCAAATTTGCACCACATACTTTTTGACTCACACAACTGAAAGTGTTCATCTCAGAAACAAATAGTTTTTCAGTATTTAGTTTTCTTCTTTCCTTCCTCATTTGCCTTTCAGCGTCGAGGGAGATATAATTTGCGGTCTTTTGCTCTTATATTCGCCTCTGCTGCTGTTATGTTTCCTAGTGCTTCTAATATTCCATCCATCCATCTTTTTCGCGGTCGACCATTGGGTCTGGTATTCTCATAACGTTTGCTGCAGGCTCGTTGAGTTGTGTTTTGATCTTTCTGCCTTGTCACGTGGCCAAACCCTTTTATCTGTTGTTTCCTTATATATTCTATGGTGGGTGCTATTCCTACCTTTTTTCTCAGTTCTTCATTTCTGATCTTATCTCTCAGACTGTTTCTGGCCATTCGTCTAACATATTTCATCTCAGTAGATGTTATTTTTCTTATTGTTCTTGCATCTAGGGTCCAGGTCTGGCATTGGTAGCACAACGTTGGGATGAAGATTGTATTGTATAGTGCTCGTTTTGCCTCCAGAGTTATTTTCTTGTTGGACAATAGATTGCAGAACCACAAAACTAGTTAAGATTAGCTATTTTCATGTCTCAAGTAATTTGGACGTTGACCATCCAGTATAATAGGGAAACCATCAAACCAAACCTGAGAAGCGTGTATGTGCAACATTCACCCACACCACAAACATAGATATAAGTACTGACAAGCCTACCAAACTCTGTGTAAAGTTTTCCCACTCGTCATATGCAGCCAGACCATCCTTATAGTGGACAAAACCCAGCCTCAGCGTAGTTGTGAATTCAATGATGAAAAATCTCAGCCTGAATCCATATGGCTCTAATAAGTGACATGAATGGATTATTTGTCAACTGGGCTTTTATTCATTTAAAATAAGTTTACCAGAAATTTCTCATTCAGTCCTATAAAACAAGAAAACCATGATACACCAGATATCTCAGGATGTGTATAGCTACATTTGTCAAAATGATGATATATTTACTGAAGTATTTGTAACTATACTATTGAGGTATAACTACACTACCACTTAAATGTAGTACTTGGTGCTCTAAAAATAGTATTTTCTCTGAACTTTGAACACACAACCATGTGTTTACACCAGGTAAGTAGGTGAGACTTAGGGACTTAGATTTCCTGGCTTAGGTTGATTTATGACCTCGGTTAGACTCACGGACCGGACGTGTTACAATGTCTATTGATACAGTCGCCATAACTTCCAGTTGTTCGGCTACCACATAGTGTTGTGTTATTTTGCTGCATTTCCCGAGTTACAAAGGGTTGTTTTGATGTCAGCGATGACCGAGGACATTTTCCTGGTCACAGCTTCAAAAGCAGGGAATAAGCGACCAATTTCTGGAGAATTTCTTGGGAGTAAAACTCTAGAATGTGTGAGAACTAGTTTAATCTGGGAGAAGCCCAGTGAAAATGTGGATGCTCTTCATTGTGTTTATTAGTTGCAAATATGCATGACATTTAAAAAAAAAATCTTTCAGGAGTTAACACAAATCTACTGCTGCCTATCTTCCTGGAAACTTAAGCCACCGACTCAAACTCTTCACCGAAATCTCAACAATAATAACTACTTTTATTAGATTTGTTCCGATAAAATTCTCGGTACAAACTTTAGAAATTCTAGCATGTTCTCTTCTTTAGATAGAAAGCAGTTTTCCATTTATGGCTTAAGGCTGTCATTAAAATAATTAAGATCAAGAGAACAATTCACATTTATTGATCATTTACCTACTCTCTTCTCCAAAGTCACTCATCTGAAGTTCAGATGGCTAGTAGCAAGCAATGGCTTGTTATAGTCCATTCAAAAATTCATAATCACACCTAAATTAGTTTTGCGTGATAGCCGCTTGTTATTTTGGTTTCAAAATTTGCATGCAATCTTAGAATATTGATGACGTTATAGAAATATTTTTTGCTCTGAGAAATTTGATCTAGTTTAAAAGTTTTCTTCTTTAGGCTATATTAAATTCACCCTGTTCGAATTTGACACCATTTTAGGATATATACATTAATTTGGTGCGGTCGTTCACGTAAAATAGTTTGGCTATTGCAGAAACACTAATTTCAGGAAAATCCCGTGCACAAAACTGAATTGTTATTGAACGACATGACGCACCACGCCCTTGGTATTAATTACCGAAGGGAAGGCGTATCTTTATTAATTTTGTGAAGACTCAGTAGACAATTTGTTGACTTTAAATACCAACATTTATATCTAAATTAAAGTGAGTTTGAAATGCAAATTTATAACTATGCAAAAGGTTACTGTTTTACTATATCAGCACTTCCTTAGGGAATCCAAGATGGGGCATTTATATTGTGATATTCATGACCCAGAGAGACGAACGCAACTCGCGCTTGGTCTTAATAGATCGTCATTTTCTCGTTGGATTAAACAAGACTCAGAGTGCACTCATGTCAATCAAGGAAGGAAAAGGAAAGTCGACAGCTTTGACATGGATGTCATAAAACGTGAGATATTGAATTCATGTTTGCAAATACACATAACGAACAACACCTACAATTAAGCACTATGTAGATACGCCTCTGACAAGAATTGCAGTAAACTGCAAAATTTAACACGATTACTGTAAACTCTAAAATTTGAATCAACTTGTGTGATATCGTCATAAAAGATCAAAGGAATTCGCTGATGTGCAAAATATGTCGTGTTTGTGGAATAAAAAATACCAAAATCTTTGTGTCATCAATATTCTAAGATTGCATGGAAAATTTGAAACCAAAATAACAAACGGTTATCACGCATAACTAATTCAGGTGTGATTATTAATTTCTGAACTGACTATAGTAGTTTGGTTATATATTAGTCTGTGTGCTGTTTTGCTGAACAGCCTTTCTCATGGCTGATTCTGCCAGTCATATCAATAGTTATGAACACAGAACAAGCATTGTGCAGCTTTGCCTCATCTCCTTTCTCTGGCATATTTTGTCTTCTGGTATTAACACCACCTCAGCCTTGATCTCTTCTGTGGCATTTCTTATTTTTGTTTTCCATCTATTACAATCTGTTATTAGATTGTTTCAATACCATTCACTGATAGAGAACATCTCTGCAAACATCCTTATATCTCAGCACTTTGCTATTTGGTCTCATTCCGTTCCTTAGTTCTCCATACAATAACTGCTTTGGAGTGCAGCTGTCCAATCTCTCATGTGACACAACCACTTTCCACCTCCTAAATGTTGCCATGAAGATTAACATTTTTGCAAGACATTAGAGATTATTTACTTGTCCTGCTATATAAAAAAAGTAAAGTAAAGTACCCCCATCACGCCAAGTGGCGTGCGTATAGGGAATATAGCGTTAGTGACCATAAATTTTACAGACCTTCGGCACATGATTTTTAGGGTAATGTGGTCGGTATTACGCCCGTGCCGATTTACTTTCCCAGAAAAAAAATCCGGTACCCATTAAAGGCTGGGTGAAACCGAAGCCGTCGGTTGGGTTCGAACCCTACCTCTTGTCCTTGTAGTCCAGTTCACTAACCACTGAGCTATCGCGGCTTGTACTGCTATATGATGTTCATTATTTTGCAAAGGAAATGCACACAAAAGCTGTTCAATCACTTCTTTTTATCCCTTGCCCTGCAAAGGTAGTCTAAATTTAAGATTAGGAAACATTGAAAAAAAAGAACAAATGGTATGTTAGAAGCTTTACGTCTACTAATCACGTCTACTAATCACGTCTACTAATCACGTAAAGCTTCTAACATACAATTTTTTCTTTTTTTTTTTCAATTTTTCCTCGCATTCTGCTTTACTGCAGCTTCGCATTTTTATGCATTCACTTGCATTTCTTTGCCTTAACCCCTAAATTTAAGATTAATAGGTTTGTGTAGGTGCTTCAGAACAATTCTTGCTAATTTCTTTCCAGATATATTCAGGAGGGAGATACCCCTATAAATGTTGCAATTGCCCTTATCCCCCTTGTTTTTATATCAAGTCACAATCTTGGCATCTCTCATATCTAGGGGTATATCTCAACTTCTCCAACATTTGACAGAGTTGAGGTGTAGAAGGAGTGTTTGAAGATTTTCCTTGAGGCTGTGGCTGGGAGGTTATCATTCCTTGAGGCTTTATCACCTGAGAGGTCGTGGATGACATCAGCCAGCTCCCTTTCAGTCAAAAAAAAAAGTATTTTTGGGACCAGCTTGACTAACAAAGGCCTTGCTTGTCTGTCCTCAGAGTAGTCTTGAGCAATATCCAACTCATCATTCTTATATTTAGTTTTGTCAGAGATAGGTCTGCTATTTCCATCTTTTAAGGAAGCTATTATGTGATTTTTGGGCTTTCGGCAAAGGGTGAGAAATTACTTTTCTTTTTGTAATATCCAAAAAAGAATGAAAAAACGACATCTCTATTTGCCCACTATGCCTGGGAAAAAATATGGAGATAGTGCTTTGTCAAGGTCACACCAAACTCCTCTTGACTTCTCTTTGAAGTCTTCCAAAGGAGGCACAAGACCTTACATACGGAACCAAAGTTAAAGATCCTTACATACAGAACCAAAGGTAAAGATCCTTACATACAGAACCAAAGCTAAAGATCCTTACATACAGAACCAAAGCTAAAGATCCTTACATAGAGAACTAAAGCTAAAGATCCTTACATACAGAACCAAAGCTAAAGATCCTTACATACAGAACCAAAGCTAAAGATCCTTACATTCAGAACCAAAGCTAAAGATCCTTACATACAGAACCAAAGCTAAAGATCCTTAAAAAAACCCACTAAAATCGCTGCCTTTCGGGACTGATAAGGTCATACTACTGTAGTACCACACTCTTTCCTAGGGAAAAGTGGGAGGGGGAGGGGGGTTTAGGAAATTAGCTTACCTCTGAACTGAAAAAAAAAAAAACATAATATGGATGATTGTGAAAAGTTAACAATGGATGCTTGTGAAAAGTTAACAATGGATGCTTGTGAAAAGTTAACAATGGATGCTTGTGAAAAGTTAACAGAAGCCATGAAAGAGGAGTCTTTCTATATGAATGGTCACTGGTGATGAATGCGGCGTTCACTACTTCCTTCCAGAAACTAAACATGATGAATGCGGCGTTCACTACTTCCTTCCAGAAACTAAACACGATGAATACGGCGTTCACTACTTCCTTCCAGAAACTAAACACGATGAATGCGGCGTTCGCTACTTCCTTCCAGAAACTAAACACGATGAATGCGGCGTTCGCTACTTCCTTCCAGAAAATAAACATGATGAATGCGGCATTCGCTACTTCCTTCCAGAAACTAAACATGATGAAAGCGGCGTTCGCTACTTCCTTCCAGAAACTAAACATGATGAATGCGGCGTTCACTACTTCCTTCCAGAAACTAAACATGATGAATGCGGCGTTCACTACTTCCTTCCAGAAACTAAACATGATGAATGCGGCGTTCACTACTTCCTTCCAGAAACTAAACATGATGAATGCGGCGTTCGCTACTTCCTTCCAGAAACTAAACAAACCAGTTTGGAATAATGGCACGAACCATAACACAAACTGAACGAGCGCTGCATGGTCAACCTGTGAATTGATGATCATGCTATCTGAAATTATGTATGCTCTGCTCATTCACTGAACATTATGGGCTTAAAAGTCTCAGTAACAACATAAAAGTATATTGTAAACTGCTCAGAATCCCTTCAAACTTGCAATCATGTCAAAATATCATGGATTGTTGCCCAGAATCCCTTCAAACTTGCAATCATGTCAAAATAACATGGATTGTTGCCCAGAATCCCTTCAAACTTGCAATCATGTCAAAATATCATGGATTGTTCAGCTCTGGGGACTAGCTACAATGTGATAATGCACGATCAAACTTGATTCGTGATACAGTAACACAAACAAACAATCTGTATATCAGACATCATGCTAATTGATTTTCATGTGTTTGGACCTTTCAATTAGGCACTTAGTAGAAAGTAAAGCAGTCTAGATGATGAAATAAAAGATATGGTGCACACATAGCTATTAAGTCTGAAGACTTGTTTTTTTTCTTGTGACATCCAGGCATTAGTTAAATGCTGGCATACCTGTATAGAACATGATAATGATTGTTGAGAAGTGATCAAGTGTTTTCATGACTATTTAGCACATTCTATTAACAAAATGATGATAGGCTACTTCTTGTCTCACCCCTGTACAGGTAAACTGCATGTCCCTTACAGCAAGCAGCACACTCCTTGCTACTACTTGACTGCGTCCATCCAAGTTGCCTCTAAATTGTACATTTATACGCCAGTTACAGTTCCATTAATGCTGCTCACATCCCTCTCAAATTGCATTCCACCTTGTCCCTTGTAAAGTCTCTGTGCCACTCATAGTTGAAGTTATACATCTCTACCGGACTTTTAAAATGTAAATATTCACTTCAATAATGGCTCTAGTGTACCAAATATAAACTGTAACTAAGAAAAATCTGTAGAGTCCCAAAGAGCAGTGAAGCCACCACAGGGGCTATTAACTTAAGGGTTATTTGTTGTATCAGCTGTAACATCTACTCAGATATAATCAGCTTCAATGGATGAGCTTGGTGGTGTGTTTTCTGGAAAATGGAATGTGTGCTCACCGAGGGAATCTTCCTTATTCTTGGCATCAGGTCCAACTGAAGACATCCCCAGAAATCTGGATAGTTCTCTATCTTCTCTGTCGAGACCTCCTGTATTTTTATAAGATCGGAAGCCATTGGTGAACCAGAATATGACAGCTGCCTGGAAACAAAATAGGCACATTTAAGACCACCTCCAGGATATGGTTACTGGTGGAATACCTGCAAGTTACTGGTGGAATACCTGCAAGTTACTGGTGGAATACCTGCAAGTTACTGGTGGAATACCTGCAAGTTACTGGTCAATGAAAGGGAAAACATAGAAGGTTTGAGGTAATGCAGAAGATACATGATGTGAGGCAATGGAGATATAAATACTGGATGTGAGGCAATGGAGATATAAATACTGGATGTGAGGCAATGGAGATATAAATACTGCATGTGAGGCAATGGAGATATAAATACTGGATGTGAGGCAATGGAGATATACATACTGGATGTGAGGTAATGGTGATAAAAATACTGGATGTGAGGCAATGGAGATATAAATACTGGAAGTGAGGCAATGGAGATATACATACAGGATGTGAGGCAATGGAGATATAAATACTAGATGTGAGGCAATGGAGATATAAATACTGGATGTGAGGCAATGGAGATATACATACAGGATGTGAGGCAATGGAGATATAAATACTGGATGTGAGGCAATGGAGATATAAATACTGGATGTGAGGCAATGGAGATATCAATACTGGATGTGAGGCAATGGAGATATAAATACTGGATGTGAGGCAATGGAGATATAAATACTGGATGTGAGGCAATGGAGATATAAATACTGGATGTGAGGCAATGGAGATATAAATACTGGATGTGAGGCAATGGAGATATAAATACTGGATGTGAGGCAATGGAGATATAAATACTGGATGTGAGGCAATGGAGATATAAATACTGGATGTGAGGCAATGGAGATATAAATACAGGATGTGAGGCAATGGAGATATAAATACTGGATGTGAGGCAATGGAGATATAAATACTGGATGTGAGGCAATGGAGATATAAATACTGGATGTGAGGCAATGGAGATATAAATACTGGATGTGAGGCAATGGAGATAAAAATACAGGATGTGAGGCAATGGAGATATAAATACTGGATGTGAGGCAATGGAGATATAAATACAGGATGTGAGGCAATGGAGATATAAATACTGGATGTGAGGCAATGGAGATAAAAATACTCGATGTGAGGCAATGGAGATATAAATACTGGATGTGAGGCAATGGAGATATAAATACTGGATGTGAGGCAATGGAGATATAAATACTGGATGTGAGGCAATGGAGAAATAAATACTGGATGTGAGGCAATGGAGATATAAATACTGGATGTGAGGCAATGGAGATATAAATACTGGATGTGAGGCAATGGAGATATAAATACTGGATGTGAGGCAATGGAGATATAAATACTGGATGTGAGGCAATGGAGATATAAATACTGGATGTGAGGCAATGGAGATAAAAATACTGGATGTGAGGCAATGGGGATATAAATACTGGATGTGAGGCAATGGAGATACAAATACATGATGTGAGGCAATGGGGATATACATACAGGATGTGAGGCAATGGAGATATAAATACTGGATGTGAGGCAATGGAGATATAAATACAAGATGTGAGGCAATGGAGATATAAAAACAGGATGTGAGGCAATGGAGATATAAATACTGGATGTGAGGCAATGGAGATAAAATACTGGATGTGAGGCAATGGAGATATAAATACAGGATGTGAGGCAATGGAGATATAAATACTGGATGTGAGGCAATGGAGATATCAATACTGGATGTGAGGCAATGGAGATATAAATACTGGATGTGAGGCAATGGAGATATAAATACTGGATGTGATGCAATGGAGATATAAATACTGGATGTGAGGCAATGGAGATATAAATACTGGATGTGAGGCAATGGAGATATAAATACTGGATGTGAGGCAATGGAGATATAAATACTGGATGTGAGGCAATGGAGATATAAATACTGGATGTGAGGCAATGGAGATATAAATACTGGATGTGAGGCAACGGATATATAAATACTGGATGTGAGGCAATGGAGATATAAATACTGGATGTGAGGCAATGGAGATATAAATACTGGATGTGAGGCAATGGAGATATAAATACTGGATGTGAGGCAATGGAGATAAAAATACTGGATGTGAGGCAATGGGGATATAAATACTGGATGTGAGGCAATGGAGATACAAATACATGATGTGAGGCAATGGGGATATACATACAGGATGTGAGGCAATGGAGATATAAATACTGGATGTGAGGTAATGGAGATATAAATACAAGATGTGAGGCAATGGAGATATAAAAACAGGATGTGAGGCAATGGAGATATAAATACTGGATGTGAGGCAATGGAGATATAAATACTGCATGTGAGGCAATGGAGATATACATACAGGATGTGAGGCTATGGAGATATAATTACTGGATGTGAGGCAATGGAGATATAAAAACTGGATGTGAGGCAATGGAGATATAAATACAGGATGTGATGCAATGGAGATATAAATACTGGATGTGAGGCAATGGAGATATAAATACAGGATGTGAGGCAATGGAGATATAAATACAGGATGTGAGGCAATGGAGAAATACATACAGGTTGCGAGGCAATGAATATATACATACAGGATGTGAGGCAATGGAGATATAAATACAGGATGTGAGGCAATGGAGATATAAATACAGGATGTGAGGCAATGGAGATATACATACAGGATGTGAGGCAATGGAGATATAAATACAGGATGTGAGGCAATGGAGATATACATACAGGATGTGAGGCAATGGAGATATAAATACTGGATGTGAGGCAATGGAGATAAAAATACTGGATGTGAGGCAATGGAGATATAAATACTGGATGTGAGGCAATGGAGATATACATGATGTGAGGCAATGGGGATATACATACAGGATGTGAGGCAATCGAGATATAAATACAGGATGTGAGGCAATGGAGATATAAATACAGGATGTGAGGCAATGGAGATATAAAAACAGGATGTGAGGCAATGGAGATATAAATACTGGATGTGAGGCAATGGAGATATAAATACAGGATGTGAGGCAATGGAGATATAAATACAGGATGTGAGGCTATGGAGATATAAATACAGGATGTGAGGCAATGGAGATATAAAAACAGGATGTGAGGCAATGGAGATATACATACAGGATGTGAGGCAATGGAGATATAAATACTGGACGTGAGGCAATGGAGATATAAATACAGGATGTGAGGCAATGGAGATATAAATACAGGATGTGAGGCAATGGAGATATACATACAGGTTGCGAAACAATGGATATATACATACAGAATGTGAGGCAATGGAGATATAAATACAGGATGTGAGGCAATGGAGATATACATACAGGATGTGAGGCAATGGAGATATACATACAGGATGTGAGGCAATGGAGATATACATACAGGATGTGAGGCAATGGAGATATACATACAGGATGTGAGGCAATGGAGATATACATACAGGATGTGAGGCAATGGAGATATACATACAGGATGTGAGGCAATGGAGATATAAATACAGGATGTGAGGCAATGGAGATATAAATACAGGATGTGAGGCAATGGAGATATACATACAGGATGTGAGGCAATGAAGATATACATACATGGGCTGAGGCAATGGAGATATAAATACAGGATGTGAGGCAATGGAGATATAAATACAGGATGTGAGGCAATGGAGATATACATACAGGATGTGAGGCAATTGAGATATACATACAGGATGTGAGGCAATGGAGGTATAAATACAGGATGTGAGGCAATGGAGATATAAATACAGGATGTGAGGCAATGGAGATATAAATACAGGATGTGAGGCAATGGAGATATACATACAGGATGTGAGGCAATGGAGATATACATACAGGATGTGAGGCAATGGAGATATACATACAGGATGTGAGGCAATGGAGATATAAATACAGGATGTGAGGCAATGGAGATATAAATACAGGATGTGAGGCAATGGAGATATACATACAGGATGTGAGGCAATGGAGATATAAATACAGGATGTGAGGCAATGGAGATATACATACAGGATGTGAGGCAATAGAGATATAAATACAGGATGTGCGGCAATGGAGATATAAATACAGGATGTGAGGCATTGGAGATATAAATACAGGATGTGAGGCAATGTAGATATAAATACAGGATGTGAGGCAATGGAGATATAAATACAGGATGTGAGGCAATGGAGATATAAATACAGGATGTGAGGCAATGGAGATATAAATACAGGATGTGAGGCAATGGAGATATACATACAGGATGTGAGGCAATGGAGATATAAATACATGATGTGAGGCAATGGAGATATACATACAGGATGTGAGGCAATGGAGAAAAACACATGATGTGAGGCAATGGAGATATACATACATGATGTGAGGCAATGGAGATATACATACAGGATGTGAGGCAATGGAGATATACATACAGGATGTGAGGCAATGGAGATATACATACAGGATGTGAGGCAATGGAGATATACATACAGGATGTGGGGCAATGGAGATGTGGTTTAAAGAAGGAAGAATATATTTATGAAGTGTGGTGATTAAGAGATCACATTTATGATATGAAGGAAGAATACATTTATGAAGTGTAGTGATTAAGAGATCACATTTATGAAATGAAGGAAGAATACATTTATGAAGTGTGGTGATTAAGAGATCACATTTATGATATGAAGGAAGAATACATTTATGAAGTGTGGTGATTAAGAGATCACATTTAAGATATGAAGGAAGAATTTATGAGTGAGACCCGGAACCCAGAGAACATTAAGACGAACGAGACAGTCAAGAGATAAGCAACAGAGTAGGAAAAAATACAGTCAGTGTAGAGTTAAGCCTGGGACAGTCAAGAGATAAGCAACAGAGTAGGAGACAAATACAGTCAGTGTAGAGTTAAGCCAGAGACAGTCAAGAGATAAGCAACAGAGTAGGAGACAAATACAGTCAGTGTAGAGTTAAGCCTGGGACAGTCAAGAGATAAGCAACAGAGTAGGAGACAAATACAGTCAGTGTAGAGTTAAGCCAGAGAGAGTTGAGGGCAGGTTCAGTTAAGAGTTCAGTGATAGTCATTAGAGCAAGAGAGCCTGTTATATGAAGTTGACAGTCAACTGTCAGGAGATAGACTCTAGTCTAGGGTTGTAAAGTAATAATATAAGATTCACTCAATTAAGACCATGGGCTGCCAAAAATTGATAGACGAATCTCCAGAAGCTATTTAGTAATTACCATTCAATGTATAGAACTGTACTGGAGTTGTCTTCAATTCATTTAGGTATGGATGTTTGTTGTTGTAAAGCATGACAACTCACTGCACACAAAGTTTACATACTGGAACACAATGACTACCTCAAAGTAACGGTAGAATTCAGGATTCAAAACGTCTCCACTGCGATTAAGATTTTTCATTCCGAAACGCCTCTTATTGACCAACTTGACAAATTTGATGCCAGTGATTGGAAGAGACACGTCAATGTCCACGCCCCATTGTTTGACCTCTTTGCTGTATCCCTGGAAGAAAATGATCAAACAACATTAAGGAAAAGCAATAAGTAACTCTTTATAACCGGGACAACCTGGTCACCAAAAGTGGTCCTTTCAAACAGAAAGGGGAAAATGTGATGCAAGATGGTAAGCTGAGTGTTAGTAGGCTGGTGTCATAGAAGCAGGAGGGTATGTCCTGAGGAAGAAATTCTAATTTGATAAGGTGATGGTGTACTAGCACAAACCACACCATTAATGTAATGAAGTATCAGAAGTGATTTGTCATAAGATTATTACTATATTACTAAGAGAAAGTAATGTTTTATCACAATAGCGTGATTTTATGATAATGAATAAGTAATGTTCTACCAAAATAGTATAGCTTGAATACAATGAGGAAGTAATGTTCTACCAAAATAGTGTAGCTTTAATACAATTAGGGAATAATGTTCTATTAATAAATTCGTGAACACAATGTTCTTCAATTTTCTCGGAAATTATTTGATAAACTGTAGTGAATTTTTGCAAGCAGCCCTAGATTTTTACAGACCATAAGATTTTATATCATTTAAGCTCAAAGGCTGTATTTTGTACAACTCATTCTTTGTAACTTCAGGAACATTACAAAAAGGGTTCCGCAAACATTAGATTTAGCAGCAAATCATGTTTCATTTTTTAAATGGCAAATCAGAGGCATATTCTTATCATATTAATAAGAGCACAGTTTCTCCATTTCATAAATGATTTTACCTCATCAACACAGAGATAGGTAAGCAAGGGAGAAACACTGGGGAATAATAATCTGCTGATTATAGAGAGGCAAGGGGTAGGAGTGTCACCAACAAAAATGTGCATATGGGTTATGTGCCTCATTCTAAATATGATTACTCTAAGAGGTTAAAAAAGACATCACCTCAGTGCAAAATAAAGACAAGTGGAACAATATTAAAACAGGTAAATGCATTTAAATATTTGGGAACTTTGTTGACCTCAGACGGAAGATGTACAAAAGAGGTGAGATGCAGAATGGCTCAGGCAAAAGCAGCTTTCCAAAAAATAAGGAAGATACTATGCAATCCATTTTTGACAATAGAAACTAGAAAAATAGTTCTTTAATGTTATGTAGAGTCAGTCTTAACATATGGATGCGAATCAAGGACAATAGGACAACAGACAAGAAAATCACTGGAGTCTGTAGAAATGTGGTTTACAGAAGAATGTTGAGAGTACCATAGACAGCTAAGAAGAGTAATGAAGATATTTTGAGAGAGGTCAAAGCAAAAATAGAGCTAATTTCCAATATTAGGAAGAGACAATCATCATTTTTTGGCCATGTAATGAGAAGAGAACAACTGGAATATATTGTAACAACTGGAAAATTTGAGGGACGAAGAGATAGAGGGAAGCAAAGAGAAAAAATAACAGACAGCTTAAAAGAATGGCTTGGCAGAAGGTCAACAACAGAAATGATAAATAGCTGCCGAGATCGAAAGTTGTGGAGAGACATGATCACCTACGCCAGTAGGCCCGGTACTTGATGATGATGATGATGATGAAGAGGTTAACAATGAATTATTATCAGCTGGACAAACTGCAATCCATCATCTCACAGTCTGCACTCGACTTCTTCCTGGAGCATGTGCTCTTCACACTTCTTCCAGCACTCAATATCTGTCTCTGAGAAGCCATTATTTGTTAAGTCCTTACATCACACATTTTAAACATGGTCTTCTGTGCTGGCAACTGCCTTTTGACTGTAGCCCACACAGGCTCTTTGCGCTTTAAGAAATCCTACATTGAAATTTACTAGAAGGGATCCCCCAGGAAAGTGTTATAGCACCCACACTCTTCCTAATATACATAAATGTCATAACAAAATGCTGCCACCAACATGCTTCAAACAGCCCACATGCAGATGACTTTGCTATCTGGACAGCCGTAGAACATATCACTACAGCCTCTTATCTGCTCCAAAAAAGAAGTGAAGGTAGAAAGTTTGACAAAGATATGGGGTCTAAAATAATTGATGAAAACTACAGCCATAGTCTTCTCACTCTTCCTATACAAATAAAACGCATCAATAAAGTTGAGGAACTCCAGACAGAGACACCAACATTTCTGGTAGTCACCCTTGACTCTAGGCTTACCTGGGAACCCAACATTGAAAGAGTTCAAGCAATGGCCATTCAAAGACTGTCAATGATGAAAAAACTAGCTGCTACATCCTGGGGAGCAAACAAGATCCTAAAGCAAGTCTAAACTGGAGCAATCAGAATCATCATAGAATATGCCTCAAGCTCCTGGGCAACATCGGCCAAGACGAACCTGAGAAAATTGGGCAAAGTCCAAAACATGGCACTCAGAGCAGCCCAGGGAGCAAAGAAAAGCACCCTCATCACAACCAAAAAAAAAAAAACAACAAAAACAGCAGATCTTGAACCTTTAGCAAGCACACTGCTGAAAATTCAAATCTCCCATCCAGTTTGAAAAGTTTAAAAGCTACCAGATCAGCCACTGCACCACAAATTCCAAGACAGAACAAAAGATACAGATCCCGAAGGAAGAACCTAAATCATCATGCAAGGGAAACCGTCAGACCGTACCCTGATGTATTAGAACCAAAGAAAGATCTGTGCGAAGACCTTACACATGAACCATGGTCCAACTGTAAAAACAACACGAAAATAATCAAAGATCTGTGCGAAGCCCTTACACATGAACCATGGTCCAACTGTGAAAACAACACGAAAATAATCAAAGATCTGTGCGAAGCCCTTACACATGAACCATGGTCCAACTGTGAAAACAACACGAAAATAATCAAAGATCTGTGCGAAGACCTTACACATGAACCATGGTCCAACTGTGAAAACAACACGAAAATAATCAAAGATCTGTGCGAAGCCCTTACACATGAACCATGGTCCAACTGTAAAAACAACACGAAAATAATCAAAGATCTGTGCGAAGCCCTTACACATGAACCATGGTCCAACTGTAAAAACAACACGAAAATAATCAAAGATCTGTGCGAAGCCCTTACACATGAACCATGGTCCAACTGTAAAAACAACACGAAAATAATCAAAGATGTGTGCGAAGACCTTACACATGAACCATGGTCCAACTGTGAAAACAACACGAAAATAATCAAAGATCTGTGCGAAGCCCTTACACATGAACCATGGTCCAACTGTAAAAACAACACGAAAATAATCAAAGATCTGTGCGAAGCCCTTACACATGAACCATGGTCCAACTGTAAAAACAACACGAAAATAATCAAAGATCTGTGCGAAGCCCTTACACATGAACCATGGTCCAACTGTAAAAACAACACGAAAATAATCAAAGATCTGTGCGAAGCCCTTACACATGAACCATGGTCCAACTGTAAAAACAACACGAAAATAATCAAAGATGTGTGCGAAGCCCTTACACATGAACCATGGTCCAACTGTAAAAACAACACGAAAATAATCAAAGATGTGTGCGAAGCCCTTACACATGAACCATGGTCCAACTGTAAAAACAACACGAAAATAATCAAAGATCTGTGCGAAGACCTTACACATGAACCATGGTCCAACTGTAAAAACAACACGAAAATAATCAAAGATCTGTGCGAAGACCTTACACATGAACCATGGTCCAACTGTAAAAACAACACGAAAATAATCAAAGATCTGTGCGAAGCCCTTACACATGAACCATGGTCCAACTGTAAAAACAAAACGAAAATAATCAAAGATGTGTGCGAAGCCCTTACACATGAACCATGGTCCAACTGTAAAAACAACACGAAAATAATCAAAGATCTGTGCGAAGCCCTTACACATGAACCATGGTCCAACTGTAAAAACAACACGAAAATAATCAAAGATCTGTGCGAAGCCCTTACACATGAACCATGGTCCAACTGTAAAAACAACACGAAAATAATCAAAGATGTGTGCGAAGCCCTTACACATGAACCATGGTCCAACTGTAAAAACAACACGAAAATAATCAAAGATCTGTGCGAAGCCCTTACACATGAACCATGGTCCAACTGTGAAAACAACACGAAAATAATCAAAGATCTGTGCGAAGCCCTTACACATGAACCATGGTCCAACTGTGAAAACAACACGAAAATAATCAAAGATCTGTGCGAAGCCCTTACACATGAACCATGGTCCAACTGTAAAAACAACACGAAAATAATCAAAGATGTGTGCGAAGCCCTTACACATGAACCATGGTCCAACTGTAAAAACAACACGAAAATAATCAAAGATCTGTGCGAAGCCCTTACACATGAACCATGGTCCAACTGTAAAAACAACACGAAAATAATCAAAGATGTGTGCAAAGCCCTTACACATGAACCATGGTCCAACTGTAAAAACAACACGAAAATAATCAAAGATCTGTGCGAAGCCCTTACACATGAACCATGGTCCAACTGTAAAAACAACACGAAAATAATCAAAGATGTGTGCGAAGCCCTTACACATGAACCATGGTCCAACTGTAAAAACAAAACGAAAATAATCAAAGATGTGTGCGAAGCCCTTACACATGAACCATGGTCCAACTGTAAAAACAACACGAAAATAATCAAAGATGTGTGCGAAGCCCTTACACATGAACCATGGTCCAACTGTAAAAACAAAACGAAAATAATCAAAGATGTTCCAGGAATAGTCTCTAAAAACGAACAACCTGAGACCAAAATGAGAGCCTCATTACTCATCATGCTCCAGTAAAAATGCCCCAGAGATACAAGGACACGGGTTTTCACAGATGGATCGGCAACTGAAGCCTCAAAGAAGGGATGCAGTGGCATCTACATAACCTACCCAAGTGGAAAGACAGAAACATATTCTCTTCCAGTCAGAGAAAGTTGCACAAATTTGAGAACAGAGGCAATGACACTCCACACAGCCATACAAACTCTCAACACACAAGAGGTCCCAGGTAAAAAAAATTATCATTCTCACTGATATAAAGTCAGTCATGCAAGCAATGCCAAGCCAAAAACAGGACAAACTCATCCAAGATATAGAGAACTACATATAATTACTGTCAGTAAAGACATAATTAGTCCTGAAATTTATACCAGCACGCTGTGGCATCCCTGAAAACTAGAAAGTAGATGAATTCGCAAAAGCAGGCGGGAGCATTCAACAGTCCTGAAACAAGCTAGGAAATCAGAAAGGAGAGAGTTACATGGAAAATATGAGCCAGAACATAGCAGCTTATAAACAAGCTCAGCAGATCATGAGCAGACCAAGATATTCAGACTCAGAACAGGTCATTGCAACCTCAGAGGACATCTACACAAGATAGGACTCAGTGACTTCACACCATGTGACAGCGGAGCATCCAGACAAACTCAGGAGCATGCTCTACAGGACTGCAGCACTCTCAACACCCTAACAACACAAATATGGCCACAAGAAACAACCTTTGCATGGCAAATAGGCCGACATAGAGAAAACTAAAAAAAAAAAAACCATGAGGCGAGAAGCAACAACAGCAAACATCAACTTCTTTGCTGAGATTGAACATCTCACACAGATCAGGGATGTGTGGTGAGATACAATACGGATCCTGTGCAAGGTCTGATCCTTGGTAACAAAAATCATTGAACACAATGACTACAATTTTTGCCTTATGTGCTGTCTTCGGTTCAATAGGACATATATATATATATGTATATACACACACACATGGTAGAGGTACAGATACAGAGCATCCAATGCACCACGTGCTCAACACAGAGAAAGGTGCCAGGCTAAAAAGAGGCAAATCATGGGTGGGCCCAGCAGAAGATGTCATCAAACAGGTCTGTGAGCTTACCAATATCAGCGTTGGTGAGGAGTGGATACCGGTGCCTACGTCATTCAAGGGGACTTTCTCGTGTATTGTCACACTCGACAGGAAAAGTAGGGAACAGAACCCGGTCGTGGTTAATGCCGAGGTCAACGGTCTCATCTTCGATAACACCGATGAGAAAGATGCAGTCATCTATACAGACGGATCTGTAAGACGACACCAAAGAAGTGCATGGGCATTTACAGCACGCTCAGCAGGCAGAATAGTCAAGGAAGACAGTGGTGCATACGTCATGACCACGAGTAGCATGACAATGGAGGCGATGGCAGTGACCAAGACATTCAAATAGTTAGAGTCACAAGACTACACCCAAGCATGTATACTGAGTGATTCGATGAGCATGATAAAAAAAAGTGGAGGCGGGCTCTGTACGCATGCAATGGGTAGAGTCGTTGCAGAAATCCAAAATACGTAAGGTCACCTTTGTCTATGTCCCTGGACATGCGGGAGTATGGGGAAATGAAAGAGCGGACAGGTTGGCTAGCTGCGCTGTCGTTGAGGACGGGCAACCAATGGATCGGGCGGACATCATCAATGCCCTCCGAGATGTGGGAAGAGCACAGGACTTCGACAAACACAGATCCACGTCACTTCTTCGGATGAAAGAGATGGGAGTTAAGATGGGCGCAGCCAGAAATGAGAAACTTAGTGGGCGTGTTAGAAGATTTATCAACCAACATAGAACTGGAGTCGTCAGTCGCTGGACACTGCGGGAATTGCTGAGGAGGGGGTCTGAGCACCTATGGACATGTTCGGAGTGCAATGATGATGACCCGCAAATAACTCAATAACTCAATAACACATGGTAGAATTCGGTTATAATGAGATCTTCAGGACCATCGAAATATTGTCATTATAATCCTACCTCATTATAATCCTACCTCATTATAATCCTACCTCATTTTAATCTTACCTCATTATATCCAATTTATGTTTAATAACAGGGGAACAAGGTATGTGTAAACTTTAGACACAAGCTGAGCGATTACATCTCTTGCAAAAAAATCCTATATTGCTACTTGTAAACCCTGACATCATGTTGTTTCTCTCCCTCAGAATTGCAAACCCTGACATCATGTTGTTTCTCTCCCTCAGAATTGCAAACCCTGACATAATGTTGTTTCTCTCCCTCAGAATTGCAAACCCTGACATCATGTTGTTTCTCTCTCTCAGAATTGCAAACCCTGACATCATGTTGTTTCTCTCCCTCAGAATTGCAAACCCTGACATCATGTTGTTTCTCTCTCTCAGAATTGCAAACCCTGACATCATGTTGTTTCTCTCTCTCAGAATTGCAAACCCTGACATAATGTTGTTTCTCTCCCTCAGAATTGCAAACCATGACATCATGTTGTTTTCTCTCTCTCTCTCTCTCTCTCTCTCTCTCTCTCTCTCTCTCATGATTGCAAACCCTGACATCATGTTGTTTCTCTCTCTCTCTCTCTCTCTCTCTCTCTCTCATGATTGCAAACCCTGACATCATGTTGTTTCTCTCCCTCAGAATTGCAAACCCTGACATCATGTTGTTTCTCTCACTCAGAATTGCAAACCCTGACATAATGTTGTTTCTCTCCCTCAGAATTGCAAACCCTGACATCATGTTGTTTCTCTCCCTCAGAATTGCAAACCCTGACATAATGTTGTTTCTCTCCCTCAGAATTGCAAACCCTGACATCATGTTGTTTCTCTCCCTCAGAATTGCAAACCCTGACATCATGTTGTTTCTCTCCCTCAGAATTGCAAACCCTGACATAATGTTGTTTCTCTCCCTCAGAATTGCAAACCCTGACATCATGTTGTTTCTCTCCCTCAGAATTGCAAACCCTGACATCATGTTGTTTCTCTCCCTCAGAATTGCAAACCCTGACATCATGTTGTTTCTCTCCCTCAGAATTGCAAACCCTGACATCATTTTGTTTCTCTCTCTCTCATGATTGCAAACCCTGACATAATGTTGTTTCTCTCCCTCAGAATTGCAAACCCTGACATCATGTTGTTTCTCTCCCTCAGAATTGCAAACCCTGACATCATGTTGTTTCTCTCCCTCAGAATTGAAAACCCTGACATCATGTTGTTTCTCTCCCTCAGAATTGCAAACCCTGACATCATGTTGTTTCTCTCCCTCAGAATTGCAAACCCTGACATCATTTTGTTTCTCTCTCTCTCTCATGATTGCAAACCCTGACATAATGTTGTTTCTCTCCCTCAGAATTGCAAACCCTGACATCATGTTGTTTCTCTCCCTCAGAATTGCAAACCCTGACATCATGTTGTTTCTCTCCCTCAGAATTGCAAACCCTGACATCATGTTGTTTCTCTCCCTCAGAATTGCAAACCCTGACATCATTTTGTTTCTCTCTCTCTCTCTCTCTCATGATTGCAAACCCTGACATAATGTTGTTTCTCTCTCTCTCTCTCTCTCTCTCTCTCTCTCTCTCTCATGATTGCAAACCCTGACATCATGTTGTTTCTCTCCCTCAGAATTGCAAACCCTGACATCATTTTGTTTCTCTCTCTCTCTCTCTCTCTCTCTCTCTCTCTCTCTCTCTCTCTCTCTTATGATTGCAAACCCTGACATAATGTTGTTTCTCTCTCTCTCTCTCTCTCTCATGATTGCAAACCCTGACATCATGTTGTTTCTCTCTCTCTCTCTCTCATGATTGCAAACCCTGACATAATGTTGTTTCTCTCCCTCAGAATTGCAAAACCTGACATCATGTTGTTTCTCTCCCTCAGAATTGCAAACCCTGACATCATGTTGTTTCTCTCCCTCAGAATTGCAAACCCTGACATAATGTTGTTTCTCTCCCTCAGAATTGCAAACCCTGACATCATGTTGTTTCTCTCTCTCTCATGATTGTAAACCCCGACATAATGCTGTTTCCTTCTCTCAGTACTTGTATGCAGTGTACTTGAGGAAATGTCATGCTCCCAGCATATTTCTACTTTTGATTTTAACTTTTTGTTCACTTTTTCTATCGACATCACATACATTTCATGTGTTATACACTTGCGTTTCTTGTCAGAAGTGGAAGACATCTTTATAACAAATGATTTGTAAAAAGATTTGAACAAGCATGTAGAGAATTCTATGTGTGTCGATACTCAACCTTTATGATGAATGCCTGTTGGCTACTGGCCTATCATATTTAAAACGACTTCCGGTTTCAAGATGGCGCGGTCATGTTTACGTCAACGTTGGGTACAAATAATAATACATAAATATTATTATATGGGGAACTTCCGAGGCGATAATAGGGAATAATAGAACAAAGAAGTATGTGTTAGCACTCGGAAAAATTGACAGACAAACAACAATAGAAAAAAACGAAGAACAATATATAGTCCGAAGTGGGATCGAACCCGTACTCAGTGGCACCGCGCCTTGCCACGAGAAGCCGAACGCTTGGCACACTACCACGCAGCCAACTAAAAAATTGGCTATTGCAGTAGTGTCTTACACGATGACGTTCTCAATGACTATAGCATAGGGTAACGATCACAGACCGGAAATAAATTGTATATTTGTACTTTCCTATTAATGCAAGTATCTCCCAGTAGGGCTGAATACTTGTGTTGTAGACAAACATTTATTGGACGAAACAGCACGAATAGTAGTTCCCAGTGTTTATATACTGGGTACAAATAATAATACATAAATATTATTATATATTGTTCTTCGTTTTTTTCTATTGTTGTTTGTCTGTCAATTTTTCCGAGTGCTAACACATACTTCTTTGTTCTATTATTCCCTATTATCGCCTCGGAAGTTCCCCATATAATAATATTTATGTATTATTATTTGTACCCAGTATATAAACACTGGGAACTACTATTCGTGCTGTTTCGTCCAATAAATGTTTGTCTACAACACAAGTATTCAGCCCTACTGGGAGATACTTGCATTAATAGGAAAGTACAAATATACAATTTATTTCCGGTCTGTGATCGTTACCCTATGCTATAGTCATTGAGAACGTCATCGTGTAAGACACTACTGCAATAGCCAATTTTTTAGTTGGCTGCGTGGTAGTGTGCCAAGCGTTCGGCTTCTCATGGCAAGGCGCGGTGCCACTGAGTACGGGTTCGATCCCACTTCGGACTATATATTGTTCTTCGTTTTTTTCTATTGTTGTTTGTCTGTCAATTTTTCCGAGTGCTAACACATACTTCTTTGTTCTATTATTCCCTATTATCGCCTCGGAAGTTCCCCATATAATAATATTTATGTATTATTATTTGTACCCAGTATATAAACACTGGGAACTACTATTCGTGCTGTTTCGTCCAATAAATGTTTGTCTACAACACAAGTATTCAGCCCTACTGGGAGATACTTGCATTAATAGGAAAGTACAAATATACAATTTATTTCCGGTCTGTGATCGTTACCCTATGCTATAGTCATTGAGAACGTCATCGTGTAAGACACTACTGCAATAGCCAATTTTTTAGTTGGCTGCGTGGTAGTGTGCAAGCGTTCGGCTTCTCGTGGCAAGGCGCGGTGCCACTGAGTACGGGTTCGATCCCACTTCGGACTATATATTGTTCTTCGTTTTTTTCTATTGTTGTTTGTCTGTCAATTTTTCCGAGTGCTAACACATACTTCTTTGTTCTATTATTCCCTATTATCGCCTCGGAAGTTCCCCATATAATAATATTTATGTATTATTATTTGTACCCAGTATATAAACACTGGGAACTACTATTCGTGCTGTTTCGTCCAATAAATGTTTGTCTACAACACAAGTATTCAGCCCTACTGGGAGATACTTGCATTAATAGGAAAGTACAAATATACAATTTATTTCCGGTCTGTGATCGTTACCCTATGCTATAGTCATTGAGAACGTCATCGTGTAAGACACTACTGCAATAGCCAATTTTTTAGTTGGCTGCGTGGTAGTGTGCCAAGCGTTCGGCTTCTCGTGGCAAGGCGCGGTGCCACTGAGTACGGGTTCGATCCCACTTCGGACTATATATTGTTCTTCGTTTTTTTCTATTGTTGTTTGTCTGTCAATTTTTCCGAGTGCTAACACATACTTCTTTGTTCTATTATTCCCTATTATCGCCTCGGAAGTTCCCCATATAATAATATTTATGTATTATTATTTGTACCCAGTATATAAACACTGGGAACTACTATTCGTGCTGTTTCGTCCAATAAATGTTTGTCTACAACACAAGTATTCAGCCCTACTGGGAGATACTTGCATTAATAGGAAAGTACAAATATACAATTTATTTCCGGTCTGTGATCGTTACCCTATGCTATAGTCATTGAGAACGTCATCGTGTAAGACACTACTGCAATAGCCAATTTTTTAGTTGGCTGCGTGGTAGTGTGCCAAGCGTTCGGCTTCTCGTGGCAAGGCGCGGTGCCACTGAGTACGGGTTCGATCCCACTTCGGACTATATATTGTTCTTCGTTTTTTTCTATTGTTGTTTGTCTGTCAATTTTTCCGAGTGCTAACACATACTTCTTTGTTCTATTATTCCTTACGTCAACGTTCACTGTTACGTTTTTTGAGCCGGAAAGATGGTTAACTCTATCTTTCCAATGCAGATCAGTGTATAGATAGAAAGTTCCACTGTTGGGATCTTCCCCGGCGAAGCGGAGTACATGCATGTGATCTGAAATCCTCTACAGTGTGCGTGATAGTGTGTTCTGTGTTGATTGCAATATACGTCATCATTGGAATACCGGTCAATATGACGGTTAGGCGACAGGAACTTTTAATTGCTGTGTCTGAAAAGTGTTCCTTATCGCAGTTTCCGCATATTTCAAGTCAGGCTTGCTGCAGGAGCTACTGAGTTAAGTGCTCTGTGCACACCGTGAGCTGTGTGTATCATCCGTGTTGATCATGTTTCGATATTCCAATGCTTTACGATGAATGCTGATATCGTATGACAGGGAACAGTTGGCTGTGTTCACTTTCTGTGCAGTTTCGCCTTATGTCTTTTGGCGTGTGCTGAAACTGCTATGATGGGGACTACAGCTACCTTTCTTTGTTTTGGAGATGAGTTAGTAATTCGGATGATTCCACTGGCACGGGCGGTTGAGCAATTATGGATTTTAATTCGTTTGCAGTGATACCGGGCCTTCCATAACAATAACCATAACCATATTTAAAACACAGTCATTTCTCCAACCACAGGCACAACTTGTGGTGTATGCTTAGTTCCCCCAGAGCATGATTCTCTTGAATCATAGGAGGAAGAGGTATGTTTTACAGAACTCAGAAAAAAATGACAAATAAACAACAATAGAAAAACAAAACAAAAGAACAATATATGGTGCGCAGCAGGATCGAACCCGTACTCCTTGGCACTGCGCCTTGCCACGAGAAGCCGAACGCTAGGGAACACTACCACTCAGCTAGCTAAAAATTAGCTATCATGGACGATGTCTTTCACGCAGGTGTTTTCATGACACCTCTCTTCTCACTTCTCTCACTAACTGCCTTGTGCAAGTAGGCCTTACTAACATTCTGCATTACAACATAATTACAACAAAGTGCACACCATTAACACATTTTTTTGGGCTAGAAACATTTTACAAAGTGCATTATTTGCAGGCTGGGTAAGAGATTTATAAAAGATTGTGTAAAATGTAGGATACAAAATAAAAATTCAGGGATTTAAAAAAAAAATTAGATCATGATATATATATATATATATATATATATATATATATATATATATATATATATATATATATATATATATTATAGATATATAACACAATACAAGTCAAATTGTTTTTATGGGTCATTTATAACCATAAAGCTGTAATCTTATCACCAATTTTTCCTGCAGTTGATTTTCTGTTTTCTCTTGAAGCAGTTTAACAGCAGCATTCTTCCCTCCCCTAACATTTATGTGGATCCTACACGAAGAGTGATCGCGAGTGAACACAAAAGAAGAATATAATGTAAATCTGTTACATTACTTTATTTTTCCTTATAGGGAATAGGCAAATAATTGCGATGCTGCGGTAAAGCTGGTAGCAAGGAGCCAGTGGTGGGGAGTGATAAACACTCATCATACCTACCCTCATGTAGCTTTCTTCTTTTTTCATTTTTCTACATCCTACTTTCTTCTTTTCTGTCCACCTCTCCACTCTTCTGATCATGTAGTTATAGATAATTGTGTTTCACCGTTTGTTTTCGTTGTCCTTGTACTCTGAAGAAGGCCACAGGCCGTAACGTAAGTAGTGTGTTGTGTTCCTTGTACAGTTGTCTTCATACCTTGGAGTGTTTAACACTCCCCACCACTGGGTCCTATTTTTCCTTACACCTAATTTTAAACCCTTTCTAGTATTATCATCCTTTGATAACTATATAACCAGGCCTATTTCTCACCTTGAAGAATGTGTCCATGTTTGGCAGAATGCATTTCACCATATAGCGGTCATCTTTTTTGTCTAGATAGAGGTTCTTGTGTGGAACTATAGTCATTAGCCTGAGACAGACCCCCTGGATAATGATACAAAAAGATGGGCCCAAATAAAGATGGTTGGTAGGATAGTAGTTGTGTTTGGCGGAGAGGCATTTTTGTGGACAAAAGGTGAAAGTATTGATGTGAATAGGGAAATATTTATATGCCAATATTTTCTAAAGTTGAGGGCGACAAAACGGGGAAATAATTTGTCAACATTGTCTAGGTCAAAGAATTAAAATAAGAAAGACGGTGTTACTGTGGTCTATAAACTGGGGTCTCAGTTGAGGAATAAACATTTTGATAGGGTTAATGTCTGAATTGGTGAAATGACAGTGGTAGGAAAATATGATGTGGTCAATGTATGGGTGGGACCATAGTTAGTGTGAAAGTTGTATGTGGTCAATATATGGGTGGGGCCGTAGTTAGTGTGAAAGTTGTATGTGGTCAATATATGGGTGGGGCCGTAGTTAGTGTGAAAGTTGTATGTGGTCAATATGTGGGTGGGGCCGTAGTTAGTGTGAAAGTTGTATGTGGTCAATATATGGGTGGGGCCGTAGTTAGTGAGAAAGTTGTATGTGGTCAATATATGGGTGGGACTATAGTTAGTGTGAAAGTTGTATGTGGTCAATATATGGGTGGGGCTATAGTTAGTGTGAAAGTTGTATGTGGTCAATATATGGGTGGGGCCATAGTTAGTGTGAAAGTTGTATGTGGTCAATATATGGGTGGGGCCATAGTTAGTGTGAAAGTTGTATGTGCTCAATATATGGGTGGGGCCATAGTTAGTGTGAAAGTTGTATGTGGTCAATATATGGGTGGGACCATAGTTAGTGAGAAAGTTGTATGTGGTCAATGTATGGGTGGGACTATAGTTAGTGTGAAAGTTGTATGTGGTCAATATATGGGTGGGACCATAGTTAGTGTGAAAGTTGTATGTGGTCAATGTATGGGTGGGACCATAGTTAGTGAGAAAGTTGTATGAGGTCAATATATGGGCGGGGCCGTAGTTAGTGTGAAAGTTGTATGTGGTCAATATATGGGTGGGGCCATAGTTAGTGTGAAAGTTGTATGTGGTCAAAATATGGGTGGGGCCGTAGTTAGTGTGAAAGTTGTATGTGGTCAATATATGGATGGGGCCGTAGTTAGTGTGAAAGTTGTATGTGGTCAATATATGGGTGGGGCCCTAGTTAGTGAGAAAGTTGTATGTGGTCAATATATGGGTGGGGCCGTAGTTAGTGTGAAAGTTGTATGTGGTCAATATATGGGTGGGGCCATAGTTAGTGTGAAAGTTGTATGTGGTCAATGTAAGGGTGGGACCATAGTTAGTGAGAAAGTTGTATGTGGTCAATGTGTGGGTGGGGCCATAGATAGTGTGAAAGTTGTATGCGGTCAATATATGGGTGGGGGCCATTGTAGGAAAGTTGTATGTGGTCAATGTATTGGTGGGACCATTGTAACAAAGTTTTATGTGGTCATTGTATGGGTGGGGCCATTGTAACAAAGTTTTATGTGGTCGTTGTATGGGTGGGGCCATAGTAAGAATGTTTTATGTGGTCAGTGTACGAGTAGGGCCCATAGAAAGAAAGTTTTATAGGGTCAATGTATGAGTGGGACCATAGTGAGAATGTTGTATGTGGTCAGTGTATGGGTGGGACCTTTGTGAGAAAGTTGTATGTGGTCAATGTATGGGTGGGACCTTAGTGAGAAAGTTGTATGTGGTCAATGTATGGGTGGGACCTAAGTGAGAAAGTTGTATGTGGTCAATGTATGGGTGGGACCTTAGTGAGAAAGAGGTATTGGTCAATGTATGGGTGGATACTTAGTGAGAAAGTTGTATGTGGTCAATGTATGGGTGGGACCTTAGTGAGAAAGTTGTATGTGGTCAATGTATGGGTGGGACCTTAGTGAGAAAGTTGTATGTGGTCAATGTATGGGGGGGACCTAAGTGAGAAAGTTGTATGTGGTCAATGTATGGGTGGGACCTTATTGAGAAAGTTGTATGTGGTCAATGTATGGGTGGGGACTTAGTAAGAAAGAGGTATGTGGTAAATGTATGGGTGGGACCTTAGTGAGAAAGTTGTATGTGGTCAATGTATGGTGGGACCTTAGTGAGAAAGAGGTATGTGGTCAATGTATGGGTGGGACCTTAGTGAAAAAGTTGTATGTGGTCAATATATGGGTGGGGCCATAGTTAGTGTGAAAGTTGTATGTGCTCAATATATGGGTGGGGCCATAGTTAGTGTGAAAGTTGTATGTGGTCAATATATGGGTGGGGCCGTAGTTAGTGTGAAAGTTGTATGCGGTCAATATATGGGTGGTGCCATAGTTAGTGTGAAAGTTGTATGCGGTCATTATATGGGTGGTGCCATAGTTAGTATGAAAGTTGTATGTGGTCAATGTATGGGTGGGGCCATAGTTAGTGTGAAATTTGTATATGGTCAATATATGAGTGGGACCATAGTTAGTGTAAAAGTTGTTTGTGGTCAATATATGGGTGGGACTATAGTTAGTGTGAAATTTGTATGTGGTCAATATATGGGTGGGGCCGTAGTTAGCGCGAAAGTTGTATGTGGTCAATATATGGGTGGGGCCGTAGTTAGTGTGAAAGTTGTATGTGGTCAATATATTGGTGGGACCATAGTTAGTGAGAAAGTTGTATGTGGTCAATGTATGGGTGGGGCCATAGTTAGTGTAAAATTTGTATATGGTCAATATATGGGTGGGACCATAGTTAGTGTAAAAGTTGTTTGTGGTCAATATATGGGTGGGACTATAGTTAGTGTGAAATTTGTATGTGGTCAATATATGGGTGGGGCCGTAGTTAGTGCGAAAGTTGTATGTGGTCAATATATGGGTGGGGCCGTAGTTAGTGAGAAAGTTGTATGTGGTCAATATATGGGTGGGGCCATAGTTAGTGTGAAAGTTGTATGTGGTCAATGTATGGGTGGGACCATAGTTAGTGAGAAAGTTGTATGAGGTCAATATATGGGCGGAGCCGTAGTTAGTGTGAAAGTTGTATGTGGTCAATATATTGGTGGGGCCATAGTTAGTGTGAAAGTTGTATGTGGTCAATATATGGGTGGGGCCGTAGTTAGTGCGAAAGTTGTATGTGGTCAATATATGGGTGGGACCATAGTTAGTGAGAAAGTTGTATGTGGTCAATATTTGGGTGGGGCTATAGTTAGTGTGAAAGTTGTATGTGGTCATTATATGGGTGGGGCCGTAGTTAGTGCGAAAGTTGTATGTGGTCAATATGTGGGTGGGGCCGTAGTTAGTGTGAAAGTTGTATGTGGTCAATGTATGGGTGGGACTATAGTTAGTGTGAAAGTTGTATGTGGTCAATATATGGGTGGGGCTATAGTTAGTGTGAAAGTTGTATGTGGTCAATATATGGGTGGGGCCATAGTTAGTGTGAAAGTTGTATGTGGTCAATATATGGGTGGGGCCATAGTTAGTGTGAAAGTTGTATGTGGTCAATATATGGGTGGGGCCGTAGTTAGTGTGAAAGTTGTATGCGGTCAATATATGGGTGGTGCCATAGTTAGTGTGAAAGTTGTATGCGGTCAATATATGGGTGGTACCATAGTTAGTATGAAAGTTGTATGTGGTCAATGTATGGGTGGGGCCATAGTTAGTGTGAAAGTTGTATGTGGTCAATATATGGGTGGGGCCGTAGTTAGTGTGAAAGTTGTATGCGGTCAATATATGGGTGGTGCCATAGTTAGTGTGAAAGTTGTATGCGGTCAATATATGGGTGGTACCATAGTTAGTATGAAAGTTGTATGTGGTCAATGTATGGGTGGGGCCATAGTTAGTGTGAAATTTGTATATGGTCAATATATGGGTGGGACTATAGTTCGTGTGAAAGTTGTATGTGGTCAATATATGGGTGGGGCCATAGTTAGTGTGAAAGTTGTATGTGGTCAATATATGGGTGGGGCCATAGTTAGAGTGAAAGTTGTATGTGGTCAATATATGGGTGGGGCCATAGTTAGTGTGAAAGTTGTATGTGCTCAATATATGGGTGGGGCCATAGTTAGTGTGAAAGTTGTATGTGGTCAATATATGGGTGGGACCATAGTTAGTGAGAAAGTTGTATGTGGTCAATGTATGGGTGGGACTATAGTTAGTGTGAAAGTTGTATGTGGTCAATATATGGGTGGGACCATAGTTAGTGTGAAAGTTGTATGTGGTCAATGTATGGGTGGGACCATAGTTAGTGAGAAAGTTGTATGAGGTCAATATATGGGCGGGGCCGTAGTTAGTGTGAAAGTTGTATGTGGTCAATATATGGGTGGGGCCATAGTTAGTGTGAAAGTTGTATGTGGTCAAAATATGGGTGGGGCCGTAGTTAGTGTGAAAGTTGTATGTGGTCAATATATGGATGGGGCCGTAGTTAGTGTGAAAGTTGTATGTGGTCAATATATGGGTGGGGCCCTAGTTAGTGAGAAAGTTGTATGTGGTCAATATATGGGTGGGGCCGTAGTTAGTGTGAAAGTTGTATGTGGTCAATATATGGGTGGGGCCATAGTTAGTGTGAAAGTTGTATGTGGTCAATGTAAGGGTGGGACCATAGTTAGTGAGAAAGTTGTATGTGGTCAATGTGTGGGTGGGGCCATAGATAGTGTGAAAGTTGTATGCGGTCAATATATGGGTGGGGGCCATTGTAGGAAAGTTGTATGTGGTCAATGTATTGGTGGGACCATTGTAACAAAGTTTTATGTGGTCATTGTATGGGTGGGGCCATTGTAACAAAGTTTTATGTGGTCATTGTATGGGTGGGGCCATAGTAAGAAAGTTTTATGTGGTCAGTGTACGAGTAGGGCCCATAGAAAGAAAGTTTTATATGGTCAATGTATGAGTGGGACCATAATGAGAATGTTGTATGTGGTCAGTGTATGGGTGGGACCTTTGTGAGAAAGTTGTATGTGGTCAATGTATGGGTGGGACCTTAGTGAGAAAGTTGTATGTGGTCAATGTATGGGTGGGACCTAAGTGAGAAAGTTGTATGTGGTCAATGTATGGGTGGGACCTTAGTGAGAAAGAGGTATTGGTCAATGTATGGGTGGATACTTAGTGAGAAAGTTGTATGTGGTCAATGTATGGGTGGGACCTTAGTGAGAAAGTTGTATCTGGTCAATGTATGGGTGGGACCTTAGTGAGAAAGTTGTATGTGGTCAATGTATGGGGGGGACCTAAGTGAGAAAGTTGTATGTGGTCAATGTATGGGTGGGACCTTATTGAGAAAGTTGTATGTGGTCAATGTATGGGTGGGGACTTAGTAAGAAAGAGGTATGTGGTCAATGTATGGGTGGGACCTTAGTGAGAAAGTTGTATGTGGTCAATGTATGGGTGGGACCTTAGTGAGAAAGAGGTATGTGGTCAATGTATGGGTGGGACCTTAGTGAAAAAGTTGTATGTGGTCAATATATGGGTGGGGCCATAGTTAGTGTGAAAGTTGTATGTGCTCAATATATGGGTGGGCCATAGTTAGTGTGAAAGTTGTATGTGGTCAATATATGGGTGGGGCCGTAGTTAGTGTGAAAGTTGTATGCGGTCAATATATGGGTGGTGCCATAGTTAGTGTGAAAGTTGTATGCGGTCATTATATGGGTGGTGCCATAGTTAGTATGAAAGTTGTATGTGGTCAATGTATGGGTGGGGCCATAGTTAGTGTGAAATTTGTATATGGTCAATATATGAGTGGGACCATAGTTAGTGTAAAAGTTGTTTGTGGTCAATATATGGGTGGGACTATAGTTAGTGTGAAATTTGTATGTGGTCAATATATGGGTGGGGCCGTAGTTAGCGCGAAAGTTGTATGTGGTCAATATATGGGTGGGGCCGTAGTTAGTGTGAAAGTTGTATGTGGTCAATATATTGGTGGGACCATAGTTAGTGAGAAAGTTGTATGTGGTCAATGTATGGGTGGGGCCATAGTTAGTGTGAAATTTGTATATGGTCAATATATGGGTGGGACCATAGTTAGTGTAAAAGTTGTTTGTGGTCAATATATGGGTGGGACTATAGTTAGTGTGAAATTTGTATGTGGTCAATATATGGGTGGGGCCGTAGTTAGTGCGAAAGTTGTATGTGGTCAATATATGGGTGGGGCCGTAGTTAGTGAGAAAGTTGTATGTGGTCAATATATGGGTGGGGCCATAGTTAGTGTGAAAGTTGTATGTGGTCAATGTATGGGTGGGACCATAGTTAGTGAGAAAGTTGTATGAGGTCAATATATGGGCGGAGCCGTAGTTAGTGTGAAAGTTGTATGTGGTCAATATATTGGTGGGGCCATAGTTAGTGTGAAAGTTGTATGTGGTCAATATATGGGTGGGGCCGTAGTTAGTGCGAAAGTTGTACGTGGTCAATATATGGGTGGGACCATAGTTAGTGAGAAAGTTGTATGTAGTCAATATTTGGGAGGGGCTATAGTTAGTGTGAAAGTTGTATGTGGTCATTATATGGGTGGGGCCGTAGTTAGTGCGAAAGTTGTATGTGGTCAATATGTGGGTGGGGCCGTAGTTAGTGTGAAAGTTGTATGTGGTCAATGTATGGGTGGGACTATAGTTAGTGTGAAAGTTGTATGTGGTCAATATATGGGTGGGACCATAGTTAGTGTGAAAGTTGTATGTGGTCAATGTATGGGTGGGACCATAGTTAGTGAGAAAGTTGTATGACGTCAATATATGGGCGGGGCCGTAGTTAGTGTGAAAGTTGTATGTGGTCAATATATGGGTGGGGCCATAGTTAGTGTGAAAGTTGTATGTGGTCAAAATATGGGTGGGGCCGTAGTTAGTGTGAAAGTTGTATGTGGTCAATATATGGGTGGGGCCGTAGTTAGTGTGAAAGTTGTATGTGGTCAATATATGGGTGGGGCCGTAGTTAGTGTGAAAGTTGTATGTGGTCATTATATGGGTGGGGCCGTAGTTAGTGAGAAAGTTGTATGTGGTCAATATATGGGTGGGACTATAGTTAGTGTGAAAGTTGTATGTGGTCAATATATGGGTGGGGCTATAGTTAGTGTGAAAGTTGTATGTGGTCAATATATGGGTGGGGCCATAGTTAGTGTGAAAGTTGTATGTGGTCAATATATGGGTGGGGCCATAGTTAGTGTGAAAGTTGTATGTGGTCAATATATGGGTGGGGCCGTAGTTAGTGTGAAAGTTGTATGCGGTCAATATATGGGTGGTGCCATAGTTAGTGTGAAAGTTGTATGCGGTCAATATATGGGTGGTACCATAGTTAGTATGAAAGTTGTATGTGGTCAATGTATGGGTGGGGCCATAATTAGTGTGAAAGTTGTATGTGGTCAATATATGGGTGGGGCCGTAGTTAGTGTGAAAGTTGTATGCGGTCAATATATGGGTGGTGCCATAGTTAGTGTGAAAGTTGTATGCGGTCAATATATGGGTGGTACCATAGTTAGTATGAAAGTTGTATGCGGTCAATGTATGGGTGGGGCCATAGTTAGTGTGAAATTTGTATATGGTCAATATATGGGTGGGACTATAGTTCGTGTGAAAGTTGTATGTGGTCAATATATGGGTGGGGCCATAGTTAGTGTGAAAGTTGTATGTGGTCAATATATGGGTGGGGCCATAGTTAGTGTGAAAGTTGTATGTGGTCAATATATGGGTGGGGCCATAGTTAGTGTGAAAGTTGTATGTGCTCAATATATGGGTGGGGCCATAGTTAGTGTGAAAGTTGTATGTGGTCAATATATGGGTGGGGCCGTAGTTAGTGTGAAAGTTGTATGCGGTCAATATATGGGTGGTGCCATACTTAGTGTGAAAGTTGTATGCGGTCAATATATGGGTGGTGCCATAGTTAGTATGAAAATTGTATGTGGTCAATGTATGGGTGGGGCCATAGTTAGTGTGAAATTTGTATATGGTCAATATATGGGTGGGACCATAGTTAGTGTAAAAGTTGTTTGTGGTCAATATATGGGTGGGACTATAGTTAGTGTGAAATTTGTATGTGGTCAATATATGGGTGGGGCCGTAGTTAGTGCGAAAGTTGTATGTGGTCAATATATGGGTGGGGCCGTAGTTAGTGAGAAAGTTGTATGTGGTCAATATATGGGTGGGGCCATAGTTAGTGTGAAAGTTGTATGTGGTCAATGTATGGGTGGGACCATAGTTAGTGAGAAAGTTGTATGAGGTCAATATATGGGCGGGGCCGTAGTTAGTGTGAAAGTTGTATGTGGTCAATATATTGGTGGGGCCATAGTTAGTGTGAAAGTTGTATGTGGTCAATATATGGGTGGGACCGTAGTTAGTGCGAAAGTTGTATGTGGTCAATATATGGGTGGGACCATAGTTAGTGAGAAAGTTGTATGTGGTCAATATTTGGGTGGGGCTATAGTTAGTGTGAAAGTTGTATGTGGTCATTATATGGGTGGGGCCGTAGTTAGTGCGAAAGTTGTATGTGGTCAATATGTGGGTGGGGCCGTAGTTAGTGTGAAAGTTGTATGTGGTCAATATATGGGTGGGACCATAGTTAGTGAGAAAGTTGTATGTGGTCAATGTATGGGTGGGACTATAGTTAGTGTGAAAGTTGTATGTGGTCAATATATGGGTGGGACCATAGTTAGTGTGAAAGTTGTATGTGGTCAATGTATGGGTGGGACCATAGTTAGTGAGAAAGTTGTATGATGTCAATATATGGGCGGGGCCGTAGTTAGTGTGAAAGTTGTATGTGGTCAATATATGGGTGGGGCCATAGTTAGTGTGAAAGTTGTATGTGGTCAAAATATGGGTGGGGCCGTAGTTAGTGTGAAAGTTGTATGTGGTCAATATATGGATGGGGCCGTAGTTAGTGTGAAAGTTGTATGTGGTCAATATATGGGTGGGGCCCTAGTTAGTGAGAAAGTTGTATGTGGTCAATGTGTGGGTGGGGCCATAGATAGTGTGAAAGTTGTATGCGGTCAATATATGGGTGGGGGCCATTGTAGGAAAGTTGTATGTGGTCAATGTATTGGTGGGACCATTGTAACAAAGTTTTATGTGGTCATTGTATGGGTGGGGCCATTGTAACAAAGTTTTATGTGGTCATTGTATGGGTGGGGCCATAGTAAGAAAGTTTTATGTGTTCAGTGTACGAGTAGGGCCCATAGAAAGAAAGTTTTATATGGTCAATGTATGAGTGGGACCATAGTGAGAATGTTGTATGTGGTCAGTGTATGGGTGGGACCTTTGTGAGAAAGTTGTATGTGGTCAATGTATGGGTGGGACCTTAGTGAGAAAGTTGTATGTGGTCAATGTATGGGTGGGACCTAAGTGAGAAAGTTGTATGTGGTCAATGTATGGGTGGGACCTTAGTGAGAAAGAGGTATTGGTCAATGTATGGGTGGATACTTAGTGAGAAAGTTGTATGTGGTCAATGTATGGGTGGGACCTTAGTGAGAAAGTTGTATGTGGTCAATGTATGGGTGGGACCTTAGTGAGAAAGTTGTATGTGGTCAATGTATGGGGGGGACCTAAGTGAGAAAGTTGTATGTGGTCAATGTATGGGTGGGACCTTATTGAGAAAGTTGTATGTGGTCAATGTATGGGTGGGGACTTAGTAAGAAAGAGGTATGTGGTCAATGTATGGGTGGGACCTTAGTGAGAAAGTTGTATGTGGTCAATGTATGGGTGGGACCTTAGTGAGAAAGAGGTATGTGGTCAATGTATGGGTGGGACCTTAGTGAAAAAGTTGTATGTGGTCAATATATGGGTGGGGCCATAGTTAGTGTGAAAGTTGTATGTGCTCAATATATGGGTGGGGCCATAGTTAGTGTGAAAGTTGTATGTGGTCAATATATGGGTGGGGCCGTAGTTAGTGTGAAAGTTGTATGCGGTCATTATATGGGTGGTGCCATAGTTAGTATGAAAGTTGTATGTGGTCAATGTATGGGTGGGGCCATAGTTAGTGTGAAATTTGTATATGGTCAATATATGGGTGGGACCATAGTTAGTGTAAAAGTTGTTTGTGGTCAATATATGGGTGGGACTATAGTTAGTGTGAAATTTGTATGTGGTCAATATATGGGTGGGGCCGTAGTTAGCGAGAAAGTTGTATGTGGTCAATATATGGGTGGGGCCGTAGTTAGTGTGAAAGTTGTATGTGGTCAATATATTGGTGGGACCATAGTTAGTGAGAAAGTTGTATGTGGTCAATATATGGGTGGGGCCATAGTTAGTGAGAAAGTTGTATGAGGTCAATATATGGGCGGGGCCGTAGTTAGTGTGAAAGTTGTATGTGGTCAATATATGGGTGGGGCCATAGTTAGTGTGAAAGTTGTATGTGGTCAATATATGGGTGGGGCCGTAGTTAGTGCGAAAGTTGTATGTGGTCAATATATGGATGGGACCATAGTTAGTGAGAAAGTTGTATGTGGTCAATATTTGGGTGGGGCTATAGTTAGTGTGAAAGTTGTATGTGGTCATTATATGGGTGGGGCCGTAGTTAGTGCGAAATTTGTATGTGGTCAATATATGGGTGGGGCCGTAGTTAGTGTGAAAGTTGTATGTGGTCAATATATGGGTGGGACCATAGTTAGTGAGAAAGTTGTATGTGGTCAATGTATGGGTGGGACTATAGTTAGTGTGAAAGTTGTATGTGGTCAATATATGGGTGGGACCATAGTTAGTGTGAAAGTTGTATGTGGTCAATGTATGGGTGGGACCATAGTTAGTGAGAAAGTTGTATGAGATCAATATATGGGTGGGGCCGTAGTTAGTGTGAAAGTTGTATGTGGTCAATATATGGGTGGGGCCATAGTTAGTGTGAAAGTTGTATGTGGTCAAAATATGGGTGGGGCCGTAGTTAGTGTGAAAGTTGTATGTGGTCAATATATGGATGGGGCCGTAATTAGTGTGAAAGTTGTATGTGGTCAATATATGGGTGGGGCCGTAGTTAGTGTGAAAGTTGTATGTGGTCAATGTAAGGGTGGGACCATAGTTAGTGAGAAAGTTGTATGGGGTCAATGTGTGGGTGGGGCCATAGATAGTGTGAAAGTTGTATGCGGTCAATATATGAGGGGGGGGGCCATTGTAGGAAAGTTGTATGCGGTCAATATATGGGTGGTGCCATAGTTAGTGTGAAAGTTGTATGCGGTCAATATATGGGTGGTACCATAGTTAGTATGAAAGTTGTATGCGGTCAATGTATGGGTGGGGCCATAGTTAGTGTGAAATTTGTATATGGTCAATATATGGGTGGGACTATAGTTCGTGTGAAAGTTGTATGTGGTCAATATATGGGTGGGGCTATAGTTAGTGTGAAAGTTGTATGTGGTCAATATATGGGTGGGGCCATAGTTAGTGTGAAAGTTGTATGTGGTCAATATATGGGTGGGGCCATAGTTAGTGTGAAAGTTGTATGTGCTCAATATATGGGTGGGGCCATAGTTAGTGTGAAAGTTGTATGTGGTCAATATATGGGTGGGGCCGTAGTTAGTGTGAAAGTTGTATGCGGTCAATATATGGGTGGTGCCATACTTAGTGTGAAAGTTGTATGCGGTCAATATATGGGTGGTGCCATAGTTAGTATGAAAATTGTATGTGGTCAATGTATGGGTGGGGCCATAGTTAGTGTGAAATTTGTATATGGTCAATATATGGGTGGGACCATAGTTAGTGTAAAAGTTGTTTGTGGTCAATATATGGGTGGGACTATAGTTAGTGTGAAATTTGTATGTGGTCAATATATGGGTGGGGCCGTAGTTAGTGCGAAAGTTGTATGTGGTCAATATATGGGTGGGGCCGTAGTTAGTGAGAAAGTTGTATGTGGTCAATATATGGGTGGGGCCATAGTTAGTGTGAAAGTTGTATGTGGTCAATGTATGGGTGGGACCATAGTTAGTGAGAAAGTTGTATGAGGTCAATATATGGGCGGGGCCGTAGTTAGTGTGAAAGTTGTATGTGGTCAATATATTGGTGGGGCCATAGTTAGTGTGAAAGTTGTATGTGGTCAATATATGGGTGGGACCGTAGTTAGTGCGAAAGTTGTATGTGGTCAATATATGGGTGGGACCATAGTTAGTGAGAAAGTTGTATGTGGTCAATATTTGGGTGGGGCTATAGTTAGTGTGAAAGTTGTATGTGGTCATTATATGGGTGGGGCCGTAGTTAGTGCGAAAGTTGTATGTGGTCAATATGTGGGTGGGGCCGTAGTTAGTGTGAAAGTTGTATGTGGTCAATATATGGGTGGGACCATAGTTAGTGAGAAAGTTGTATGTGGTCAATGTATGGGTGGGACTATAGTTAGTGTGAAAGTTGTATGTGGTCAATATATGGGTGGGACCATAGTTAGTGTGAAAGTTGTATGTGGTCAATGTATGGGTGGGACCATAGTTAGTGAGAAAGTTGTATGATGTCAATATATGGGCGGGGCCGTAGTTAGTGTGAAAGTTGTATGTGGTCAATATATGGGTGGGGCCATAGTTAGTGTGAAAGTTGTATGTGGTCAAAATATGGGTGGGGCCGTAGTTAGTGTGAAAGTTGTATGTGGTCAATATATGGATGGGGCCGTAGTTAGTGTGAAAGTTGTATGTGGTCAATATATGGGTGGGGCCCTAGTTAGTGAGAAAGTTGTATGTGGTCAATGTGTGGGTGGGGCCATAGATAGTGTGAAAGTTGTATGCGGTCAATATATGGGTGGGGGCCATTGTAGGAAAGTTGTATGTGGTCAATGTATTGGTGGGACCATTGTAACAAAGTTTTATGTGGTCATTGTATGGGTGGGGCCATTGTAACAAAGTTTTATGTGGTCATTGTATGGGTGGGGCCATAGTAAGAAAGTTTTATGTGTTCAGTGTACGAGTAGGGCCCATAGAAAGAAAGTTTTATATGGTCAATGTATGAGTGGGACCATAGTGAGAATGTTGTATGTGGTCAGTGTATGGGTGGGACCTTTGTGAGAAAGTTGTATGTGGTCAATGTATGGGTGGGACCTTAGTGAGAAAGTTGTATGTGGTCAATGTATGGGTGGGACCTAAGTGAGAAAGTTGTATGTGGTCAATGTATGGGTGGGACCTTAGTGAGAAAGAGGTATTGGTCAATGTATGGGTGGATACTTAGTGAGAAAGTTGTATGTGGTCAATGTATGGGTGGGACCTTAGTGAGAAAGTTGTATGTGGTCAATGTATGGGTGGGACCTTAGTGAGAAAGTTGTATGTGGTCAATGTATGGGGGGGACCTAAGTGAGAAAGTTGTATGTGGTCAATGTATGGGTGGGACCTTATTGAGAAAGTTGTATGTGGTCAATGTATGGGTGGGGACTTAGTAAGAAAGAGGTATGTGGTCAATGTATGGGTGGGACCTTAGTGAGAAAGTTGTATGTGGTCAATGTATGGGTGGGACCTTAGTGAGAAAGAGGTATGTGGTCAATGTATGGGTGGGACCTTAGTGAAAAAGTTGTATGTGGTCAATATATGGGTGGGGCCATAGTTAGTGTGAAAGTTGTATGTGCTCAATATATGGGTGGGGCCATAGTTAGTGTGAAAGTTGTATGTGGTCAATATATGGGTGGGGCCGTAGTTAGTGTGAAAGTTGTATGCGGTCATTATATGGGTGGTGCCATAGTTAGTATGAAAGTTGTATGTGGTCAATGTATGGGTGGGGCCATAGTTAGTGTGAAATTTGTATATGGTCAATATATTGGTGGGACCATAGTTAGTGTAAAAGTTGTTTGTGGTCAATATATGGGTGGGACTATAGTTAGTGTGAAATTTGTATGTGGTCAATATATGGGTGGGGCCGTAGTTAGCGAGAAAGTTGTATGTGGTCAATATATGGGTGGGGCCGTAGTTAGTGTGAAAGTTGTATGTGGTCAATATATTGGTGGGACCATAGTTAGTGAGAAAGTTGTATGTGGTCAATATATGGGTGGGGCCATAGTTAGTGAGAAAGTTGTATGAGGTCAATATATGGGCGGGGCCGTAGTTAGTGTGAAAGTTGTATGTGGTCAATATATGGGTGGGGCCATAGTTAGTGTGAAAGTTGTATGTGGTCAATATATGGGTGGGGCCGTAGTTAGTGCGAAAGTTGTATGTGGTCAATATATGGATGGGACCATAGTTAGTGAGAAAGTTGTATGTGGTCAATATTTGGGTGGGGCTATAGTTAGTGTGAAAGTTGTATGTGGTCATTATATGGGTGGGGCCGTAGTTAGTGCGAAATTTGTATGTGGTCAATATATGGGTGGGGCCGTAGTTAGTGTGAAAGTTGTATGTGGTCAATATATGGGTGGGACCATAGTTAGTGAGAAAGTTGTATGTGGTCAATGTATGGGTGGGACTATAGTTAGTGTGAAAGTTGTATGTGGTCAATATATGGGTGGGACCATAGTTAGTGTGAAAGTTGTATGTGGTCAATGTATGGGTGGGACCATAGTTAGTGAGAAAGTTGTATGAGATCAATATATGGGTGGGGCCGTAGTTAGTGTGAAAGTTGTATGTGGTCAATATATGGGTGGGGCCATAGTTAGTGTGAAAGTTGTATGTGGTCAAAATATGGGTGGGGCCGTAGTTAGTGTGAAAGTTGTATGTGGTCAATATATGGATGGGGCCGTAATTAGTGTGAAAGTTGTATGTGGTCAATATATGGGTCGGGCCCTAGTTAGTGAGAAAGTTGTATGTGGTCAATATATGGGGGGGCCGTAGTTAGTGTGAAAGTTGTATGTGGTCAATATATGGGTGGGGCCATAGTTAGTGTGAAAGTTGTATGTGGTCAATGTAAGGGTGGGACCATAGTTAGTGAGAAAGTTGTATGGGGTCAATGTGTGGGTGGGGCCATAGATAGTGTGAAAGTTGTATGCGGTCAATATATGAGGGGGGGGGCCATTGTAGGAAAGTTGTATGTGGTCAATGTATGGGTGGGACCATTGTAACAAAGTTTTATGTGGTCATTGTATGGGTGGGCCCATTGTAACAAAGTTTTATGTGGTCATTGTATGGGTGGGGCCATAGTAAGAAAGTTTTATGTGGTCAGTGTACGATTAGGGCCCATAGAAAGAAAGGTTTATATGGTCAATGTATGGGTGGGACCATATTGAGAATGTTGTATGTGGTCAGTGTATGGGTGGGACCTTTGTGAGAAAGTTGTATGTGGTCAATGTATGGGTGGGACCTTAGTGAGAAAGTTGTATGTGGTCAATGTATGGGTGGGACCTAAGGGAGAAAGTTGTATGTGGTCAATGTATGGGTGGGACCTTAGTGAGAAAGAGGTATTGGTCAATGTATGGGTGGATACTTAGTGAGAAAGTTGTATGTGGTCAATGTATGGGTGGGACCTTAGTGAGAAAGTTGTATGTGGTCAATGTATGGGTGGGACCTTAGTGAGAAAGTTGTATGTGGTCAATGTATGGGTGGGACCTAAGTGAGAAAGTTGTATGTGGTCAATGTATGGGTGGGACCTTATTGAGAAAGTTGTATGTGGTCAATGTATGGGTGGGGACTTAGTAAGAAAGAGGTATGTGGTCAATGTATGGGTGGGACCTTAGTGAGAAAGTTGTATGTGGTCAATGTATGGGTGGGACCTTAGTGAGAAAGAGGTATGTGGTCAATGTATGGGTGGGACCTTAGTGAAAAAGTTGTATGTGGTCAATGTATGGATGGGGACTTAGCTGGTGAGAAAGCTTTATTATTGTCAATGTATGGATGGAGCCATAATTAGTGAGAAAGTTGTATGTGGTCAATGTATGGGTGGGGCTATTGTTAGTAAGAACATTTTTTATTCAATGTATGATTGAGGTCATAGTGAGAAAGTTTGGTGTGGTCAAAGTATGAGTGGGACCATAGTTAGTGAGAAAGTTTTATTTGGTCTGTGTGTGGGTGGGACCATAGTTAGTGAGAAAGTTTTATTTGGTCTGTGTGTGGGTGGGACCATAGTTAGTGAGAAAGTTTGATGTCGTCTGTGTGTGGGTGGGACCATAGTTAGTGAGAAAGTTTTATTTGGTCTGTGTGTGGGTGTAACCATAGTTAGTGAGAAAGTTTGATGTCGTCTGTGTGTGGGTGGGACCATAGTTAGTGAGAAAGTTTTATTTGGTCTGTGTGTGGGTGGGACCATAGTTAGTGAGAAAGTTTGATTTGGTCTGTGTGTGGGTGGGACCATAGTTAGTGAGAAAGTTTTATTTGGTCTGTGTGTGGGTGGGACCATAGTTAGTGAGAAAGTTTGATGTGGTCAGTGTGTGGGTGGGACCATAGTTAGTGAGAAAGTTTGATGTAGTCAGTGTGTGGGTGGGACCATAGTTAGTGAGAAAGTTTGATGTGGTCAGTGTGTGGTTGGGACCATAGTTAGTGAGAAAGTTTGATGTAGTCAGTGTGTGGGTGGGACCATAGTTAGTGAGAAAGTTTTATTTGGTCTGTGTGTGGGTGGGACCATAGTTAGTGAGAAAGTTTTATTTGGTCTGTGTGTGGGTGGGACTATAGTTAGTGAGAAAGTTTGATGTGGTCAGTGTGTGGGTGGGACCATAGTTAGTGAGAAAGTTTTATTTGGTCTGTGTGTGGGTGGGACTATAGTTAGTGAGAAAGTTTGATGTGGTCAGTGTGTGGGTGGGACCATAGTTAGTGAGAAAGTTTGATGTGGTCTGTGTGTGGGTGGGACCATAGTTAGTGAGAAAGTTTGATGTGGTCAGTGTGTGGGTGGGACCATAGTTAGTGAGAAAGTTTGATGTGGTCAGTGTGTGGGTGGGACCATAGTTAGTGAGAAAGTTTGACATCATCAATGTCTGGGTTGTGAGCTTAAGATGTAAGAAAGTGTAAATGTCATACAAATGTATATTTAGCACAGGACATTTTTACTGGTACTAACACAGGACATTATTTTATGGTATTAGCATACAGGACATTTTTACTAGTAACAGCTAGGGATGTTTTGACTGTAACAGCCTAGGCCATCTATCGGTTTTAGCACAGGACCCTATTTACTGGTGCTGCTAAAAAAATCATGTGTATTTTTAGATATATAAATATAAATATTACATTGAGGGCCAACTGAGCGTCCACGGGATTGATGTCCAGTGAGTCATCAAAATTAAAGATGCCAGTACACTTGTACTCAGACTTGCCACACTTTGACATGTCCTGTTCCTTGATGCCAAAAAGAATGAGGACCTGGTTCAGAAAAGAAAAGGATAGGTAACCGCACTGTTGGGGATGGTACATAATACATCATTTCTTTATGGTGTTACCTCCCCCTGATCTGGGAGCCGTGGTAGCTCAGTGGCTAGTGAACTGGACTACAAACAACAAGAGGTCGGGTTCGATCTTGATTGACGGCTTCGGGGTTCACCCAGTCTTAAATGGGTACCAGATTTTTTTTTCTGGGAAAGTAAAGCGGCACGGGCGTAATACCGACCACATTACCCCAAAAATAATGGGCTGGAGGTCTGTAAAAAGTATGGTCCCTAACACCATATTCCCTATACGCCACTTGGCGTGACGGGGCTCTATACTTTTTTTTTTATCTACCCTGATCTCTTTGGAGCCGCGATAGCTCAGTTGTTAGTGAACTGGACTACAAAGGACAAGGGGTAGGGTTCGATCACAACCGACGGCTTCCGGGTTCACCCAGCCTTAAATGGGTACCTGATTTTTTTCTGGGAAAGTAAAGCAGCACGGGCGTAATACCGACCACATTACCCCAAAAATCATGTGCTGAAGGTCTGTAAAATATAGGGTCACTAACATCATATTTCCCTATACGCCACTTGGCGTGACGGGGGTACTTTACTTTACTTTTACTGATCTCTTTGGTAGTGAGATCCGATGTGTAGCCCTCCTAGATAATGGCAATAAACAGGAGGCTCCCTGTGCACCCACACTTGTTAAAGACCTGTTGGTAGTCACACATTGAACGAGTGGGCCATACATGTGGTTGCTGACTGGGCACATTTGTCAGCAGAAACGTGCCCACACCATGGATCCCAGGCCGTGCAATGCGGTTTGTGGGCCAGGATTTTCTTGAAACTCATGAGGGACATGTCGGAGCATTTATGGACTCGTTCAATGTAATGATGATGATGACAACAACATACACTGGGCTTTGCTGAATAACTTTTAGTTGTGTCCCTTGTTCTAGTGAAGAGCACAGATGATCAGATATAGTTATAGCTCGGTAAAATATAGTTCCTAAATGTTTTTAGATTAAATGGTTAGCGGGATAGGGTTGTCTCCTACCAAAGGAGAAGCAAGACGTCTCCTTCCTCTGCTAGTCTTTGGGATCCCTTGGGAAAGGTGGCGCTCCGGTTTATGTTGTGGGAGCAGCTGGCAAGTAGTGCCGGTTATGGTTCCAATACCATGCTGGCAAGCAGATCTACTACAACTATCTTTGTAGCCATACAGAAGAAGTCAGGCACCACTGATTGTTAAGACCATCACATTATTAGTCTCATGAGCCATATGACGAAAATATTACTAAGAATAATCATGAAACGTGTAAGGAACAAAATAAAACCAGAAATAAGGGAGGAACAACGTGGATTTGTGGGAGTATAGGGCACCAATAATGCAATATACACCCTGAGAACATTGATAGAAAGAGCTACAGAGATAAAGAAAGATCTATATATGTGCTTTACAGACTACACAAAAGCATTTGACAAAGTAAAGCATGTGGAAATAATCAATATGCTGGATAAATTAAAGTTTGATGGCAAGTATTTGCAAATTATTAAAAAAAAAACATGCACTGGCAACAAACAACAGCTATAAGAATTAACAACCAAACAGGACAGTTCCAAAACATCTATATCAATAGAAGTGAGAAAGCTAGTTCATTTGTGCTATATAGAGCCAATTCTGACCTATGGAAGCGAATAATGGACAGTAGACAGTATACAAACAAATGAAAAGATGATTAGAGACCACAGAGATGGAATTTCTCAGAAGAATGTTGAAAATTCCCCAGACAACTAAAAAGACCAACAAGGAAATTCTCAAAGAGTCCAACACAAAAAAGGAGCTCATAAGAAACGTCAATAAGAAACAATCGACATTTTCGGGCACATCATGAGAAGAGGAAAGATAGAATACTTTGTTACAACTGGCAAAATACAGGGAAAGAAAGATTGCTGACAACAAAGTTATAAAAAAACTAGATAGCTCGGTGTCATGGCACGGAAAACAGTCAACAACAGAACTGATATGATGCACGATGGATAGAAGATTGTGGAAGGACATGATCGTCTACGCCAACCGGCAAGGCACATGATGATGACGAAATGTTTTTTTTAAAATACATCTTCTGCAAGCACTTAAAACATAATTTTATTACATCAATTTGACAATTTTATATTATTCTATTAAATATTCTCTTTTATAGCATACAAAATAGATTAGTATTAATTTCAGTGCAAAATAAAGACAAGTGGAACAATATTAAAACGGGTAATTGAATTTAAATATTTGGGAACTTTGTTAACCTCAGTCGGAAGATGTACAAAAGAGGTGAGATGCAGAATGGCTCAGGCAAAAGCAGCTTTCCAAAAAATGAGGAAGATACTATGCAATCCATTTTTGACAATAGAAACAAGAAAAAGAGTTCTTAAATGTTATATAGAGCCAGTCTTAACATATGGATGCGAATCATGGACAATAGGACGACAGACAAGAAAATCACTGGAGTCTGTAGAAATGTGGTTTTACAGAAGAATGTTGAGAGTACCATAGACAGCTAAGAAGAGTAATGAAGATGTTCTGAGAGAGGTAAAAACAAAAAGAGAGCTAATTTCCAGTATTAGGAAGAAACAATCATCATTTTTTGGCCATGTAATGAGAAGAGAACAACTGGAATATATTGTAACAACTGGAAAAATTGAGGGACGAAAAGGTAGAGGGAAGCAAAGAGGAAAAAAATATCTGACAGCTTAAGAGAATGGCTTGGCAGAAGGTCAACAACAGAGATGATAAATAGCTGCCGAGATCGAAAGTTGTGGAGAGACATGATCACCTACGCCAGTAGGCCCGGTACTTGATGATGATGATGATGATGATTAATATTTAGTTCCATCTTTAGAGAGCAGCTGATCTGTAATGTTGGTGCACGCAAACAGCTTACCCGACCTAGATATCTAGTATTCGTATACTGTGTTATTGAAAAAAAATAAAAATAATGTTTTACAAAAAAATGCGGCAGCGAGACACCATTTAAACTATAAATAATAAAATAAATAATAAATAATAAATAATAATAAATAAATAAATAATTATTTAATTATATTATCCCACATAATTCTAATTAATAATTAATAATAAATAATAACATATGAATAAAAAAAATGAATTGTGACCTACATAAGTGGCGTATTCTCTATGCTACCGCAGCTACCACCGGTAGCCTGAATATATTCACGAAATACAAAAGGAAATGATAATTTATATTTTATTATATTATATTTTTTTCATAATTATATTACAAATTTTCGAATATTCTTTTACACATTTCGTTGGCCAATATGATTTATTTGCTTTGATTTGCATTTATTAAAGTAAGGTTTTCCTATGGCCACTATAACGTTTGTGAATGAAACCGAAACTACTATAAAAAAAATAGTACAAGAAACCGCTAATCAGCAGCGGTACATTTCTCTTCTCTCCGACTTAGAATTGATAACCTTGACATTAACAAATTCTGGTCAAAATTATACGGGCGAGAGCTACCTATACAAAATGCGGTTACGTGGGTTATTTTTAGCTCTAACCAATCAGAAGCGTCACAAAGTGAAAGTGAAACTATGTCTTATTACCGGAACTTCCTAACCTATTTATAACTACGTTATGCGCATCAGCATCTGTAGAAAGAACTTTTTCTGCACTCAAGCGAATCAAATCTTATTGTCGCTCAACTCAGACACAAGAACGCTTATCCGGTTTGGCAATAATGTCCATTGAGAAATCATTACTTCAGAAACTTAGAAACCAATCCAACAGTACTTTCAATGACAAAGTCATTGAGACATTTTCGTCCCAAACAAGATGGATAGAGTTTACATATAAATAAGTAAGTAATTTAAAATGTAGTGATGTCATTAGCAAATATTACTTCATGTTAGCCTACTGAATATAATGTATGTCTTTGTTTATTATGTCAGCGGTAGCCCAGACCCCAAAACCAGTATATGCCACTGACCTACATAGTTGTTACAGCTTTTATCTGTTGTATCTCACACGGAGCAAGATGTCACCAGAGATATGAATGTTGACAAATTACAAACATTTGTCAATAATTATTTGAGAAAAAATTCTCAACAATCGGATAGCATGGATCAGATTTTAATTCAAATTGTTTTTGTTTTTTTCTGATCAGGTAAGACATGAAAAGATTTGGGAATTAACAAAACAAGGGCAATAGATCATGAATAAACGAATGGAGATGGATTGGACACACACTAAGAAAATCTGAAGTCAGCATAGTGAGACTGGCGCTGTCATGGAACTCATAGGGGAAGAGAAAGCCAGAGAAACCTAGGAATATCTGCAGAAGAGAAGTAATTGAAACCTCAAGAGTCTTGGCCTAAAATGGAGAGACATAGAGAAAATGTTCAGATATATAAATGGAGAGAAAATGTTCAAATATATGAATGGAGAGACCTTGTCCGTGGCCTATGCTCTAATATAGGATCTGTAAGGGCTTTGGTTGAAATATATGTTTGTGTATCATTTGTATAATTAAACAAGTAATTTAATTAATGATTGTTAACAGTTTTCTATATAAAGCATTGATGTAATAGTGTGAGCAATCAGAAGGGATAAAACAGGAAAGGAATAAAACAAGAAACAAGAGTCACAGATCAAGAAGGTAACAATAAAAAGGATGGCGAATCCCATATGTCGGCACACTATGACAGAGACGTCGCTTGACGGACTCTGAAATATTGGGAGATAAGCAGCCTAGAATGTTAACATAACCAAGGCTGAAGGAGGGAGATGGGAGGTTTCACTAGCAGTCTATAGGAACACATGTAGAAGTCGTCACTAACAGTAAAAAGCATAGATTTCTCAGTGAGATCGGCTGGTTTGATGTAAAGGACCAAACGGAAGGTTCCAAGGGTCGAAGATATCCTTTGATGTTCAGCTGTGGTAGACACAAATTGTTCCCTGATGTTCAGCTGTGGTAGACACAAATTGTTCCCTGATGTTCAGCGATGGTAGACACAAATTGTTCCCTGATGTTCAGCTGTGGTAGACACAAATTGTTCCCTGATGTTCAGCGATGGTAGACACAAAGTGTTCCCTGATGTTCAGCTGTGGTAGACACAAATTGTTCCCTGATGTTCAGCTGTGGTAGACACAAAGTGTTCCCTGATGTTCAGCTGTGGTAGACACAAATTGTTCCCTGATGTTCAGCTGTGGTAGACACAAAGTGTTCCCTGATGTTCAACGAGAACAAGATAATCAGATTTCTACAATAGAATCTGGGTAGTCAGGAAAGATCAAGGACAGCTTTGTTTTAAGATGCCAACTGAGAGGAATGATTGACAGATGTTTGTCAAGACTTCTTATTTAATTATAGGTAATTGCCAGGCAATCAGTAAGTGGGAAGAGTGTCCTAGGATTGTAATGTGGAGTTCCCAGGACTGACCACGCCAGATACCCAGAATGCCCAAGAAATAAGAAGAGCCTAACTGGGAACAAATACGGCAAGAAGAGACTTTTGGACACTTTTGAGTTAAACCTGTAGACACCATTGAGCTACTCCTTTGAAACATGTAGGAGATACAAGATGTACAGTTAAGGCAGATCTAGGAACCTGCCTCAAGGCAGAGGAGTGTAGATCGTTAGGAAGTTTTAAAAGTTATCAGCAGATTAGTAGAACCATTAAAATAGTAACAGAGTCACAAAGAAGCTATCAGTTAATAGGGCCAATGAGTATAATAAACCAGAGAAGAGTTTTCTACAGAATTCCTAAGGAGATTGATAGAGTTGTTCAAGAAAGTGTCAAGCTAATATGATAGAACATCAGAACATTCAGAGATGTTAGGTAGGGCATAGCGTTGGCGCATGTGCACCATCGATTGACTAAGTGGTCCCACATAATTCTAATTTAATATAGCAGAGATATTGTTTCATTGCTGTCTGATTGTTATATCCAGACTTGGAGACATGAAAATAAAGACTGAAGTTGATCTTGTTCCAACCATTTGAGTTATCAATTCATTTGAATGTGCTAAAGTATTATAAGAGTGATATTCTCATGTTATAGCTCACTGTCAAGGACAAACATCTAAGCTAGCAATAAGGAATCATAGACACATCAAGTCAAAAGAGAAAATAACAAAAACACCGCTACATTAATAAGTGTCACATTATCATGTATTTTTGTTTTAGATAAATCCTTCTTTGGGATTCTTGACCATATCAAATGTCCTGCTTTTTCAGATAAAATGACCTGTATTTTTTTTTTTTTTGGATCTGGTAGCCCTAAACAGGGAAAACAAGAAGAAATAAGGGGAAACAAATCCACAGTTTATTGAACTGAATTGGGGTAGCTCAGTGGTTAGTCACCTGGGCTACTGAGGGCATGGTGAAGTTTAACTCTTTTCTATAGCTTCTAGTTCACCCAGCTTTATATGCGTACACGATTTTTCCAAGAAAGAAGGACAGTACTGATGTAATATCGACTACATTATCCACCTAAACCCCCCCCCCCCTCCCCAAAAAAAAATGTAACGAAGATCTATAGAAAAACTATGGACACCAACACAATGTTGCTATACTGGGGGGCCTTTCTTTCATTTGATTAATGTTGTGTGTGTATGTACGTGTGTTTTACCTTGATTCTATTGTCATTAATTGTTTCCTTAAAGCAGTAACTTTGTAGTTTTTGTGCCTCATGATAATTGTGGCCATCTATGAAATACTGAATCTGCCAAGAAGAATGAGACAATATAGAAATTAGCTTGATAGGCTTATGTGACATGCAGGCATGAACTATCTAAGCATAATACCCCTTGGCTTACCTATTTCTTATTTCTCTTCTCAAGTCTAGTACATTGTTACATTGTAATTCAAGTGACTTTCTAAATCTCTTCTGAGAAGATGATCAACTCTGCTGTAGTTTGCCTGCTACTATTAAGTACTTTTTTTTTAATGATTATCTCACTTGAACAGTTCTTGATTATTTATTTTGTTTCATCAAAATATTTTTTCAAAACTAGAAAAAAGAATGTAGGCTCTAAATATAAAGTTATATACATAGATCCTGAGTATATTTGACATAGATCATATCATCAATGATGGGAGCCGCGATAGCTCAGTGGTTAGTGAACTGGACTACAAAGGACAAGAGGTAGGGTTCGATCCCAACCGACAGCTTCCGGGTTCACCCAGCCTTTAATGGGTACCGGATTTTTTCTTGGAAAGTGAAGCGGCACGGGCGTAATACCGACCAAATTACCCCAAAAATCATGTGCCGAAGGTCTGTAAAATTTATGGTCACTAACACCGTATTCCCTATACGCCACTTGGCGTGACGGGGCACTTTATTTTTTTAAAAATATCATCAATGAGTTGTTGACGGATTGCCATGAAGCAGGTTGCCCTTTGACTCATAAGGTGTGGCGGGTCGTAATGGCTTTCTTGACGTTCCCGGCTCTGACTGGAGACGTTGGAGTTCGTCTATCCCAGGCTATGCTGGGAAACTACTAGTCTAGTCCAGAGCTTTTCAATACTGGGTCCTCTATATCTGTAACAGCCACCACTACAGGGAACACGGCGATCCTAGCTTCTGTTAGCCAGTCTGGTTTGACGCAGACTGTTACCAGGGGAGACCACGAGGAGGTAGAACTGCTAGGTCTTGGTCAGCTGATGGTGCGCCGACCCTGCTATTGCGACCGTGGGTCGCAGGCGCTTCTGCTGCCCTATCATCAATGAGAAAATGCACACCAAAATCACACGATCTAAATGTCCCAATTAAAGACTTGGTCCCCTAAGCAGCAGAAAGAGCTATCTATCTATCTATCTATCTATCTATCTATCTATCTATCTATCTATCTATCTATCTATCTATCTATCTATCTATCTATCTATCTATCTATCTATCTATCTATCTATCTATCTATCTATCTATCTATCTAACTATCTATCTATCTATCTATCTATCTATCTAACTATCTATCTATCTATCTATCTATCTATCTATCTATCTATCTATCTATCTATCTATCTATCTATCTATCTATCTATCTATCTATCTATCTATCTATCTATCTATCTATCTATCTATCTATCTATCTATCTATCTATCTATCTATCTATCTATCTATCTATCTATCTATCTATCTATCTATCTATCTATCTATCTATCTATCTATCTATCTATCTATCTATCTATCTATCTATCTATCTATCTATCTATCTATCTATCTATCTATCTATCTATCTATCTATCTATCTATCTATCTATCTATCTATCTATCTATCTATCTATCTATCTATCTATCTATCTATCTATCTATCTATCTATCTATCTATCTATCTATCTATCTATCTATCTATCTATCTATCTATCTATCTATCTATCTATCTATCTATCTATCTATCTATCTATCTATCTATCTATCTATCTATCTATCTATCTATCTATCTATCTATCTATCTATCTATCTATCTATCTATCTATCTATCTATCTATCTATCTATCTATCTATCTATCTATCTATCTATCTATCTATCTATCTATCTATCTATCTATCTATCTATCTATCTATCTATCTATCTATCTATCTTTCGTTCACCTGAAGTATTGTCTATATCTGCAATGTCGTTTCCTGTATAAATGTTACTGTCTTTTGTAATTCTTGCAGTGGCCCATATAGTTTTGTCTGTAGTGTTGTATCTATGGGCCAATGGATTTTCCTCAGTCTACTATATTCAGTGCAGTCTTGAAGTATGTATTTAGCAGTCTGGATGCCTGTCCACATGTACAAGTAGTTGAGGTGCCGATCTTGAATTTGGTATACATGTGACTGTGGAGTCTATTGTGTCCTGTTCTGAGGCGTATAATGATAACTTGTTCATATCTATTCATATTATGAAAGGCATCCTGATTTGGGGCTTGTGGTCCTCTGATTGATTTGATTATGTTTCTTATGATGGTATGTAACCAGTGCATCTAGTTGTGTGCCTTTTGAACCTTCCTTTGCCAACTGATCTGCTTTCTCATTTCCTGGTATTCCACAATGAGATGCGATCCACTGCAGGGCAACCCTGTGGTGCTTGCAGAGTTCAGTCAATAAGGTCTGCAGATGTGATAATTTTCTGGATTGTAGTGCCTGGAGTACTGATCTTGCATCTGTCAAAAACACTACAGGCTGTGGGCTAAGATTACTGTTCAGCAGTTTTTCTATTGCCAACTTTATTGCTGGGATTTCTGCATCGTAATTGTGACAGTATTTCCCTGTTGCTATTTTATTCATATCTCTAGAATTATTTTGGTACTCTATGTAAGCACCTGTTCCCCCATTCTTTATTGCATTCTGTGCTGATCCATCTGTGTTCACACGAATCCATAGATCTTGTGGGTATTCTTCATCCAAGAAACAGAGTGATTGTTTTACGTTCCAGACTATTTTGTTCCTCTTTGTCAACTATTCCTTTCACTTATGTCCGTATTTATATTGATAATCCTGATTCCTCTGTCCAGGGAGTCTGTTCTGGTATGGGCAGTAGGGGGTTAACAACTCTTGGCATGTCTGGTGTTTGTCTACTAATACGCTTGGCTTGGTGGATAAAACTGCTTCTCTTAAGTCGTCCCAATGCAAGATTTTGGAGTCGATCCTTCATTGGATGTCTCGGCATGCATGCACATTTTTCTGCCTGCATCAGCACCTTTGTGTCCCTCCGTTCGCTCAGTGCTGGTATCCTCCACAATTTCTCCATCTCCAATATTGGTGTTGATTTCATTGCTCCTGTGATGACCCTAAGTGCCTGGTTTTGTACTTTATCCAGTTCTTGCAGTGTGGTGTTTGATGCTGAGCACCATGCGGATGATCCATATTCTTAATGTATTTTCCTACTCACACCCTACATGGTTTCACACAGCTTTCTTAGAATAGCCAACATCCACCTTGCTTTTTGGGCTGCCTTTGTTTGTTGTCAAATGTAACTCCAAATTACGTAGCTTCTATGTCTTCTTTCACAGGCACATTGTTTACGTAGATGGCTCCTGCTTTTTGTTTTGGGGGAGAGTGAAAAGTGTAGTACTGCATTTGTCTGTATTGATGCTGATACACCATCTATTTGTCCATGAGTTCAGTGCGTTCATAACTCTTTGCAACAAATTGGAGGCCACTCCTCTGTGCACCACATTACCAAGTCATCTGCATATATTGCCTCTTTGATACCATGTGGTAGTTCAGTAACTATGTCATTGATGTAGACCAGAAAGAGTGTTGGAGATAGTACCCCTCCCTGTGGGACACCCTGGCGCAGTAAGACCTTCTTACTTTTAAGACCATCCAGTTGCACTCTGGCTCTCCTGTTATGCAGGTATGCTTTGACCCATTTGTACATCCTGTCATTTACTCCATAATTTCTCAGTTTCTTCAAAAGCCCTTCCTTCCATACCTTATCAAATGCTTTCTTTAGGTCTATCCATGCTGCTAGTACCAGTTTCTTTTCTTGAAACGCATCTTCAATTTCCTGGGAAAGATAGGTTGCTTGATCTTCGGTAGAGTAACACTGTCTAAAGCCTGCTTGTTGTGGGACAAGGAGATTTTCACTTTCCATGTACCACTGCAGTCTGAGATTGATTATACATTCCATTGTTTTACACAAACAGCTTGTAAGGCTGATTGGTCTATAGCTGGATGTCATTGAACCATCTTTTCCTGGCTTTAGTAATGGTATCATAACTGCTTCTCTCCATACCTGTGGCACTCTACCTGTGATCCAGCAAATGTTGTTGATCTGCAGTAGTTTTGCTTTAGCTGCAGTTCCCAAGTTCTTAATCATTTCATTGGACACTCCATCACTGCCTGGTGACTTTTTCACTTTTAAATTGGATATTGCCAGCTGTAGCTCTCTCTGTGTAATGGGTATTTCCATGACTTCATGTGTGGTCTCTTCTTGTCTTGCATTTTGTTGTTTTAGACGGGTCTCTTGACGTTTCTCTAGGCTAATTTCAATATTATTGTCATTTGCAAAGGAGTCTGCAAAGTGATTTGCTGCATGTTTACCTGTTAGAATGTTTCCATCCTTCTTCAGTGTAATTTTGGTGTTCCTTTCTGTACCCTCATCATTCAGCTGTTTTACAAGCTTCCACACTTTTCTTGTGTCTCGTTCAAGATTCAAGGACTCTGTTTTCTCTTTCCAGCTTCTCCGTCTGGCTTGTAGTTTAGCCCGTTGAAATTTGGCCTTAGCATGTTGATAGTTATTGCGGTGTTCCTTGTAAGGGTTATTTTCTGCTTGCTTTTGATATATTTCTGTGCCATTGTGCAGTTGCTCTAGTTCACTACTCCAGTATGGTTTGTAGTGTTTCCGTGCCCCTTGTATTGTTTCACTGGCAGCTTGTGTTATTAGTCTACTGAATTCATCAACTATTTTGTTGATGTCTCTGTCTGTATTTAGATCTTTAGTCAGTACACTGGTGTAGTGTTGATACATTTTCCAGTCTGCCTTTTTATAATTCCATCTGGAGAGAGTGCTGCTCTCCCTGATGGCCTCATTTTGTACCACTAAAAAGACAGGTCGGTGGTCGCTGCCTCCAAGTTGTTTCCCAACAATACGTGTGATATTCCAATCCAGGTCTAGTGAACGGAAAGCAAGGTCTGGTGTAGATGTGGTATGCCATGATCTGGAATAGAATGGTGATGGAACTGTTGTCTGGTTTAGCAGTATAAGCCCACTGTCATTCTGCCTATTTTCAAGTTCTTCACCTCTCTTGTCCATATGTTCACAACCCCAGCTCTGTGAATGACCGTTAACGTCTCCAATACAATTATTCTTTCTTTTAATGTAATTGTGTCTAGTGCTAGTGGGCGGTCGCTCGGACAGTAGTAGGTAAAGAGAGAGCATTCAAATGCTAGAGCAATAGTAACAAAAGATGGTAGAGCCAGCTGGGAGATTAATACAAGAATAAATAATGGCAGGAATAGCTGAGAACAATACAAAGCTTGGAGGTTCATTCATTAGAGCACAAAAAAACCTAACTTTGGAGACATGAGAGCTCTCTCTAATGTTTAAACAACTCACCTCTCCCCTGGTGGTTAAACAAACTCACCTCTCCCTTGGTGGTTAAACCAACTCACCTCTCCCTTGGTAGTTAAACAAACTCACCTCTCCCTTGGAAGTTAAACAAACTCACCTCTCCCTTGGTAGTTAAATAAACACACCTCTCCCTTGGCAGTTAAATAAACTCACCTCTCCCTTGGCAGTTAAATAAACACACCTCTCCCTTGGCAGTTAAATAAACACACCTCTCCCTTAGTAGTTAAATAAACTCACCTCTCCCTTGGCAGTTAAATAAACACACCTCTCCCTTGGTAGTTAAACAAACTCACCTCTCCCTTGGTAGTTAAACAAACTCACCTCTCCCTCGGTAGTTAAACAAACCCACCTCTCCCTTGGTAGTTAAACAAACTCACCCCTCCCTTGGTTGTTAAACAAACTCACCCCTCCCTTGGTTGTTAAACAAACTCACCCCTCCTTGGTTGTTAAACAAACTCACCCCTCCCTTGGTTGTTAAACAAACTCACCCCTCATTTGGTGGTTAAACAAACTCACGTTTCCCTTGGTAGTTAAACAAACTCACCTCTCCCTTGGTAGTTAAACAAACTCACGTTTCCCTTGGTAGTTAAACAAACTCACCTCTCCCTTGGTAGTTAAACAAACTCACCTCTCCCTTGGTAGTTAAACAAACTCACCTCTCCCTTGGTAGTTAAATAAACTCACCTCTCCCTTGGTAGTTAAACAAACTCACCTCTCCCTTGGTAGTTAAACAAACTCACCTCTCCCTTGGTAGTTAAACAAACTCACGTTTCCCTTGGTAGTTAAACAAACTCACCTCTCCTTGGTAGTTAAACAAACTCACGTTTCCCTTGGTAGTTAAACAAACTCACCTCTCCCTTGGTAGTTAAACAAACTCACCTCTCCCTTGGTAGTTAAATAAACTCACCTCTCCCTTGGTAGTTAAACAAACTCACCTCTCCCTTGGTAGTTAAACAAACTCACCTCTCCCTTGGTGGTTAAACAAACTCACCTCTCCCTTGGTAGTTAAACAAACTCACCTCTCCCTTGGTAGTTAAACAAACTCACCTCTCCCTTGGTGGTTAAACAAACGCACCTCTCCCTTGGTAGTTAAATAAACTCACCTCCCTTGGTAGTTAAACAAACTCACCTCTCCCTTGGTAGTTAAACAAACTCACCTCTCTCTTGGTAGTTAAACAAACTCACCTCTCCCTTGGTAGTTAAACAAACTCACCTCTCCCTTGGTAGTTAAACAAACTCACCCCTCCCTTGGTGGTTAAACAAACTCACCTCTCCCTTGGTAGTTAAACAAACTCACCTCTCCCTTGGTAGTTAAACAAACTCACCTCTCCCTTGACAGTTAAACAAACTCACCTCTCCCTTGGTAGTTAAACAAACTCACCTCTCCCTTGGTAGTTAAACAAACTCACCTCTCCCTTGGTGGTTAAACAAACTCACCTCTCCCTTGGTAGTTAAATAAACTCACCTCTCCCTTGGTAGTTAAATAAACTCACCTCTCCCTTGGTAGTTAAACAAACTCACCTCTCCCTTGGTAGTTAAACAAACTCACGTTTCCCTTGGTAGTTAAACAAACTCACCTCTCCCTTGGTAGTTAAACAAACTCACCTCTCCCTTGGTAGTTAAATAAACTCACCTCTCCCTGGTAGTTAAACAAACTCACCTCTCCCTTTGGTAGTTAAACAAACTCACGTTTCCCTTGGTAGTTAAACAAACTCACCTCTCCCTTGGTAGTTAAACAAACTCACGTTTCCCTTGGTAGTTAAACAAACTCACCTCTCCCTTGGTAGTTAAACAAACTCACGTTTTCCTTGGTAGTTAAACAAACTCACCTCTCCCTTGGTAGTTAAACAAACTCACCTCTCCCTTGGTAGTTAAACAAACTCACCTCTCCCTTGGTAGTTAAATAAACTCACCTCTCCCTTGGTAGTTAAACAAACTCACCTCTCCCTTGGTAGTTAAACAAACTCACCTCTCCCTTGGTAGTTAAACAAACTCACGTTTCCCTTGGTAGTTAAACAAACTCACCTCTCCCTTGGTAGTTAAACAAACTCACGTTTCCCTTGGTAGTTAAACAAACTCGCCTCTCCCTTGGTAGTTAAACAAACTCACGTTTCCCTTGGTAGTTAAACAAACTCACCTCTCCCTTGGTAGTTAAACAAACTCACCTCTCCCTTGGTAGTTAAACAAACTCACCTCTCCCTTGGTAGTTAAACAAACTCACCTCTCCCTTGGTAGTTAAACAAACTCACGTTTCCCTTGGTAGTTAAACAAACTCACCTCTCCTTTGGTAGTTAAACAAACTCACCTCTCCTTTGGTAGTTAAACAAACTCACGTTTCCCTTCATGCTTAAACAATTCACCCCGCCCATGACAAATAAATAACTCACATCTCCCTTAATGTTTAAATGATTCACCACTCACTTCATGTTTAAATGACTCACCTCTCACTTCATGTTTAAATGACTCACCTCTCACTTCATGTTTAAATGACTCACCTCTCACTTCATGTTTAAATGACTCACCTCTCACTTCATGTTAAATGACTCACCTCTCACTTCATGTTTAAATGACTCACCTCTCACTTCATGTTTAAATGACTCACCTCTCACTTCATGTTTAAATGACTCACCTCTTACTTCATGTTTAAATAACTCACCTCTCACTTCATATTTAAATGACTCACCTCTCCATTAATGTTTAAATGACTCACCTCTCCATTAATGTTTAAATAACTCACCTCTCACTTCATGTTTAAATGACTCACCCCTCACTTCATGTTTAAATGACTCATCCCTAAATTCATGTTTAAATGACTCACCTCTCCATTAATGTTTAAATGACTCACCTCTCCCTTAATGTTTAAATGACTCACCTCTCCCTTAATGTTTAAATGACTCACCTCTCCCTTAATGTTTAAATGACTCACCTCTCACTTCATGTTTAAATGACTCACCTCTCACTTCATGTTTAAATGACTCACCTCTCCCTTAATGTTTAAATGACTCACCTCTCCCTTAATGTTTAAATGACTCACCTCTCCCTTAATGTTTAAATGACTCACCTCTCCCTTAATGTTTAAATGACTCACCTCTCCCTTAATGTTTAAATGACTCACCTCTCACTTCATGTTTAAATGACTCACCTCTCCCTTAATGTTTAAATGACTCACCTCTCCCTTAATGTTTAAATGACTCACCTCTCCCTTAATGTTTAAATGACTCACCTCTCCGTTAATGTTTAAATGACTCACCTCTCCCTTAATGTTTAAATGACTCACCTCTCCCTTAATGTTTAAATGACTCACCTCTCCCTTAATGTTTAAATGACTCACCTCTCCGTTAATGTTTAAATGACTCACCTCTCCCTTAATGTTTAAATGACTCACCTCTCACTTCATGTTTAAATGACTCACCTCTCCCTTAATGTTTAAATGACTCACCTCTCCATTAATGTTTAAATGACTCATCTCTCCCTTAAAGGTTTAAATGACTCACCTCTCCATTAACGTTTAAATGACTCACCTCTCCCTTAACGTTTAAATGACTCACCTCTCCCTTAACGTTTTAATGACTCACCTCTCCCTTAATGTTTAAATGACTCACCTCCCCATTAATGTTTAAATGACTCACATCTCTCTTGATGTTCATTTGACTCCCTTCTCTTGTGATGTTCAAACGACACACTTATCTCTCTCATGATGCAAGAATTACTCACTTTTTTTTCGGACATTTTGAGATCCAGGGCCGCATGAGCACAGATGATGACAAAGATTGTAAAGGAACCGATCAAGACCCACTTTATATAACAGTGTGTCACAAACTTGTAGAAGTGACCTCGGAAGAATCTCATAAAGATGCTGGGCTTGTTTGTTTGTTCTGTAATCTTGGTATTTCTACTGAGAACTCGTCTGATCAGAAACCTGATACACGGCTGAATATCCTGCAGCAATGACCAGAGATGGTATTTATTACAAATTCCCATAAACATGTCAGTACATCAATGTATAATAATTTCATCATCATCATCGAGTGCCATCTCCGCATCGAAGGTTGGCTACCAAGGAGCGCCATTCCGCTCTGCCCCTTGCTTTGGTGGCGCAGGTTGTCATAGGCTAACTTGTCCATCTTTTGATGTTACTCATCCATGTTAGTCTTGGTCTGCCTCTGCCTCTGTTACCCTGTATTTTCCCTTCTAATATTACTTTTAGTAGACTGTTGTGTCTTTTAACATGCCACACAAGTTTCATGTGTCTTGTTCTAGTTGTGTTTAGTATTTCTCTTTTCGTTTTTTGTTGTTTTAAAACGTCAGCATTTGTTCTCTTCTCCTTTTCATCCAATTCTACTTATTCTTCTTTAAATCCACATTTCAAATGCTTCAATTTTCTGTTCTGTTTTCTTGTCTTATGTCCATGTTTCTGCACCCTACAGGAATATTGAGAAGATATAATATTTTGCTATTCTTAGTTTTAGCCTTTGTGTTATTTGCTTGATGTTAGTATACTTTTCACTTATATAATAATTTATTTTTGTAAATTACACTTCTAAAACACTCGACAGTTGGGCTATAAGAGACAGAAGTAGCAGAAGATATTTTTGTTTCATCTTATTTTCCGTTGCGTTAAGTTTGTTTCCATCTCCCAGCGTGTACACTTACATCACTGGCTGTATTCTTCACGATAATTTTGGTTATTTATGTCTGGTCATAGAGTGATGAGATGAGGAACTTCACAGCGGTGAAGTGATGAGATGAGGGACTTCATAGCGGTGAAGTGATGAGATGAGGAACTTCATAGGGGTGAAGCAATGGGATGTAATCTAAGAGTGGTGTAGTGAGACTTTATTGTAGTGAAATAAGGAAATGTGATTCTATAGTGGTGAAGTGATGAGATGCAACTTAATAATGGTGAAGTGGAGAAATGTGATTCTATAGTGGTGAAGTGATGAGTTGCAACTTAATAATGGTGAAGTAGAGAAATGTGATTCTATAGTGGTGAAGTGATGAGATGCAACTTAATAATGGTGAAGTGGAGAAATGTGATTCTATAGTGGTGAAGTGATGAGATGCAACTTAATAATGGTGAAGTGGAGAAATGTGATTATAGCTGTAAAGTAATGATATGTGTCCCTACACTGATGAAGTGAAGTGATGAGATGTGTCCCTACACTGATGAAGTGAAGTGATGATATGTGTCCCTACACTGATGAAGTGAAGTGATGAGATGTGTCCCTACACTGATGAAGTGAAGTGATGAGATGTGTCCTAACACTGATGAAGTGAAGTGATGAGATGTGTCCCTACACTGATGAAGTGAAGTGATGAGATGTGTCCATACACTGATGAAGTGAAGTGATGAGATGTGTCCCTACACTGATGAAGTGAAGTGATGAGATGTGTCCCTACACTGATGAAGTGAAGTGAGGAGATGTGTCCCTACACTGATGAAGTGAAGTGATGAGATGTGTCCCTACACTGATGAAGTGAAGTGATGAGATGTGTCCTTACACTGATGAAGTGAAGTGATGAGATGTGTCCCTACACTGATGAAGTGAAGTGATGAGATGTGTCACTACACTGATGAAGTGAAGTGATGAGATGTGTCCCTACACTGATGAAGTGAAGTGATGAGATGTGTCCCTACACTGATTAAGTGAAGTGATGAGATGTGTCCCTACACTGATGAAGTGAAGTGATGAAACGTGTCCCTACACTGATGAAGTGATGAGATGTATCCCAACACTGATGAAGTGGTGAGATGTGTCCCAACACTGATGAAGTGATGAAACGTGTCCCTACACTGATGAAGTGAAGTGATGAGATGTGTCCCAACACTGGTGAAGTGATGAGATGTGTCCCAACACTGATGAAGTGAAGTGATGAGATGTGTCCCTACACTTATGAAGTGAAGTGATGAGATATGTCCCAACACTGGTGAAGTGATGACATGTCCTCCTATTGTGGTGAAGAAGTGATACCTTTCACATGTGTGTTGTTCACATAATTATTAGTGGTATTAATGATGTTCAACACAAAACAACCCAAATAGAAAAACTTGTCTTACAATGACTTTTAAATCTCTCTTCTCTAAGTTAGGTCCTCTTAGGTCGATGACAGTACATCGAGCACAAATAAAAAAAATTCCAAATCCGACATTACAGTGTTGTTACTCCTCAGCATCGTCAGACTTTGAATAGAAACCACAGCTTATCTCGCCGTAAGTCTTTGTTCCGGGTAAGTCTCTAAATCTCAACAAGTGAGTGGATGCCTGCTGTCATTGTCTCTCTTGTCAGGTATATTTCTAAATATTTTTCTAGACTGGCCTCTTCTTTCTGCTGCCATCCGTTTCCCATTTGAGGGCTTTACTGCATCTTGTTTACAATGCTGCTGGCAGAGATGTCTTTGGTAATACCATTTGAGATTTATGTTCCACTCAATGCCTGAGCTACCTGTGCAGCATTTCTGCATTATGAAGTTGATGGCAATTTCCAAATCTACTTGTAGGTTCACTATTTTCAAATACTCTTCTGCTTACAATCTGAAACATGTTATGACATATCATCATCATCAAGTACCGGGCCTACTGGCGTAGGTGATCATGTCTCTCCACAACTTTCGATCTCGGCAGTTATTTATCATTTCTGTTGTTGACCTTCTGCCAAGCTATTCTCTTAAGCTGTTTTTTGTGTGCTCTTTGCTTCCCTCTATCTCTTCGTCCCTCAATTTGTCCAGTTGTTACAATATATTCCAGTTGTTCTCTTCTTATTACATGGTCAAAAAATAATGATTGTTTCTTCCTAATATTGGAAATTAGCTCTCTTTTTGCTTTGACCTCTCTCAGAACACCTTCATTACTCTTCTTAGCTGTCCATGGTACTCTCAACATTCTTCTGTAAAACCACATTTCTACAGACTCCAGTGATTTTCTTGTCTGTTGTCCTATTGTCCATGATTCGCATCCATATGTTAAAACTGGCTCTACATAACATTTAAGAACTCTTTTATGACATATATATTCATCTAAAGTAAAAAAAAAAATAAAAGGAAAGAGAGATCGCGGACGACAAAAAGATACAATACTGGATAGCTTGGTGTCATGGCATGGAAAGCAGTCAACAACAGAACTGATACGATGCACTGTAGATAGAAGATTGTGGAGGGACATGATCGCTTACTCCAACCGGTATGGTACATGATGATGATTCATCTAAAACTTTGGACTATATATTCTAGACATTATTTTCAACTAATTCCTCTGTGCTTTCTCGACAATCATTCCCCATTTCTTCGACAATCATTCCTCATTTCTTCGACAATCATTCCTCATTTCTCCTAGGCTTTTAAAAGACACTGAATGCATATGCGTCAGCAATCCAATAAATGACAACTATTGAAATGAGATGCCGTATGTAAATGTACCTATTCATTTTATCTTTTAAGGCCAAAGGTCAATAGAATGCTGGATCAAAAGCTAACCAACTAATTTAAATGTCTTATGCAGATGACCTGGTAATGTGGTGCACAGATGAGTATGCAACAGTGGCCTCCAAATTGTTCCAAAGAGAAACAAATGCACAGAACTCAAAGACAAACAGATGATTTATCAGAACAAGAAATGCACTGAACTCAGAGACAAACAGATGATTTGTCAGAACAAGAAATGCATTGAAATCAAAGATAAACAGATGATTTATCAGAACAAGAAATGCACTGAACTCAAAGACAAACAGATGATTTATCAGCACAACAAATGCACAGAATTCAAAGACAAACAGATGATTTATCAGAACAAGAAATGTACAGAACTCAAAGACAAACAGATGATTTATCAGCACAACAAATGCACAGAATTCAAAGACAAACAGATGATTTATCAGAACAAGAAATGCACAGAACTCAAAGACAAACAGATGATTTATCAGAACAAGAAATGCACAGAACTCAAAGACAAACAGATGATTTATCAGAACAAGAAATGCACTGAACTCAAAGACAAACAGATGATTTATCAGAACAAGAAATGCACAGAACTCAAAGACAAACAGATGATTTATCAGAACAAGAAATGCACAGAACTCAAAGACAAACAGATGATTTATCAGAACAAGAAATGCACTGAACTCAAAGACAAACAGATGATTTATCAGAACAAGAAATGCACAGAACTCAAAGACAAACAGATGATTTATCAGAACAAGAAATGCACCGAACTCAAAGACAAACAGATGATTTATCAGAACAAGAAATGCACTGAACTCAAAGACAAACAGATGATTTATCAGCACAACAAATGCACCGAACTCAAAGACAAACAGATGATTTATCAGAACAAGAAATGCACTGAACTCAAAGACAAACAGATGATTTATCAGAACAAGAAATGCACTGAACTCAAAGACAAACAGATGATTTATCAGCACAACAAATGCACTGAACTCAAAGACAAACAGATGATTTATCAGAACAAGAAATGCACCGAACTCAAAGACAAACAGATGATTTATCAGAACAAGAAATGCACTGAACTCAAAGACAAACAGATGATTTATCAGCACAACAAATGCACTGAACTCAAAGACAAACAGATGATTTATCAGAACAAGAAATGCACCGAACTCAAAGACAAACAGATGATTTATCAGAACAAGAAATGCAGTACTACACTTTTCACACTCTCTCCAAAACAAAAAGCAGGAGTCATCGACATAAATAATGAGCCCATAAAGAACTTCTTCTGCTTCTTTTCTCTTTCACTGATACCTAAAAGGTGTCGTGATTTATATCATTTGTCGTTCTTGTGCTGCTCGAATTGTCTGAATTAGTGATTTTCCTTTGTTGTTACATGTCTCTGTCACTGCATCTATCCATCTTCTTCTGGGTCTTCCTCTTGGTCTTTTCCCATGCATTCTCGAGAAGAACGCCCTTGATGGTGATTGGTGAGGATTCATTCTGACCAGGTGGCCGAACCATTTAAGTTGTTGTTGTTCTATATATTCTTGGCAGGGTTTTGTTCCTACCATTTTTCTTATGGTTTCATTTGGTATTCTATCTCTTCTTGTGTTGTTTGTTACTTTTCTCAAGCAACGCATCTCACATGTATTGACCATAAAGAACAACCTACATAATTTGGAGTTACATTTGACAACAAACTGTCTTGGAACCAGCAGATAAATAAGGCAACCCACAAATTCCAGGATGAAGTTAACAATTCTTTAAAAAGCTGTGTGGAACAACTTGGGGTGTGAGTGAGAAAAAAACTCAGTAAAGTTTACCAACAGAGTATACGCCCACATCTAGAATATGGATCACCCGCATGGTGCTCAGCATCAAACACCACAATGCAAGAACTGGATAAAGTACAAAACCAGGCACTTAGGGTCATCACAGGTAGCAATGAAATCAACACCAATATTGGAGATGGAGAAATTGTGGAGGATACCAGCACTGAGAGAACGGAGGGACACAAAGGTGCTGATACAGGCAGAAACATTTGCTTGCATGCCGAGACATCCAATGAAGGACCGATTCCAAAATCTTGCATTGGGACGACTTAAGAGAAGCAGTTTTATCCACCAAGCCAAAAGAATTTGTAGATAAACACAGGACATACCAAGAGTTGTCAGGCCCCCCCCCCCCTTTTCTCACTGCACTATACCAGAACTCTTTTATAAAAGAATCCAGATTGTCAATTTAAATATGGGCAGAAGTGAGAGTAATACTTGACAAGGAGGAATAGAATAGTATACAGCAATAAAAAATTACTTCCACTTTCGTGGATGAAGAATATCCACAAGATCTCTGGGTTCATGTATAGACAGATGGATCAGCAGAGTATGCAGTAAAGAATAGGAGAGTAGAAGCATATATAGAGTACCCAAATAACAATATAGATATGAATGGAATATGAACAGGGAAATAGTCGCAATTATACTCCAGAATTCCAAGCAATAAAGTTGGCATTAGACATACTACTGAAGAGTAATCTTGGGTCAGAACATTGGCAGGCACTACCAATCCGATTATTACCACATATGCATACCTTATTGACCAAAGACCGCAATGAATCACAAGGTTGCTCTGCAGTGTGAGCAAGCAATACAACATTTACAGCCATCAGATTATATTATATCTTCCTTCTTTCTTCAGCCTATTCTGCTACGCTTCGGGCAACAACAGATGAATACAAGACAAATAAATATAGATCATAAGATCAACAGTAAAAATATAGATCATAAGATCAGCAGTAAAAATATAGATCATAAGATCAACAGTAAAAATATAGATCATAAGATCAACAGTAAAAATATAGATCATAAGATCAACAGTAAAAATATAGATCATAAGATCAACAGTAAAAATATAGATCATAAGATTAACAGTAAAAATATAGATCATAAGATCAACACTGCGATACAGAAAACTAGCAAATAGCAGACTGAACTCTGCAAGCATCACAAGGTCACCCTGCTGTGGATACCATAAAACAAGAAGCGAACCAGCTGCAAAGGAAGGTACAGCAGACACACAACCTGATACAGCAGTTACATGCCATCAGATGAAAGAGACAAATCAGTCACATGATTCCAAACCTTAAATCAAGACGGTTACCAAAATATGAATAGATGGCAACAAGCTATCATTAACAGGACAGGACATAATTAACTCCATAGACAGATGTTTTACACAATTCAACATTAACATGTCCCAGACTGCTGAACACATACTTCAAGACTGTATAGAATATAGAAGATTGAGGAAAACCCATTAGCCCATAGACACAACACTACAGACAAAACTATATGAGCCACTGCAAGAACAAAAAAACCATACAATTTATACAAGAAACAACATTGCAGATATAGACAATATTATTATTATATTATTATTTAAGGCAAACAAAAGAAAGATATGTCTTAGACACATTTGTATGTAATAACATGAGACACTATCAGGAATGAAGATACTAGAGAAAGAAGTAGTTTAAAGAATGTATTATAAAGATGATATAGAAATGTTTAAAGAATGTATTATAAAGATGATATAGAAATGACGTGTATAAAGAAAGGGGAAAGAAGAAAGTCAGGGCTGTAGATGATCCCACATATCACAAAGTGAACATAGAAATATTGCGTTATAAAACTAATATATGAATGGTCCATTACAGAACTACATGATTTAATTTATGAATTGTAAAGCAAATTGTTTACTTACCATATAGTTGAGAAGCACACAGAATGGGAAGAAGAAAATTGCGGACAAGAAGTTAACCATGACCAGAATGGCGGAGAATAGCGCATACGTTTTGAGAGCAAACATTGGCGTAAACATATTAACTGAGAACACTAACGATGTCGTCACTGATGTCAGTAACATGGACAAGGCGGCCTTCCGGTAGCAGAAGCTGTAACAGTATAACGTTGGAATAAAGTTAACTTTGTAAACAAGGCACAACTGGGTTAGTATGCATGACAATATCAATTGTGCAATGTTATCAGAATAACTAGACACTGCGCATGACAATATCAATTGTGCAATGTTATCAGAATAACTAGACACTGCGCATGACAATTCTTATTAGGGATTCCTTGTGTTGGGTATGGGAACAATACAGATTTGAGAACTCTATCCATGGCTGCTTCTGGAAGCTTATTTCACTTACAAATGATGAATTTCTTACCATTTGACATGCAATTGTTTTTGTTAAATGCTTTGGTATAATCTATGAAACATAGGTAATAGATCTGGTCTCAACTCTATGACTCTTTCTAATACAGATCTTAAGATGTTTATGTCATTGTTAATACCTTCGCCTCCAGTATTACCGTACTGTTCATCGCTAATTTCTGGACTGATATCTTAGTCATGTGACTCATAAGATGTGACTCATAAGATGTGACTCATAAGATGTGACTCATAAGATGTGACTCATAAGATGTGACTCATAAGATGTGACTCATAAGATGTGACTCATAAGATGTGACTCATAAGATGTGACTCATAAGATGTGGCTCATAAAACATATTGTACAATAATCATTGCATTCTATTGCACCAGATGTCTTTGGTAAGGCTATGAATATTTATTTTTTAAGACCGTCTGATATCTATCTGCTGCTGTAAATATAATTCAATATTTTTGTTATTATTTCTATTCCAAAATCACACATGGCTTCAATCTCTTCTTTAGTTATATTATCTGGTCCAGGAGCTTTTCCTGCTTTCATATTGCGCAAGGCGTCTTTAACTTCTTCTTTGAGTATTTCTGTTCCTTCATTATCCTTAATATTTACTTCTGTTCGTTCACCATTATAAAGATCTTTAATGTATTCTGTCCATCGTTCCCTTATGTTTTCTTGTTCAATAAACTGTTTTCCTACCTTTAATCTTAAACATCCAGTTTTTGATGCTTCTTTTGCCCCAGTGATGCTTCTTTTGCTCCATTGCATTTTATTACAATTTCTTTATTTAATCTCTTATACTCATCTTTGTTTTCCTTATTTCTTCTTCTTGCCTCCATTAGCTGTAGAATGTCATCTGAAATCCATTCATACTTAGACCTGTGCCTTGCACTGTTGCCTGGCAGAATGCGTTCGATTTTGAGGCAGTACCCAGCAAACTGTCACACCATGTTTGAGTGTGGCTGATTTGCTGCCCTGGTATTTTGTTTTGAGAATGTTTATATTAGCCCCCAAGGTGGTGGCAGCCAGCTTTTTCATTATTACAGGTTTCCTGGTTGCTTTCTCTGTGGTGCTCTGCAAGTGTGGCTTCCATGTCATCTTCTGTCTAGAGTCACTCTGAGGTATGTAGGCTGCTACACGTATGTTTATTCTGTGTGTTCTGTATGTGCAGTTTGATGGTGTCTGAATTGTTGGATAGGAAGAAGATTGTGGCAGATGTTTTGGATGTATTTATTTGGGCTCCCCAGTGTGTGGCTCATTTTAACATCATGTTTAGTGCTTCCCAGATCCTGAAGTTTGCTGCGGGTGTGTTCTCTGAAGCAAGCCACATGGGACGCCATCTACATTTATGACACTGGAGGTCTAATTGTGACATTTTTACAAGATGTCATTGATATATATGAGAAAGAGGGTACGGTAGATGCCACAGCCTTGAGGAACACACGGGCTGATGTGGACTCAGTAGCTCAACTTTCTGTCTACTTTGACTTTTGCTGTTCTCAAGCAAAAGAAGGATCAAATTCACCAAAACATCTCTCCTTTATTCTGATCGTCAGTGGCTTTTTGCACTCATTGTCGAAGACTTGTTTGATCTGCAAATACTGCAAGTATCTTTATCTTTTCCTGAAAAGTGTCTTCTCTCTCCAGGGCTAGGTAGATTAGCTGGTCCTCTGTGCTGCATTTTTTCCTGAAAGTGACTTGTAATGGATTTACATATGTTAGTAGGTGAATAATTATGACTTTAGATTATAAGTTGGGGAGAGTTGTGTTACAAATTAGCCATAAGAATCGAATGGTTGTCAGATTCATCGAGTGAAGGTTGTCTTGTGAAAAGTGTGTTTTCAGAGAAATTGGGAAGAGAGAGATACAGTCTCTTTGTGTTTACAAGTAAACACAAGTTGGCAGAACACAGAGAGGAGAAGATCAGCTGAAAGGGAAGGTTGCCACCAGGAAAGCAGACCAGTTAGATAGATTCTAGCTATAATCATTTTTATAGGAATCTTTGTTATAACTTAAGTAAAAGTAGATTTGATCTAATTATTTGGTCCACATGGACAGCAAATGAACTTAGACATATTCAAACAGTGATAATTAAGGGAGATACTGATAGCAATACGTATGAAGTGTGCGTTCAAGGACAATTGCTTTGTTGTGATATTGTCCATTCCATTATGTTTTACTTTCATGCATGTCGCAAAATAAATAGTGGAGCACCCGACTAGACTACCGACGTTCTGACAACCTGTGTTCGATTTCCGCTGGGAGCAGTGTGAGTTGTACTCGTGGTTGGAAAAAAAATATACCCCCACGGTCGACCCAGCCGTTGGCAGAAATGGGTACCAGGGTATTACCCTGGTAAGGTGAGGAGTTTCTCCTCGTATCTGAGTTTCGATGCTTGAGGCGACACTATCCAGAAATCTCCGAACATTTCTGGATAGGCGGCCGAGCACATATGGGTGGAAACTCGCGTGTTAAGACGCTGGTTCAAGTCTCGTACTTGACCTTGACCTAAATAGTGGAGGACCATGTCAAGATGACCATGCCAGCTTCCTGTATTTTGTTCCTACAGGACATGTTGCATTCATCCTTCTACATGTTCTGTACCTTGATATGTTGATTCAATGTCGTGCAACCAGGTTAATGTTCTCAGGCCAGAAGTGTTATGGGCAACATCAGATAAAGATGGCTGAAGTAGGAGAGCCAACAGGAGTCCTTGTGGTCAAGATATGATTCCATATCAATAAATATAAACATTACGTCATAACTACCTTCAAGAACATTACGTCATAACTATCTTCAATAATATCACGCCATAACTATCTTCAAGAACATTACGTCATAACCATCTTCAAGAACATTACGTCATAACTATCTTCAAGAACATTACGTCATAACTATCTTCAAGAACATTACGTCATAACTATCTTCAAGAACATTACGTCATAACCATCTTCAAGAACATTACGTCATAACCATCTTAAAGAACATTACGTCATAACCATCTTAAAGAACATTACGCCATAACTACCTTCAAGAACATTACGTCATAACCATCTTCAAGAACATTACGTCATAACTATCTTCAAGAAAATTATGTCTTAACCATCTTCAAGAACATTATGTCATAACCATCTTCAAGAACATTACGACATAACTATCTTCAAGAACATTATGTCATAACTATCTTCAAGAACATTACGACATAGCTATCTTCAAAAACATTACGACATAACCATCTTCAAGAACATTATGTCATAACCATCTTCAAGAACATTACGTCATAAATATCTTCAAGAACATTACGTCATAAATATCTTCAAGAACATTACGTCAAAACTATCTTCAAGAACATTACGTCATAACCATCTTCAAGAACATTACGTCATAACCATCTTAAAGAACATTACGTCATAACCATCTTAAAGAACATTACGCCATAACTACTTTCAAGAACATTACGTCATAACCATCTTCAAGAACATTACGTCATAACTATCTTCAAGAAAATTATGTCTTAACCATCTTCAAGAACATTATGTCATAACCATCTTCAAGAACATTACGACATAACTATCTTCAAAAACATTATGTCATAACTATCTTCAAGAACATTACGACATAACTATCTTCAAAAACATTACGACATAACCATCTTCAAGAACATTATGTCATAACCATCTTCAAGAACATTACGTCATAACTATCTTCAAGAACATTACGTCATAACTATCTTCAAGAACATTACGTCATAACTATCTTCAAGAATATTACGTCATAACCATCTTCAAGAACATTACGTCATAACCATCTTCAAGAACATTACGTCATAACCATCTTAAAGAACATTACGCCATAACTACCTTCAAGAACATTACGTCATAACCATCTTCAAGAACATTACGTCATAACTATCTGCAAGAAAATTATGTCTTAACCATCTTCAAGAACATTATGTCATAATCATCTTCAAGAACATTACGTCATAACTATCTTCAAGAACATTATGTCATAACTATCTTCAAGAACATTACGACATAACTATCTTCAAAAACATTACGACATAACCATCTTCAAGAACATTACGTCATAACCATCTTCAAGAACATTACGTCATAACTATCTTCAAGAACATTACGTCATAACTATCTTCAAGAACATTACGTCATAACTATCTTCAAGAACATTACGTCATAACCATCTTAAAGAACATTACGTCATAACCATCTTAAAGAACATTACGCCATAACTACCTTCAAGAACATTACGTCATAACCATCTTCAAGAACATTACGTCATAACTATCTGCAAGAAAATTATGTCTTAACCATCTTCAAGAACATTATGTCATAATCATCTTCAAGAACATTACGTCATAACTATCTTCAAGAACATTATGTCATAACTATCTTCAAGAACATTACGACATAACTATCTTCAAAAACATTACGACATAACCATCTTCAAGAACATTATGTCATAACCATCTTCAAGAACATTACGTCATAACTATCTTCAAGAACATTACGCCATAACCATCTTCAAGAACATATAGCCATAACCATCTTCAAGAACATTACGTCATAACCATCTTCAAGAACATTATCAATAACCAGTTCACTGTTTCATGTTCTTTGTGATCTAGCTAAAAGAGCTACTCTCTATCAATAACCAGTTCATTGTTTCATGTTCTCTGTGATCCAGCTAAAAGAGCTACTCTCTATCAATAACCTGTCCAATGTTCCCCGTTAGGCAAACAAGAGCTGCAAATACTTAGCAGTGTGCAGACACAGACAGAAGACATTCAGACAATATCTTTTCACAAGAATATAGGCACCTAACTTGATGAATGAAACTAAGCCTGGTTAATCATAGGAATGGAAGACATAGTGCATAAGGCAGCTAGGGACTCTCTCTCTCTCTCTCTCTCTCTCTCTCTCTCTCTCTGAGTAAATACATGTTAGAACGTTGCACTGTGTTCTGCGCCAATGGCCCAGTGCATCCGATTTCTGCCAGCATTTTATTCAGGTTTGCTTTCCTTAGCCTTTGATTGCCCCCAATCTTCCTGCAAGGCAGCAGATTGTCTTTTCTGTAGGGGGATTCTGCCCTTAGATGGTCGGCCCTTCCGGGTTTACGAGCACCATCTGCCCGAGCTTTGTGTAGAGTTGTCTCTCTCATAGGTGGTCTGGTCTTCTGAGCTCTTGAGCACCACCTGCCTGTTTGATAGAGGACAGAAAGAGGAGAAAAGACAGAGAAGCATTGAACCCATGAAGTGGGGATGGATTAGTTCAGACAGAGAAGCATTTAACCCATGAAGTGGGGATGGATTAGTTCAGACAGAGAAGTATTGAACCCATGAAGTGGGGATGGATTAGTTCAGACAGAGAAGCATTGAACCCATGAAGTGGGGATGGATTAGTTCAGACAGAGAAGTATTGAACCCATGAAGTGGGGATGGATTAGTTCAGACAGAGAAGTATTGAACCCATGAAGTGGGGATGGATTAGTTCAGACAGAGAAGCATTGAACCCATGAAGTGGGGATGGATTAGTTCAGACAGAGAAGTATTGAACCCATAAAGTGGGGATGGATTAGTTCAGACAGAGAAGTATTGAACCCATGAAGTGGGGATGGATTAGTTCAGACAGAGAAGCATTGAACCCATGAAGTGGGGATGGATTAGTTCAGACAGAGAAGCATTGAACCCATGAAGTGGGGATGGATTAGTTCAGACAGAGAAGCATTGAACCCATGAAGTGGGGATGGATTAGTTCAGACAGAGAAGCATTTAACCCATGAAGTGGGGATGGATTAGTTCAGACAGAGAAGTATTGAACCCATGAAGTGGGGATGGATTAGTTCAGACAGAGAAGTATTGAACCCATGAAGTGGGGATGGATTAGTTCAGACAGAGAAGTATTGAACCCATGAAGTGGGGATGGATTAGTTCAGACAGAGAAGTATTGAACCCATGAAGTGGGGATGGATTAGTTCAGACAGAGAAGTATTGAACCCATGAAGTGGGGATGGATTAGTTCAGACAGAGAAGCATTTAACCCATGAAGTGGGGATGGATTAGTTCAGACAGAGAAGTATTGAACCCATGAAGTGGGGATGGATTAGTTCAGACAGAGAAGCATTGAACCCATGAAGTGGGGATGGATTAGTTCAGACAGAGAAGCATTGAACCCATGAAGTGGGGATGGATTAGTTCAGACAGAGAAGCATTGAACCCATGAAGTGGGGATGGATTAGTTCAGACAGAGAAGTATTGAACCCATGAAGTGGGGATGGATTAGTTCAGACAGAGAAGTATTGAACCCATGAAGTGGGGATGGATTAGTTCAGACAGAGAAGCATTTAACCCATGAAGTGGGGATGGATTAGTTCAGACAGAGAAGTATTGAACCCATGAAGTGGGGATGGATTAGTTCAGACAGAGAAGCATTGAACCCATGAAGTGGGGATGGATTAGTTCAGACAGAGAAGCATTGAACCCATGAAGTGGGGATGGATTAGTTCAGACAGAGAAGCATTGAACCCATGAAGTGGGGATGGATTAGTTCAGACAGAGAAGCATTGAACCCATGAAGTGGGGATGGATTAGTTCAGACAGAGAAGTATTGAACCCATGAAGTGGGGATGGATTAGTTCAGACAGAGAAGCATTGAACCCATGAAGTGGGGATGGATTAGTTCAGACAGAGAAGCATTTAACCCATGAAGTGGGGATGGATTAGTTCAGACAGAGAAGCATTGAACCCATGAAGTGGGGATGGATTAGTTCAGACAGAGAAGTATTGAACCCATGAAGTGGGGATGGATTAGTTCAGACAGAGAAGTATTGAACCCATGAAGTGGGGATGGATTAGTTCAGACAGAGAAGCATTTAACCCATGAAGTGGGGATGGATTAGTTCAGACAGAGAAGTATTGAACCCATGAAGTGGGGATGGATTAGTTCAGACAGAGAAGCATTGAACCCATGAAGTGGGGATGGATTAGTTCAGACAGAGAAGCATTTAACCCATGAAGTGGAGATGGATTAGTTCAGACAGAGAAGCATTGAACCCATGAAGTGGGGATGGATTAGTTCAGACAGAGAAGCATTGAACCCATGAAGTGGGGATGGATTAGTTCAGACAGAGAAGCATTGAACCCATGAAGTGGGGATGGATTAGTTCAGACAGAGAAGTATTGAACCCATGAAGTGGGGATGGATTAGTTCAGACAGAGAAGCATTGAACCCATGAAGTGGGGATGGATTAGTTCAGACAGAGAAGCATTGAACCCATGAAGTGGGGATGGATTAGTCCAGACAAGAGCGTGTACCACTCGCTGGTGGGTTCAGCGTCTTCACTTAAAGGGTTCCATCTACTCCTGGCTCCTTTGTCTTGCCCCTCACCAAGGACCTGTTCAGCTTGAGTGACCCTGCCAGGAGCTAAGCTCCCGCTGGCATAGCTCCTTGGATCCCGGAGGCACACGAGCCCTCCAACCACAACAAGGTGAGCCAAGCTAAGGACTGACAGAACATGAAGAAGTATAGTTAGAGTCTCCTAGAAATATATTTGACCTAGCTGGTGTCTTTAGTAGAAATTTTGATATTAATGTTGGAGGACTGAATAGGCAAGCTGTATGGAGGTCAGAGGTGAGTCAAGTCCCAACCGATGAAGCAGAATTGCAGTACTTGCAGTATTTAATTAAGAATCCACGTTACAGAGAGACAGACAGAAGAAGAACAATGTTTCAAGATTATTTTGTTACAGTTACAAACACTAGTCTTAAAGTTTAGTAACTTACCACTTAATGTTCCATAGAACAAGAGAGAGCAGGTCAGAGAACATTGTTACATTCAAGAATTATTCAATCGCTCAGAAGTCTTACTTACAGGTGTGTTGTAATTACATATCTAATGATAGCATCCTAAGTTCTACAACAATTACTTCATGAAATAAACATGACAAGCAAAAAATATGTATTAGATATGAATATCAAAAAGACTAAAACTATGATCATAAGCAAAGATAATACTCCAAACCTACAAGTGGATTTCAATGTTGAAAAAATAGACTTGGAGACAGTTCAAAGTTACAACTACCTTGGACATAATATAAACAGTGATGGAAAATGTAAAACTAAAATAAACAAAAGAATAGCAAATGGCCAAAAGTAAATTTAATGCCATGAAAAATATACTAACATTTAAACAAATAACACCAGGCCTAAAACTAAGAATAGCAAAATGTTATATCTTCTCAATATTACTGTATGATTCAGAAATATGGACATTAGACAAGAAAACATTACAGAAAATTGAAGCTCCAGACCGGATTAAGTGGAGATCTCTTATGAGTGTCCTATGCTCTGACCAGAAAAAGAAATCAAGATCTCTGTTGGTCATGAACTTAACGTTTAATGTCACCAAAAGGCCTCTCAATCTCTCTTTATTTCACACAAACCAGTTGTTACCAGGCGCAGTATAGCTTCACGATCAATAATGATGATAAAATGGAACCTCATCGTCATATCTCAAGCTGGTTACATTACCATTACTGAAGAATTCAGTATCTGTGAGCCAAACACTTCATGGCACTGTACAATCTTCCCCTCCACCTCCACCAACACACACACACCCCAGAAATGGGGCAAATGCCGTCATGATAGTTGGATACTGTGTACATACATACACATGAACACACACATACACAGTCACACACACACACACATAAATATACATACATAAATACATATATACAAATGTACCTGAAGCGTTGGTAGTTGGCAGTGAAATCCATACACAGTACACAATTCCACGTATCATTGAACACAAATATGTCGTCCACTCCAATTCCAAGAATTATAAAAACCGACATGACATGAAAGATACCAAAGTAGCTGAGGATAGCAACGAAATTAGTATGTTAATGTCAGGAAACAAAACATCCATCCACTGCACACTGGCTAACTTACATATTGATGTGCAGTAGTAATGATCTAGCAACTAATAGTATCTATCAAGGAAGTTATTTTACAACAATCAACTAAGGTTAATCAAATTGATACACATGTATTGGAGCACCTCAAGATAATTAAAATGCACAGATGATAATAACAGCAGAGTATAAGAAATAAATGGTAGTGTTGGCCAAACGCAAAACTTGAACACATAAGACAAGTGCCGTTAGGAAACATGATAATTAGTGCCACAATCATTATGTTTATGCTGGTACCATGACAGTTACTGCTGCTACAAATAATACTGCTACATTTACTGTTACTACAATTACCGTTACTACAATTACTGTTACTACTGCTTTCATGGAACCCCCCAATGAAAAAGACAAAGAGGAAGACCAAGATATTCGTGTAGTGACAGATGGAAACAGAGATGAAGATGATGGGGAAGACATGGAATGATCTTAAAAGAATGGCAAGAAACAGAACAGTTTGGAAAGTGTTTGTTGAAGACCTATGCTCCACAGGGAGCTGAAAAGGTAGAAGAAGAAGAATAAGATTGCTACCATGACTTCAACTACTGCTAATGCTGATTTATTTTCTCCTCTGCCGTGCAGGTTCATGAAACAACGTTTGGGCCAATGTCTTTACTGTTGTTTCCATCATGGAGCTCATCGTGATATCTGATATTACTCCATCACCTTCAAGGTCTAACTTTTCCATTCATTAAATTGCTTCTGCTATGGCTTTTGGAGTGAAGCTATCTGGTGATGATCGTGTTACACATACAAACTGTTTTGATCTGTTCATTCATAATATGATCCGGGACTGGTGTCATTCCAAATTGGTTGCTATTAAATCCTTCTTTGTGATTCTGCCTCTTCTTGTCATATTCAGTATTCTACTGATCCCATACTCAATAAAGATGATTTTTATTTTTTCATTGTTTGCTCGTGTCCAAGTTTGGCCTGATAACAGAGTGTTTTGAGGCACATTGTGTTATATCTCTATTTATTGTCTGGTCGAGCCGAAGACGGCACATAGGGCAGAACAATGACATTGATTGAGACATGGCAGAGACTGACTGAGAGCAATAAGGGATTGATAGAAGGATCTATGTCCTAGTGAAATAGTAATCCATAGTAGCCAAAATTCTATGCCGAGACTGCACAAGACAAAAATATAACTAAATTCACACAAATACTACTACTGATATTGATACTGCACTACTACAGTTAACATGGTACAATAGCTGATGACACTAACATCTAAGGCTCCTATTACTTCTGGTGTACTCTACTTAAAGATACCATTACAAAAACATCACCAATATTATCTGTAAACCTAATACAAGTACTGATATTACTATTCATCATCATCATCATCATCATCATCGAGTGCCGTCTCCGCAACAAAGGTTGACTACCATGGAGCGCCATTCTACTCTGTCTCTTGCTCTGATGATGCAGGTTGCCATAGGCTGATTTGTCCATCTTTTGATGTTACTCGTCCATGTTAGTCTTGGTCTGCCTCTGCCTCTTTTACCTTGTATTTTCCCTTCCAATATTACCTTTAGTAGGCTGTTGTGTCTTTTAACATGTCCCAAAAATGTCATTTGTCTTGTCTTAATTGTATTTAGTAGTTCTTTTTTTATTTTCAGTTGTTTTAAAACTTCTTCGTTTGTTTTCTTTTCTTTCCATCCAATTCTACCTATTCTTCTATATATCCACATTTCAAAGGCTTAAATTTTCTGTTCTGTTTTCTTGTCTAATGTCCATGTTTCTGCACTATACAGGAATATTGAGAAGATGTAACATTTTGCTATTCTTAGTTTTAGCCCTGGTGTTATTTGTTTTGATGTTAATATGTTCTTCATGACATTAAAATTACTTTTTACCATTCCTATTTTTTTGTTTATTTCAGTTGTACATTTTCCATCACTGGATATTACTATTACTAGTGACAAAAAGATATTACTATTACTAATGACAAAAAGATATTACTATTACTAGTGACAAAAAGATATTACTATTACTAATGACAAAAAGATATTACTTATAATTATTATATATAATATATAATATATACATACATAATAATACTTATATTCATACAACTACTAATACTTATATTCATACAACTACTAATACTTATATTCATACAACCACTAATACTTATATTCATACAACTACTAATAATAGGAAAGTGATAGGAAAAGGAATAACAAAAATATTTAGGGAAATACAGTATCAGTATAGACAGTATTAATCTAAATGAACAGAGTGCTAGAATTTTGTGAATTATTAAACCTTGTAATATGCAGCATCTTTTTGTTTCCATACAAAATTCCACCATTTCTGTTTAAACACAAGAGTCTGCTTGTCAGACCACGATGTTAGAGCTCACAAGGAGCAGACATCGGCAATGACCGTCATCTGTGTATTGTCAAATTGAGAATCGGATTGACAGGAACTGCAAGATGTAAGCTTGAGCAAGAAAATACTCCAACAATTTCACTGACCTCCCAAACAGCAGACATCAGAATAAACAACCAATTTGCAAAAGTAATTCAAAAGACAATTTAAATCAAGAAGAAAATAACATAGAAAAATAAAAGGGAATTCCTTAAGGATACAATGAAGAATGCTGCAATTAACACAGTAAGCTACACACACACACAAAACAGAAGAAAAAGTGGATACGTGAAACTGCACGGCAAAAGATCCAAGATAAGAAAAAAGTTAAGCTAAATCTCCTAACTACAAAAAAACACATCTTTGATGACTCGAACAAACAAGCATACTAGACAAATAAATTTTCTGAGCACACCAAGACACCGAAATTAAAGCCTGTGCATGAAAGGACAAAATATTGTTATCAACCATTTTGCTTCAGAAACTGGAAAAGCAGATAAAAAGAGGGAGCAGCATAAATCTACACTTTATAATGAAAAAATGACTTTTCAGATAACCCATGAAAAGGACTTCCGTTTCAAAATGGTGGAACGTTTAACGTTCTCTCGATCGCTGCAGAAAACGCATCTGGAGTCTGATTAATTTCGGCTCTCCGATGTAATTTTCTGTGGTGAAATCAAAATGATGTTCTACTTAGCAAATCTGCGCCGACGAAGCGGACAAATCTGCGCCGCCGAGTACACACCGCAATGTTCCTTTTTGACAAGTCAAGTATTGTGACTGTATTTTTATAGTATTGTGATTGTGTGTATTGATCGATCTTCACCGTCTAGTGTTGACATGCGGTTTACGTCACATTGAGTGCTGTTCAATGGCCGACGTTGGAATTGTTTGACGCAAGTTATTTACATGTTGAAGCGCATTAATGTGGACTGCTCCGTCAAATCGACGGAAGATTTTCCTCTTTGGGGAATTTGCACCGTGTTTCGTTCGTTGTACGCTAATCGTACGGTCTGTTGTTTGATGCGAGACGGGGATAATCCGACGACTAACTGTGTGTTTATATGTTCGGTTGGAGTCTAAAACGATGTCCTAACATCATCAAGCGCTATACATTTTACAAATATGACGATCATCATTTTCGGGAGGACGTGAATTTCCGGTATATGGTGGATAGGCGGCAGGAACCATTGAAGGCTATGCATGAAAAGTGTTCCTTGTTGCAGTTTCCTCGTATTCCAAGTCCGGCTTGTTGCAGGAGCCACTGAGTTAAGTGTTATGTGCACACCGTGAGCTGTGTGTCTCATCCGTTTTGATCCTGTTTCGATACACTAATTGTTTCTCGACGAATGATGCTATCGAATGACAGGGAGCAGTTGGCTGTGTTCACTTTCTGCGCGGTTTCGCCTTATGCCTTTTGGCGTGTGCTGAGACTGCTACGATGATGACTACAGTTACCTTTCCTTGATTGGGAGATGAGTTAGTAGTAATTCGGATGATTCCGCTGGCACGGGCGGTTGAGCAATTATGGATTTTGATTAGTTTGCAGTGATACCGGGGCCTTTCATAACCAATAACCATGAAAAGACAAGTGTAACTAGGGCCCATTTTGGTGCCCATCACTGCACCACAGATCTGGGTGAAGAAGTTGCCATCGAACTCGAAAGAGTTGAGGTTGAGTACTAGTTCCGCCAGATGGAGGAGGATGTCATCAGCAATAGTAGGTTGGCTTCTCTTACCAAGGAAAAATTAAGAGCTCGAAGCCATTCTTCTGCTTCTTCTAACCTTCCTCCATTGCCGTTGGCGTCGAGGGGAGATACAATCTGCGATTCTTTGCTCTTCTGTTGGCCTCTTCTGGTGTTATGCCTCCTAGTGACTCTAGTATTCTCATTATCCATCTCTTTCTCGGTCTTCCTCTTAATCTGGCGCTTTCGTAGCGTTTGTTTATGGCACTTTGAGTCATTGTTAATTCTTTTTGCCTTGTTATGTGGCCGAACCAGGGAGCCACGATAGCTCAGTGGTTTGTGAACTGGATTACAAAGGACAAGGGGTAGGGTTCGATCCCAACCGACGGCTTCCGGGTTCACCCAGCCTTAAATAAGTACCGGATTTTTTTCTGGGAAAGTAAAGCAGCACGGGCATAATACCGACCACATTACTCCAAAAATCATGTGCTGAAGGTCTGTAAAATATAGGGTCACTAACACCATATTTCCCTATACTCACTTGGCGTGCCGGGGGTACTTTACTTTACTTTTATGTGGCCGAACCAATTTATCTGTTGTTTCTTTATGTATTCGATAGCTGGTTCAATTTTGAGTTTCTTCCTCTGGTCAGTGTTTCTTACTTTGTCCCTTAAGCTGTTTCCTGTCATTCTTCTGACACATTTCATTTCGGTGGTTGTTATCTTTCTTGTTGTTTTAGAGTCCAGTGTCCAATTCTGGCACTGATAGCACAGAGTTGGTAGAAAAATTGATTTGTATATTGCCCTTTTTGCTTCCGTAGTTATTGATGGAAGCCGTTGGTGTTGGAAATGGAGGCGTACAGGGAGCAGGCACCTATGACAAAGAGGCGGCAGTTACAGTCAGGAGAAAGGGTGATGGAGGCAAAGATATTCAGAGTGTTTTTGGTGACTTTAAAAGAAGGAGAGGTTCATGACTATGATAATAATTGCATGTTCCCACCATTTAACCAACCGTTTTAAAAGTCTCTACATCAGCAGCAGCTGCGCAGTCAGAACAGCACACTGGCACAAAATACAACATCAACAAAAGTGAAGTCATAAAAATTGCAAAAGAAAAACAGAATATCAACATAATGAATGATGGCAGGCAACTAAAACAAGTAGAGGAATTTAAATACCTAGGAAATCTAGTGACAAACGACAATTCACAAACAACAGAAATAGAGTCAAGATGCAACAAAGCTTGTCCAGTCTTCAGACAACTATCACCACCATTGTCCAATAAGGAAATAACCCTAGAGGCAAAATATGAACTCTACAATACAATCTTAATCCCGACGTTGCACTACCCATTCCAGTCCTGGGCCATAGCTGCAAGAACAATAAAAAAAAAATAACCACTACCGAAATTTAATTTGTTAGACAGATGACAAGAAATTAGCCTGAGAGATAAGATCAGAAATGAAGAACTGAGAAAAAAGTTAGAAATTACTCCGCCATAGAAAACATAAAGAAAAAACAGATAAAATGGTTAGACCTCGTCATAAGGCAGAAATATCAAAACACAGCACAACGAGCGTTCAATAAACGTTGCAAGAACACCAGAACCAAAGGCCAGCCACACAAAAAGAGGGATGATAGAATATTAGAAACACCAAGAAACATAACAGCAGAAAAGGCAAGCAGAAGATCAAAAGACTGCAAATTATATCTCCCTCAACGCTGAAAGGCATATGAGGAAGGAAAGAAAAAGAAGTCATACATTTTACAAAAAGGTACAAATGTCATCTACCTAGGCAGCAAAATGTGCTGAGATGGAGACATAACATCAGAAATTATGGCACGCATCGCGCTAGTATGAGATACTTCCTGCAAACAAACATCTGGAGATTTAAAGTTCTCAGTAAACAAACACCTGGAGATCCAAAGTTCTCAGTAAACAAACACCTGGAGATCCAAAGTTCTCAGTAAACAAACACCTGGAGATTTAAAGTTCTCAGTAAACAAACATCTGGAGATTTAAAGTTCTCAGTAAACAAACGATCCAAAGTTCTCAGTAAACAAACACCTGGAGATCCAAAGTTCTCAGTAAACAAACACCTGGAGATCCAAAGTTCTCAGTAAACAAACACCTGGAGATCCAAAGTTCTCAGTAAACAAACACCTGGAGATCCAAAGTTCTCAGTAAACAAACACCTGGAGATTTAAAGTTCTCAGTAAACAAACACCTGGAGATTTAAAGTTCTCAGTAAACAAACACCTGGAGATCCAAAGTTCTCAGTAAACAAACACCTGGAGATCCAAAGTTCTCAGTAAACAAACACCTGGAGATCCAAAGTTCTCAGTAAACAAACACCTGGAGATCCAAAGTTCTCAGTAAACAAACACCTGGAGATCCAAAGTTCTCAGTAAACAAACACCTGGAGATCCAAAGTTCTCAGTAAACAGACACCTGGAGATTCAAAGTTCTCAGTAAACAAACACCTGGAGATCCAAAGTTCTCAGTAAACAAACACCTGGAGATCCAAAGTTCTCAGTAAACAAACATCTGGAGATCCAAAGTTCTCAGTAAACAAACATCTGGAGATCCAAAGTTCTCAGTAAACAAACGATCCAAAGTTCTCAGTAAACAAACACCTGGAGATCCAAAGTTCTCAGTAAACAAACACCTGGAGATCCAAAGTTCTCAGTAAACAAACGATCCAAAGTTCTCAGTAAACGAACAGAGCTTAGATTGTTCAACTCCTGTTTGACACCCGTGCTAACATATGGATGTGAACATTGGAGATAAACAACGACTTTCGATAAGTAATTAAATGCCTTTTGAGAAAAATGTCAAAAATTTCAAACATAAGCTGGAAAGAATATATTTCAAATGAACTGATAAGAGACATATCGAAACAAGAGTGCGTGTCAAGTTCTATAAGAAGAATGTGATGGAAATATATCGGTCATATGCTAAGAATGAATGAAGAAAGACTTCCCCGTCAGGCATTCATGTGCAAACCATCTGGTAAAAGAAAGAAAACCGAGATAATAGCTACACAGAACAATTACTAGGAAAGGCTCAACAATGGAACTAAGAAACAACCAAGACCTACAAGTATTAGCTTCAAATCGTCAATCTCTGAGAACTATGACCTTGCCCTAGGTGCGGACTTCAGCCCAAAATGGAAAGTGAATGAATGAACTAGTAATAACCATAAGATTATTTATATTATTTCTATTGCAGTTTCATTTCATTTATACCACACTTCAACAATATTGGTGTGTCTTTATCGTAGAAATACCGTTACTTGACTCTGTCCTCTGTGTGATTTTACACTTGCTCTGACTGATACAAAATGGACAACCATCGTAGCGTGGAGACATCAACCTAATAATTCATATGGAATCAACTGTCAGGAGAATGGCTCACACAAGTCCAGCTGCCATAATATAAAAGAGTATCTAAAACTATTCCTATTTAAATCTGGATGATTTCAGCATTCAAGATGACACCCATTTTTGCCAATAAAATCTTCCTATCTAACCCTAACTGCGGCTTTTCCTTTCAGTGGCTGGTGAGCAATCTCTGACCAAGAAAGTGGCTCTCAGCCTTCATCATATGATTTCCATGGGATAACGTTCAACTGACCACTGGTAACCATTGCTTTGTCCAACAATCTACCAGGGTATTACCCTCTGTTTTTATTAATCCTAATAAATGCAACTCAGGCATGTAGTGATACAACTATTACTTTTGTAGCAGCAACATTAACTGTACTATAATAAATCATAAAAATAAGCTAATGATGTCATTAGAGTTGATAACAATGATCTAACAATAAGCTATAGATGTTAGTAGAGTTGATAATCATCACTAAACTTTAATGTCACTGGTGTTGATAACAATGATCTATCAGTAAGTTATTGAGGTCATTAAAGTTGATAACAATGGCCTACCAGTAAGTTAATAATGTCATTAAAGTTGATAACAATGACCTATCAGTAAGTTATTGATGTCATTAAAGTTGATAACAATGGCCTATCAGTAAGTTATTGAGGTCATTAAAGTTAATAACAATGACCTATCAGTAAGTTATTGAGGTAATTAAAGTTGATAACAATGACATATTAGTAAGTTATTGATGTCATTAAAGTTGATAACAATGACCTATCAGTCAGTACGTTATTGATGTCATTAAAGTTGATAACAATGACCTAACAGTAAGCGATTGATGTCATTAAAGTTAATAACAATGACCTATCAGTAAGTTATTGAGGTCATTAAAGTTGATAACAATGGCCTATCAGTAAGTTATTAATGTCATTAAAGTTGATAACAATGACCTATCAGTAAGTTATTGATGTCATTAAAGTTGATAACAATGAACTATCAGTAAGCTATTGATGTCATTAAAGTTAATAACAATGACCTATCAGTAAGTTATTGAGGTCATTAAAGTTGATAACAATGACCTATCAGTAAGTTATTGAGGTCATTAAAGTTGATAACAATGACCTATCAGTAAGTTATTGAGGTCATTAAAGTTGATAACAATGACCTATCAGTAAGTTATTGCTGTGATTAAAGTTAAAAACAATGACCTATCAGTAAGTTATTGATGTCATTAAAGTTAAAAAAGAATGACCTACCAGTAAGTTATTGATGTCATTAAAGTTGATAACAATGACCTATCAGTAAGTTATTGAGGTCATTAAAGTTGATAACAATGACCTATCAGTAAGTTATTGAGGTCATTAAAGTTGATAACAATGACCTATCAGTAAGTTATTGAGGTCATTAAAGTTGATAACAATGACCTATCAGTAAGTTACTGAGGTAATTAAAGTTGATAACAATGACCTATCAGTAAGTTATTGATGTCATTAAAGTTGATAACAATGACCTATTAGTAAGTTATTGAGGTAATTAAAGTTGATAACAATGACCTATCAGTAAGTTATTGATGTAATTAAAGTTGATAACAATGACCTATCAGTAAGTTATTGAGGTCATTAAAGTTGATAACAATGACCTATTAGTAAGTTATTGATGTCATTAAAGTTAATAACAATGACCTATCAGTAAGTTATTGATGTCATTATAGTTAATAACAATGACCTATCAGTAAGTTATTGATGTCATTAAAGTTGATAACAATGACCTACCAGTAAGTTATTGATGTCACTAAAGTTAATAACAATGACCTACCAGTAAGTTATTGATGTCATTAAAGTTAATAACAATGACCTACCAGTAAGTTATTGATGTCATTAAAGTTAATAACAATGACCTACCAGTAAGTTATTGAGGTCATTAAAGTTGATAACAATGACCTACCAGTAAGTTATTGATGTCATTAAAGTTGATAACAATGACCTACCAGTAAGTTATTGATGTCATTAAAGTTGATAACAATGGCCTACCAGTAAGTTATTAATGTCATTAAAGTTAATAACAATGACCTACCAGTAAGTTATTGATGTCATTAAAGTTGATAACAATGACCTATCAGTAAGTTATTGATGTCATTAAAGTTGATAACAATGACCTATCAGTAAGTTATTGATGTCATTAAAGTTAATAACAATGACCTATCAGTAAGTTAATGATGTCATTAAAGTTGATAACAATGACCTATCAGTAAGTTATTGATGTCATTAAAGTTGATAACAATGACCTATCAGTAAGTTATTGATGTCATTAAAGTTGATAACAATGACCTATCAGTAAGTTATTGATGTCATTAAAGTTGATAACAATGACCTACCAGTAGGTTATTGATGTAATTAAAGTTGATAACAATGGCCTACCAGTAAGTTATTGATGTCATTAAAGTTAATAACAATGACCTACAGTAAGTTATTGATGTCATTAAAGTTGATAACAATGACCTATCAGTAAGTTATTGAGGTCATTAAAGTTGATAACAATGACCTACCAGTAAGTTATTGATGTCACTAAAGTTAATAACAATGACCTATCAGTAAGTTATTGATGTCATTATAGTTAATAACAATGACCTATCAGTAAGTTATTGAGGTCATTAAAGTTGATAACAATGACCTACCAGTAAGTTATTGATGTCACTAAAGTTAATAACAATGACCTACCAGTAAGTTATTGATGTCATTAAAGTTAATAACAATGACCTACCAGTAAGTTATTGATGTCATTAAAGTTAATAACAATGACCTACCAGTAAGTTATTGAGGTCATTAAAGTTGATAACAATGACCTACCAGTAAGTTATTGATGTCATTAAAGTTGATAACAATGACCTACCAGTAAGTTATTGATGTCATTAAAGTTGATAACAATGGCCTACCAGTAAGTTATTGATGTCATTAAAGTTAATAACAATGACCTACCAGTAAGTTATTGATGTCATTAAAGTTGATAACAATGACCTATCAGTAAGTTATTGATGTCATTAAAGTTGATAACAATGACCTATCAGTAAGTTATTGATGTCATTAAAGTTAATAACAATGACCTATCAGTAAGTTATTGATGTCATTAAAGTTGATAACAATGACCTATCAGTAAGTTATTGATGTCATTAAAGTTGATAACAATGACCTATCAGTAAGTTATTGATGTCATTAAAGTTGATAACAATGACCTATCAGTAAGTTATTGATGTCATTAAAGTTGATAACAATGACCTACCAGTAGGTTATTGATGTAATTAAAGTTGATAACAATGGCCTACCAGTAAGTTATTGATGTCATTAAAGTTAATAACAATGACCTACCAGTAAGTCATTGATGTCATTAAAGTTAATAACAATGACCTACCAGTAAGTTATTGATGTCACTAAAGTTAATAACAATGACCTACCAGTAAGTTATTGAGGTCACTAAAGTTAATAACAATGACCTACCAGTAAGTTATTGATGTCACTAAAGTTAATAACAATGACCTACCAGTAAGTTATTGATGTCATTAAAGTTAATAACAATGACCTACCAGTAAGTTATTGATGTCATTAAAGTTAATAACAATGACCTATTAGTAAGTTATTGATGTCATTAAAGTTAATAACAATGACCTACCAGTAAGTTATTGATGTCATTAAAGTTAATAACAATGACCTATTAGTAAGTTATTGATGTCACTAAAGTTAATAACAATGACCTACCAGTAAGTTATTGATGTCATTAAAGTTAATAACAATGGCCTATTAGTAAGTTATTGATGTCATTAAAGTTAATAACAATGATCTATTAGTAAGTTATTGATGTCACTAAAGTTAATAACAATGACCTACCAGTAAGTTATTGATGTCATTAAAGTTAATAACAATGATTTATAAAATAAACAGCATATTAAAAAAAAAACTCATAGAATATAATATATAGAAATGGATTGATGCCATTAGATTTGGCAACACGGAGTAAGAGAGCTCTCTCAGTGGCATACCTGTAGTCGAGCACGACTCGGTAAAACAAGTTGGTCCACAAAAAGCTAGCAAGGATGCTTCCAATGCCAGTCACTGTGAGGAAGAGTGACTGTGTCTGCATGAGCACAAACAGGAAGATGAAGATGAACGAGCCAATGACCAGCATAAAATCTGTGTTCACTTGGTCTATGATGTCTTTGCGATGCATCTGAGGAGACAGCTCAACTAGGGTCAATCAAGAAATGTTGCTGCAGAAAAAGTTTGAGCTTGAAGAGAAAATGACAACAAATGATAACATGTGACATTGACATCAACTGAGGCACACTTCAACAGGATAACTGTGGACCATGGCATGGACAATAACAAAAGAATATCATTGGAGAGTAATAGAGAAAAAAAACCATATCAATGCACACACATGAGGTCGGGTGTTTTGGTGGTCTAAAGGTAAACCATTAGTCTCTGGACGTCAAGAAAGTAAAGGTAAAGTAAAGGTAAAGTAAAGGTAAAGTAAAGGTAAAGTAAAGGTAAAGTAAAGGTAAAGTAAAGGTAAAGTAAAGGTAAAGTAAAGGTAAAGTAAAGGTAAAGTAAAGGTAAAGTAAAAGTAAAGTAAAGGTAAAGTACGAGACTTGAACCGGCGTCTTAGCACGCGAGTTTCCGCCCATATGTGCTCGGCCGCCTATCCAGAAATGTTCGCAGATTTCTGTATAGTGTCGCTTCAACCATCGAAACTCAGATACGAGGCGACACTCCTCACCTTCCCAGGGTAATACCCTGGTACCCATTTCTGACAAGGGCTGGGTCGACAGTGGGGGTATATTTTTTTCCCAATCACGAGTACAACTCACACTGCTTCCAGCGGGAATCGAACACGGGATGTCCGAACGTCGGTAGTCCAGTCGGGTGGTTTTCCCAACTAGGCTACCGAGGCCCCCAAGTGAGACCAAGGTCAGCCGAAGTCAAATAAGTTTCTAGAAGTTTACATAAATGACAAATTATTTGCTCAGGTTTACGACGGAAGTTCTGGGTTCAAATCCAGACAAGGAGATGGAACGTTTTCACTTCCAATCCATGATTTTTCTCATGTCTTTACCCTCCGTAAACTCTGGATATTGAGATCTGTTGTCGATACCTAACAGCCACTATAGTTTCAAAAACCTGGATGACTGTATTATGTAAAAGGTGTTAATCAGAAATGGTCAACACCTTATGATCGTTAGTTTGAAAGAACTGGACAACTAGATCACAAAGTAGGCACTTTGTCATCAACAATTCATAACATTGGTATCAACGCTACAGGTATAAAATTTCACATGGGCTACCCACAATAAAAAAAAAAACAGTTTCTACGCTCAAGTACAATCTAGAAGACACACTCTGAGGCTGAACTAGATGTGTTTCACCAGAAGCAGGTAAAGTTCCATGAAAGCAAGCAAATAACAGAAAAATGTTGTGAAGAAACAAACACATAAGTGAGAGAGAAAAATGAACATTAAGATGTTTGGGTATATTATATTAAAATGAGAGTTGTGCACCAGGGACCGGTTGAAAAGTCAAGACACTGGAAACATTACAAGTTGAGAAATGTGCGAGTCTACAAGAAGCGGCGAAGAGGTTCATTGGCAGTTTTAAATTAGAAAATAAAAGTCCAGAAGTTTTGTAGAATTTCAAGCAAACCACTTATTTATTAGGCAATAGTCAACATTTCAAGCTAACCAGTCATCTATTAGGCAATGGTCAAAATTTCAAGCAAACCAGTCATTTAGGCAATGGTCAACATTTCAAGCTAAATAGTCATCTATTAGGCAATAGTCAACATTTCAAGCTAACCAGTCATCTCTTAGGCGATAGTCAACATTTAAAGCTAACCAGTCATCTATTAGGCAAAGGTCAACATTTCAAGCTAACCAGTCATCTATTAGGCAATAGTAAACATTTCAGGCAAACCAGTCATCTGTTAGGCAATAGTCAACATTTCAATCTAACCAGTCATTTATTAGGCAATATTCAACATTTCAAACTAACCAGTCATCTATTAGGCAATAGTCAACATTTCAAGCTAACCAGTCATAAATTAGGCAATAGTCAACATTTCAAGCTAACCAGCAATCTATTATGCAATAGTAAACATTTGAAGCTAACCAGTCATTTATTAGGCAATGGTCAACATTTCAAGCTAACAAGCAATCTATTAGGCAATGTTCAACATTTCAAGATAACCAGTCATCAATTAGGCACGGGTCAACATTTCAAGCTAACCAGTCATGTATTAGGCAATAGTCAACATTTTAAGCTAACCAGTCATTTATTAGGCAATAGTCAACATTTCAAGCTAACCAGTCATTTAATAAGCAATAGTCAACATTTCAAGGCAACGAGTAATTAATTAGGCAATGGTTAACATTTCAAGCTAACCATAACCAGTCATTTATTAGGCAATGGTCAACATTTCAAGCTAACCAGTCATCTGTTAGGCTGTGGTCAACATTTCAAGCTAACCTGTCATCTATTAGGCAAGGATCAACATTTCAAGCAAACCAATCACTAATTAGGCAATAGTCAACATTTTAAGCTAACCAGTTATCTATTAGGCAATCTCAACATTTCAAGCTAACAAGTATTCTATTAGGCAAGGGTCAACATTTCAAGCTAACCGGTCATCTATTAGTCAATAGTCAACATTTCAAGCTAACCAGTCATCTATTAGGTAAGGGTCAACATTTCAAGCTAACAAGTCATCTATTAGGCAATAGTAAACATTTCAAGCTAACCAGTCATCTATTAGGCAATAGTAAACATTTCAAGCTAACCAGTCATCTATTAGTCAATAGTCAACATTTCAAGCTAACAAGTCATCTATTAGGCAATAGTAAACATTTCAAGCTAACCAATCATCTATTAGGCAATGGTCAACATTTCAAGCTTATCAGTCATTTATTAGGCGAGGATCAACATTTCAAGCTAACCAGTCATCTATTATGCAATAGTAAACATTTCAAGCTAACCGGCCATCTATTATGCAAGGGTCAACATTTCAAGCTAACCAGTCATCTATTAGGCAATAGTCAACATTTCAAGCTAACTAGCCATCTATTATGTAATAGTAAACATTTCAAGCTAACCAGCCATCTATTATGCAAGGGTCAACATTTCAAGCTAACCAGTCATCTATTATTCAATAGTAAACATTTCAAGCTAACCAGCCATCTATTATGCAATAGTAAACATTTCAAGCTAACCAGTCATCTATTATGCAAGGGTCAACATTTCAAGCTAACCAGTCATCTATTAGGCAAGGGTCAACATTTCAAGCAAACCAGTCATCTTTTAGGCAATAGTCAACATTTCAAGCTAACCAGTCATCTATTATGCAAGGGTCAACATTTCAAGCTAACCAATCATCTGTTAGGCAATAGTCAACATTTCAAGCTAACCAGTCATTTATTAGGCAAGGGTCAACATTTCAAGCTAACCAATCATCTATTAGGCAATGGTCAACATTTCAAACAAACCAGTCATCTATTAGGCAATATTAAAAATTTCAAGCTAACCAGTCATCTATTAGGCAAGGGTCAACATTTCAAACAAACCAGTCATTTATTAGGCAAGGGTCAACATTTCAAGCTAACCAATCATCTATTAGGCAATGGTCAACATTTCAAACAAACCAGTCATCTATTAGGCAAGGGTCAACATTTCAAGCAAACCAGTCATCTATTAGGCAATAGTAAACATTTCAAGCTAACCAGTCATCTATTAGGCAAGGGTCAACATTTCAAGCTAACCAATCATCTATTAGGCAATAATCAACATTTCAAGCGAACCAGTCATCTATTAGGCAATAGTCAACATTTCAAGCTAACCAGTCATCTATTAGGCAAGGGTCAACATTTCAAGCAAACCAGTCATTTATTCTATATATTGACCTTTCGAATCGTAGCCGGCCCATAGGGCGTAGACCAAGATACACCTTCTACCATCTGAATTTTTGTTCTACCAGTTTTCTTTTAAAGATATTTTAAGTCATCTATTAGGCAATAGTAAACATTTCAATCTAACCAGTCATCTATTTTGGCAATAGTAAACATTTCAAGCTAACCAGTCATCTATTAGGCAAGGGTCAACATTTCAATCTAACCAGTCATCTATTAGGCAAGGGTTAACATCTCAATCTGACCAGTCATCTATTAGGCAAGGGTCAACATTTCAATCTAACCAGTCATTTATTAGGCAAGCGTCAACATTTTAATCTAACCAGTCATCTATTAGGCAAGGGTCAACATTTCAATCTAACCAGTCATCTATTAGGCAAGAGTCAAGATTTCAAGCTAACCAGTCATCTATTAGGCAAGGGTCAACATTTCAATCTAACCAGTCATCTATTAGGCAAGGGTCAACATTTCAATCTAACCAGTCATCTATTAGGCAAGGGTCAACATTTCAATCTAACCAGTCATCTATTAGGCAAGTGTCAACATTTCAATCTAACCAGTAATCTATTAGGCAAAGGTCAAAAGATAGCTGATCTAAAGTAACAGTAATATATATATATATATATATATATATATATATATATATATATATATACACACACACACAAGAGGTAGGGTTCGATCCCAAACGACGACCTCCGGTTCACCCACCTTTTAATGGGTACCTGATTTTTTTTTCTGGGAAAGTAAATCGGCACAGGCGTAATACCGACTACACTACCCCAAAAATCATTTGCCGAAGGTCTGTAAAATTTTTGGTCACTAACACCATATTCCCTATACTCGGTATGACGGGGTACTTTACTATATATATATATATATATATATATATATATATATATATATATATATATATATATATATATATATACATACACACACATCATATGTACCTCAATATATATCTACATTGATATATCGCTCATCTAAAATGACAGAAAAAAAACAAACATATAAACTGATAGATAACACATCTAAATTGACTGATAGTTTATCTAAATTGCTCACTTCATTCTGAAAATAGTAAATCTTCATTCCTGCTAGGCCATTTTCTGCGAGGTCAATTAGTTTATCCTTAAAGTGTGTTTCCTGTCATTAAAAATAAATACAAGTATTGTATCCAAATTAATGTTGTTTTCTATATCTGTATTTATCACTGTTTGTCACATTGTCGTAAAATGCAATGAAGCAAAAGAAGCATGGCTAAAAGAGAGATGCAAAGAGATTGAAATGCAACAAAAAAAGAGATGATAAAGCTATATACAAACAAATTGAGGAATTAACAGGAAGAAAAACGCCATCAAAAACTGGATGTCTAAGATCAAAGGAAGGAGAACTATTGATTGATCAAGAAAACATAAGGGAACGATGGACAGAATACATTAAAGACCTTTATAATGATGAACGAACGGAAGTAATTATTAAGGATAATGGAGAAGGACCAGAAATATCTAGAGCAGAAGTGGAAGACGCCTTGCGCAATATGAAAGCAGGCAAAGCTCCTGGACCAGATAATATAACTAAAGAAGAGATTGAAGCCATGGGTGATTTTGGAATAGAAATAATAATAAAAATATTGAATGATATCTACAACAGCGGATATATACCAGACGACCTGCTCAAATCAATATTCATAGCCCTACCAAAGTAATCGGGTGCGATTGAATGCGATGATCATCGCACAATAAGCCTTATGAGTCATATGACTAAGATATTACTAAGAATCATCATGCGAAGAGTGCGAAACAAAATTAGTCCAGAAATTAGTGATGAACAGTGTGGTTTTGTTTGAGATAAAGGAACAAGCAATGCCATTTATATCATAAGATCTTTAGTAGAAAGATCCATAGAGGTGAAAACAGATCTATACCTATGTTTCAAAGATTACACCAAGACATTTGACAAAGTAAAGCACCAAAAATTAATCAACATTTTAGAAAGCATAAACGTAGACAGCAAAGATCTAAGTATAATAAAGAACATGTACTGGCAACAAACAGCGGCCATAAGAATTGGAAACCAATTTGGAATGTTTCAACAAATAAAACAGGGTGTTAGACAAGGTTGTGTGCTGTCACCAGATTTGTTTAATATTTATAGTGAGATTATTTTAAGATTCATAAGGGACATGCCTGGAATAACAATTGGAGGTCATAATATAAATAATCTAAGGTATGCTAATGATACAGTCTTAATCGCTAAGAGTGAAAATGAGTTACAAGAAATGTTGGACATCATAGTGAAAGAAAGCAAAAAAAAAAAGGACTCAGCCTTAATAGCAAAAAGACAGAAGTAATGGTAACAACAAAGAAAAAGACATCACCTCAGTGCAAAATAAAGACAAGTGGAACAATATTGAAACAGGTAAATGAATTTAAATATTTGGGAACTTTGTTAACCTCAGAGGGAAGATGTACAAAAGAGGTGAGATGCAGAATGGCTCAAGCAAAAGCGGCTTTCCAAAAAATGACGAAGATACTATGCAATCTATTTTTGACAATAGAAACAAGAAAAAGAGTTCTTAAATGTTACTTAGAGCCAGTCTTAACATATGGATGCGAATCATAGACAATAGGACAACAGACAAGAAAATCACTGGAGTCTGTAGAAATGTGGTTTTACAGAAGAATGTTGAGAATACAATGGACAGCTAAGTAGTGTAATAAAGATGTTCTGAGAGAAGTCAAAGCAAAAAGAGAGCTCATTTCCAATGTTAGGAAGAAACAATCATCATTTTCTTGGCCATGTAATGAGAAGAGAACAACTTGAATATATTGTAACAATTGGAAAAATTGAGGGATGAAGAGATAGAGGAAAGCAAAGAGAAAAAAATAACAGACAGCTTAAGAGAATGTCTTGGCAGAAGGTCAACAACAGAAATGATAAATAGCTGCCGAGATCGAAAGTTGTGGAGAGACATGATCACCTACGCCAGTAGGCCCGGTACTTGATGATGATGATGATGATGATTTATCACTGATACTATAAATGTCGTTCTCTAATTCTTATCTCTCAATCTTCTACCTATCTATCTATCTACCTATCTATCTATCTATCTATCTATCTATCTATCTATCTATCTATCTATCTATCTATCTATCTATCTATCTATCTATCTATCTATCTATCTATCTATCTATCTATCTATCTATCTATCTATCTATCTATCTATCTATCTATCTATCTATCTATCTATCTATCTATCTATCTATCTATCTATCTATCTATCTATCTGTCTGTCTGTCTGTGTGTTTATCTGCCTGCCTGCCTGTCTGTCTGTCTGTCTGTCTGTCTGTCTATCTGTCTGTCTGTCTGTCTGTCTATCTGTTTATCTATCTATCTGCCTACCTGCCTGCCTGTCTATCTGTCTGTCTGTCTATCTGTCAGTCTTTCTGTCTGTGTCTGCCTGTCTATCTGTTTATCTATCTATCTGCCTAGCTGCCTGCCTGTCTATCTGTCTGTCTGTCTATCTGTCAGTCTGTCTGTCTGTGTCTGTCTGTGTCTGCCTATATGTTTATCTATCTAACTGCCTACCTGCCTGCCTGCCTGCCTGCCTGTCTGTCTGCCTGTCTGTCTGTCTGTCTGTCTGTCTGTGTCTGTCTGTCTATCTATCGATCTATCTATCACGGAATCAGTGCATATACCCGCTTCATAACATTTCCACATGCATGACAGCAAGAGCTGCAGTTATACAGCAAAGAAGATCGTTCGGTTCCCATATCAAAGCACATTTGTTGAAAAAACCTGCACTTAAATTGCTGCATTTTAAATTAAATTGACTACTTCGATTATTGACTGAATAACGTCATTGAGGGTTGGGCAGATGTTTGTTTTAGCTGCCAGTGCTTCTCTGTGAATAATGCAGCGAGTCCAAATACAGAAGGGAGACGTACTGCGGATCAAAGCTTGACGTCCAGAACAAAATTCTGACATTGAATGACCACATTCTGACACTGAATGACCACATTCTGACATTGAATGACCACATTCTGACATTGAATGACCACATTCTGACATTGAATGACCACATTCTGACACTGAATGACCACATTCTGACATTGAATGACCACATTCTGACATTGAATGACCACATTCTGACACTGAATGACCACATTCTGACATTGAATGACCACATTCTGACACTGAATGACCACATTCTGACATTGAATGACCACATTCTGACATTGAATGACCACATTCTGACATTGAATGACCACAGTCTGACATTGAATGACCACATTCTGACATTGAATGACCACATTCTGACATTGAATGACCACATTCTGACATTGAATGACCACATTCTGACATTGAATGACCCCATTCTGACATTGAATGACCACATTCTGACATTGAATGACCACATTCTGACATTGAATGACCACATTCTGACATTGAATGACCACCGTCTTTCAATGGCTTCTTGCATGCTAAAGAGCAAAATCACCTCCTAGTTTTTGAATCAGCTCATCATTAACATCATCAACCATCTCATTTATTCGACAACTAAAAGTGGTATCAGACAAGGGCACACTCAGCAGTAGTTTGGCAGCAGACTCACCTATCATAACAGACACCATCTCAACTGGTAAGTTCTTTCGCCATGGTATGAGCTTTCTTGTTCTTTGCTACTAGATAAGCAACTTTGTCAGATGAAAGAAGTGTCCTTTAAGGAATCGTAGCTTGTTTTGTGAAAATGGCTTTTTGTTGATTCATTTAATTTCTGTGAACGTCTGAGAACAGTATTCGCGTGGTCAGTTCACCAAATTATCACGACTGATTCCAAATGGTATTTTAATTTACTGGGATGCATGATTGCAAGGACTGAGAATGCTAGAAAGAAAGTTTAGAAAAGGAGAATGAGTATCTGGGTCTACGCCCTATGGGCCGGCCATGGCTGGAAAGGTCAATAGATGGCACTAGATGATTGCACAGACAAGAACTTTATGACAAGTGACAAAGTGAGAAAGTGACACATCTTGGGTACTCATGATTTTCTACAACAGTAAATCCGAAATCCAAGTAACTATTGTCATACTTACACTTTTCCACTTTTCGAGGTTGGCCTTTGGGTCTGGTGTTCTCGCAACGTTTACTGGAGGCTTGTTGCGATTTGATCTTTCTGCCTTGTCACGCGGCAAAACCATTTTATCTGTTGTTTCTTTATATATTCTATGGCGGGGGTTATCCCTAGCTTTTTTCTCAGTTCTTCATTTCTGATCTTATCTCTCAGACTGTTTCCTGTCATTCGTCTAACACATTTCATCTCTGTAGAGGTGATTTGTCTTATTGTTCTTGCATCTAGGGTCCAGGTCTGGCATTGGTAGCACAACGTTGGGATGAAGATTGTATTGTATAGTGCTCGTTTTGCCTCCAGAGTTATTTCCTTGTTGGACAATAGTGGTGATAACTGTCCGATGATTTGACAAGCTTTGTTGCATCTTGAGTCTATTTCTGCTGTTTGTGAGTTATCGTTTGTTACTAGACTTCCAGATATTTGAATTCCTCTCCTTGTTGTAGTTGTCTGCCATCTATAGTTATGTTGATATTCTATTTCTCTTCTGCTCTATATTCATGAGTTCTATTTTGTTGATGTTGATTTTCAAGTTGCATTTTGTGCCTTACCATTTTTCCATATATTAGTGCTTGATTGTCTGCGAATAGAAGCTCATTGATCTCCTGTCTCTGATGGGTTGGCTAACTCGCAGATATAGTCCATGTATGTAATAAACAGAAGGGGAGATAGTACACACCCCAGTCTTACACCTGATCTAACTTCGAAGTGGTCTATGTAGCCTTCATAGATGGTCTGTTTTATATTACTACTTAAAAATTTATTCATTGTAATTAGAAAACAGACAAGATTTAAATCTAAACTGATTTCAGTAAACCAAACATTCAAATATTTTCCTTTTTTTTTATTTCAAATTCCCCTCTACCAAAGCGTTTGCTAGAAACTAGTCCTAAGTTAGACTCTCCGGCGCAGGTTATCTGAAATTAATGTCTGCGGCTTCCTTTTGAGAACAAAGATAAATCATCCACTTGGCGGCCATAGACACATGACTTATACCGAATAAAATATTTTTGTCAACTGTCAGCGAAAATAGGGAAAGAAAAATCTCAGGTGACATAGAGAAATAATATTAGACAGCGTAACATTGTGGTACAACAGTGGTGAAGTTGACGAGTTGAACTGTGGATAGAGGTTTCTGGAGAAACATCACCTACACCAGGCATGGCACCTCATGATTGTGATGTACGCGGAGCCCCCCATAGCAGGCACTTGCAGAGCACCAAGGCTCTGCGGTGCACAGTTTGAGGACCACTGAACTATATAATTAGAAGATTTAGAAACTGGAAGGAACATCAAGAATAAATTGAAAAGATACAGAAGGAATTCTTTACTGAACTAAAAATCAGAGTAGACGGACGGACAACAAAAGTAAGCAGAGGAATACAAAGGGCCCCCTAACCACTCCATGCACCAAATAATAACTAGCTTCAGAAAAGCAAGACTAAAGAGGAACAACTTCACAGCAATCTCCAAAGAATTGACAACTAGCGATTCAGTACTGTTCCAAATAATGCCAAAATCCATATGCCCATCCAGCATAACTCCTCACGGGAAAAATAAAATACCAGAACTTGAGGTAGACATAATATGAATCATTAGAAAAGGCATCCAAACAGATACAGAAAGAAAGCACATAGTAGAAACATAAACAACTACCCACATGATTCCTGGTCTCACATATACATGGATACCTCTGCTAAAAACGCCATCAGAAATGGAGGAGGAGGTGTGGCTGAATAACCTGGAAGAGATTACCAAATCAATAGCTGCTAGGAAATTCTCAAACAACTGTAGAGCATAAACTGAAGCCCTTAAAGACGCTGCAAAGCTGGCTATTCAACACAAAAAGTAACGTGCACAAGATATTGGTGATACTGACCGACACACTGTCAGTCCTAACAGCTCTAAAAAAAAAAAAACCCAGTAACAGCGAGCTAGATGACCTCAGAACAACTATAGACCAATTAGGCAATAACTTTCAGAGAGTGGTCATTCAGTGGATACCATCATATTGTAATATACAAGGAAACGAATGCATAGACAAACTAGTTGAGGATGGAGAAAGATTACCACAAGAGAACCATCTGGTCAGCTACGATGAAGCCAAATCCATCATCAAAGGCCAGTATCATGAAAAATGGACGCAGGAACACCCGAAGTATAATGAGAGGGACGGATACCTCCAACAATCAAGGAGGGATCAAGTCATCATACTTCGCCTACGCACTGGCCACAATAGAATGAGAAATCACATGTTCACCAAACTCAAAATAGAAACTACCAGCTAATGCCCCTGTACCCTGGACAACATGACAACAAAACACGTTCTACAGGATTGTCCCCAGTACACAGACCTGAGGAGGACAATATGGCCCATGCCCACCTCCCTGGAAGAGAAACTCTACGGGGCAACAGACTCACTTAAACAGACAACAACCTTCATAGGAGAATCTGAAGTATTAGTCTGAATGACGTCATGATTACAGCAGCAGCAGTAGAATATCTTTACCAAGCTCTCGGTTCTTTCCTCCCTCATTCAAACTCTCTATTACTATTTCTATAAGTCACTCTTTCTCATTACATATTTGTAACACATAAATAGGACTAGCCCACAAAACAACCACATATAGATTATACCAATAAATTGTTTATTTCCATTTCTGACCACATCATAAATTTGAAGATTGATCTAGTCAAAGTTGAGCTGACACCTGTAAGACAATATCAACAATAGCTTTTTATAATGATGTAGTCATGAGGATACAAAACTTCTCACAAATAAACGACCTAGTATACAGTCATCCCTTGGTGTAGTTTTGTCACCATTTGCCCTATGTGTCTGTCACTCTCATTACCTCGACACCAGGGGTGGGTAAAACCACACATTCAAACAGACTAATTACCGCCAGAGTTTGAACTCTGGATCTTGTTGTTCTAAGGCTGACATCTTATTTCTTAAACCCAGACCATGTTAGTCACCACTAGATGTAGTGTAAATATCACCAGATATAACATCAGTCACCACTAGATGTAGTGTAAATATCACCAGATATAACATCAGTCACTACTAGATGTAGTGTAAATATCACCAGATATAACATCAGTCACCACTTGATGTAGTGTAAATATCACCACATATAACATCAGTCACCACTAGATGTAGTGTAAATATCACCAGATATAACATCAGTCACTACTAGATGTAGTGTAAATATCACCAGATATAACATCAGTCATTACTTGATGTAGTGTAAATATCACCAGATATAACATCAGTCACCACTTGATGTAGTGTAAATATCACCAGATATAACATCAGTCATTACTTGATGTAGTGTAAATATCACCAGATATAACAACAGTCACCACTTGATGTAGTGTAAATATCACCAGATATAACATCAGTCACCACTTGATGTAGTGTACATATCACCAGATATAACATCAGTTACTACTTGATGTAGTGTAAATATCACCAGATATAACATCAGTCATTACTTGATGTAGTGTAAATATCACCAGATATAACATCAGTCACTACTTGATGTAGTGTAAATATCACCAGATATAACATCAGTCATTACTTGATGTAGTGTAAATATCACCAAATATAACATCAGTCACTACTTGATGTAGTGTAAATATCACCAGAAATAACATCAGTCACCACTTGATGTAGTGTAAATATCACCAGATATAACATCCGTCACTACTTGATGTAGTGTAAATATCACCAGATATAACATCAGTCATTACTTGATGTAGTGATTTCAGTCTTTACTTGATGTATTTATGTCTGTCGCCTTATTGCGTGTTATATCTACATTGTAGTTGTGTTCATCATAAACAAAGTTGTGTCACTTAACGAGTGGTGTATTTACCAGCCAGCACTTGATGTGGCTAGGCAAGTCAATATTTGATGTCATTTAACGAGTGGTGTATGGCTATACCAGCCAGCACTTGATGTGGCTAGGCAAGTCAATATTTGATGTCAGTTAACGAGTGGTGTATGGCTATACCAGCCAGCACTTGATGTGGCTAGGCAAGTCAATATTTGATGTCAGTTAACGAGTGGTGTATTTACCAGCCAGCACTTGATGTGACTAGGCAAATCAATATTTGATGTCAGTTAACGAGTGGTGTATGGCTATACCAGCCAGCACTTGATGTGGCTAGGCAAGTCAATATTTGATGTCAGTTAACGAGTGGTGTATGGCTATACCAGCCAGCACTTGATGTGGCTAGGCAAGTCAATATTTGATGTCAGTTAATTTAATCACCATCTGATCTACCAACAGAAGCCAATAATTGGTGCAGTTTTGTCAGATATCAGTTGATATTGTTATCATCATCTAGTACCGTGCCTGCTGGCGTAGGTGATCATGTCTCTCCACAACTTTCGATCATGACAGTTATTTATCATTTCTGTTGTTGACTTTCTGCCAAGCCATTCTCATAAGCTGTCTGGTATCTTTTCTCTTTGCTTCCCTCTGTCTCTTCGTCCCTCAATTTTCCTAGTTGTTACAATATATTCCAGCTGTTCCCTTCTCATAACATGGCCATAAATGATGATTCTTTCTTCATAATATTGGATATTAACTATCTTTTTGCTTTGGCCTCTTTCATAATGTTTTCATTGCTCTTCTTAGCTGTCCATGGTATTCTCAACATTCTTCTGTAAGACCACACTTCTATAGCCTCCATCGATGTTCTGGTCTATTGCTCATGATTCACATCCATATGTTAAGACTGGCTCTACATAACATTTAAGAACTCTTTTTCTTGTTTCTATTGTCAAAAATGGATTGCACAGTATCTTTCTCCTTTTTTGGAAAGCTGTTTTTGCCTGAGCCATTCTACTTCTCACCTCTTTTGTACATCTACTGTACAGTGGTCTACACCACAGCAGCAGAGGCCACGACTCATCTAACATTTTAACAGAAACCACAACACAATCACCGTCCGGTTCAATGAATTAAATGTCAATGCACAAGCAGCCTAGTAGCCAATATTTCCTAGTATAGCCATGATATAGTTCAAATAATTTGAGCCATAACTAATAAATAGACATCAATGTCTAAGTAGGTCAAACCTATAACAACCGTACAACAGTATTTATCGGCTTTGAGGGGATGTGTATGAGACCTATGTAGGCCATTTCTGCAATCAACTCCCCTGGTTACTATTACAACAGGTGAACAACCAATAAGATGGAGGTATATCTCTTTATCTAAACATAAAGAAGTAGAACCAATAGCAGGCAGATGTATCAGTTGCCTACTTAGAATTAATGCATCTTGATATAAAAAAACATGAAAAATACTGCAAGAGATGTTAAACGTCAAACCATGTTATGGTTATGGAAGGCCCCGATATCACTGCAAACGAATTAAAATCCATAATTGCTCAATCGCCCATGCCAGTGGAATCATGTGAATTACTATCTCATCTTCCAAACAAAGAAAGGTAGCTGTAGTCCCCATCATAGAAGTCTCAGCATACACCAAAAGACATAAGGCGAAACCGCACAGAAAGTGAACACAGCCATCTGTTCTCCATCATACGATATCATCACTCATCGTAAACAATCGGAATATCGAAACACGATCAAAACAGATGAAACGCACAGCTCACGGTTTGCACAGAACACTTAACTCAGTAGCTCCTGCAATAAGCCAAAACTATCTTTCTCCCATAACTTATAAATGCAAATAACAAAGATGTTATGAAGCCATTATAATTACATTTATTTAGGGAATAAATGAACGAGCTATTTTACTTAGCATACATTGCAGCAATATTTATGTCACAAATTATCACATTAGGAAAAAAATAGTAGTAAAAAGACACCGTCACGCCAAGTGGCGTATAGGGAATATGGTGTTAGTGACCATACATTTTACAGACCTTCGGTACATAATTTTTGGGGTAATGTGGTCGGTATTACGCCCCTTGCCGCTTTACTTTCCTATTTAAAAAATCCGGTAAGGTGAACCTAAAAGTTCAGTCTCATATGCTGGCATCCTCAAGTTTTGAACAAACCATCTGCTGCTGCTATACCAATGTTGGTACCAAAATAGATGAAGTATTTAAGCACATTATGAAAAAGTAACAACACAGTTAAGACTGAATTTGCAACATGATATGGACTACATTCTATCAGAAGTTTGTTTTTTATGGTCTAGTCTCTTTATATTACACATATATAAACATATTGTGGACGTCTGGGACAGACATTTGTTGGCACACTAAACATAAAGCAGACATAATTTTCCACTTAGAGTAAGCGGTAAAGTAGACAGAACGAAAGGCACATGAAGCAGATTTTTTCATAAATAATGAATCTTGAAGCATGCAAACAGAATGAGAGATAACTAAAATGTTTCCAGACAAAATGAGAGATAGCTGAAATGTTTCCAGACATAATGAGAGATAGCTGAAATGTTTCCAGACATAATGAGAGATAATTGAAATGTTTCCAGACATAATGAGAGATAAGTGAAATGTTTCCGGACATAATGATAGATAACTGAAATGTTTTCAGACATAATGAGAGATCACAGAAATGTTTCCAGACATAATGAGAAATAACAGAAATGTTTCCAGACATAATGAGAGATAACTGAAATGTTTCAAAACATAATGAGAGATAACTGAACTATTTCCAAGCATAATGAGAGATAACTTAAATGTTTCCAAACATAATGAGAGATAACTGAAATGTTTCCAGACATAATGAGAGATAACTGAAATGTTTCCAGACATAATGAGAGATAAGTGAAATGTTTCCAAGACATAATGATAGATAACTGAAATGTTTCCAAACATAACTGAAATGTTTCCAAATATAATGAGAGATAACTGAAATGTTTTCAGACATAATGAGAGATAACTGAAATGTTTCCAAACATAATGAGAGATAACTGAAATGTTTCCAGACATAATGAGAGATAACTGAAATGTTTACAGACATAATGAGAGATAACTGAAATGTTTCCAGACATAATGAGAGATAACTGAAATGTTTCCAGACATAATGCGTATTGAACAGGACAGTTTCAATGACAACAATTATTATCTCCAACTCAAGACAGTTTTTTTCTTTTTAAAAAACATGCATTTTGAACTAGTCAGATTTTCAAAAACATTGGCCATAAAAATAGATAGAATGGCCGGTAACTCAGATAAACTGTTCTCAAATACAACGGGTTTATAGTGAGGTAGTCTGTTACTAGACTGACCAAGCATTTAACCAGACAAAGTGAGATTATAGTGTGGTAGGCTGTTACTAGACTGACCAAGCATTTAACCAGACAAAGTGAGTTTATGGTGTGGTAGGCTGTTACTAGACTGACCAAGCATTTAACCAGACAAAGTGAGATTAAAGTGAGGTAGTCTGTTACTAGGCTGACCAAGCATTTAACCAGACAAAGTGAGATTATAGTGAGGTAGTCTGTCACTAGACTGAACAATCATTTAACCAGACAAAGTGAGGTAATAGCAGTGGCGTATTCTCTATGATACCGCAGCTACCGCCGGTAGCCTGAACATATTAACGAAATACAAAAGGAAATTATAATTTATTATATTTTAAAAAATAATTATATTACAAATTTTCGAATATTCTATTACACATTTCGTAGGCCAATATGATTTATTTGTTTTGATTTGCATTTATTAAAGCAAGGTTTTCCTGTGGCCACCATAACGTTTGTGAATGAAACCGAAACTATATTGAAACCTCTATTAGCCAGCAGTACATTTTTCCTCTATCCGGACCTTGTATTAACGACCTTGACTTTCAAAAATTCCCGTCAAAATTATACGGCAATGAAACCTCTATACTAATGCGGTTTCATGGGTTATTTTTAGCTCTAGCCAATCAGAATCGTCACAAAGTGAAACTGAAACAATGTCTGATTACCGGATCTTCCTTAGCTACTTATAAGTACGTTATGAGTATCAGCATCTGTAGAAAGAACTTTTTCTGCTCTCAAGAGAATCAAATCTTATTGTCGCTCAACTCAGACACAAGAACGCTTAACTAGTTTGGCATTAATGCCCATTGAGAAACCATTCACTCAGAAACTTAGAAACCAACCCAACAGTACTTTCAATGACAAAGTCATCAAGACATTTTCGTCCCAAACAAGACGGATATAATTAACATAAATAAATAAGTAATTTAAAATGTAGTGAAGTCATTAGCAAATATTACTTTATGTTAGCCTACTGAATATAATGTATGTTTTTATTTATTATGTCAGCGGTAGCCCAGACCCCAAAACCAGTATACGCCACATGGTTATAGTGTGGTAGGCTGTCACTAGACTGACCAAGCATTTAACCAGACAAAGTAAGGTTATAGTGAGGTAGACTATAACAAACATTTAACCAGGTAGACTTTCACTAGACTGAACAACCATTTAATCAGATAAAACGTGCATTGCTAGACAGACTTTTGTAAATGATCTTTTATGATATAAGATCTTTCAGGTAGAACAAGCTTTTAAAATGCCCACACACAGAAAGAGAGTTAGAAATGAAGAAATGAAGAAAATACCCATAGCTTATATCTATCAAGTGCTGAATGTATTAGAAAGAAAAAAGAAAGGTGAATATGACTTAGGTATATAAAACACTCACTACAAGACATCACCCCACTTCTCTGAAAGCACTAACACTAAATATCAAAGGGGAAAAGTAGACGTAGAAAAGAAATGATCAATGAAACATAATTCTGAGTTTGCATGAGACACACCACAGAGTACACACCCCCCGAGTACTACATTTTACTTCAGCAATGAAAAAATATAGACGAGGCAAGAATATAAGCAAGAGAAACTTTTTTTTCAGAAAGAAGAAGCACTCAGACAGACACAGAAAAGTGACAAATATCAACCTTCTGGTGAGATGATGGCATCACTAGAGATAAATGTGTTGATGCTATACACGGGCATCTTGCGGCTGTAAGCGGTTGAGAGTGTCTCTGTGATGTTGTTAAAATCCTCATCTTTTAGGTCAGGAAAAAGGGAGCCATCCAGAACCCTAGACAGATTAACAGTGAATTTTGTTGACCATAATATATATATATATATATATATATATATATATATATATATATATATATATATATATATATATATAGGGCTTGTGTTAATAGAACATTATAACATAAATTACATTTTTATCAACAACGTTGCTGAAACAGAACCTTGAATTAGATTACTGACATCGTTGTTCCCATCCTGTCATTGTGTTCGCCCATCACTACTTCCTACTCACCATCAACTTGTACAGAGCATACATGAGTTATGTGTTAGTTACAGCAAGCTACAGTATTCTGAGGGGTTAAGGCAAAGAAATGCAAGTGAATGCATACAAATGTGAAGCTGCAGTAAAGCTAAGTGTGAGGGTGAATTTTTAAAAAATACAAGCAAAACATGGTATAATAAAAGCTTTACGTGATTGGTAGACGACACAAATTTGAATGATGTTTCGGCTCAATATGCCTTCAGCAGGAACACACATACAGATATGTAAGTAAATAAAACAAATCCTACATTGCTAACTAGTAATGAAACATCCAAAACAAAATAATCGAAACTGGTTTAAGAAAAGAAACATTTCTTCCCTGTATTCTACAGTATTCGGAGCTTTTCTGTTTCCAATGCATCCAACTTCAGCAAAGAATTGTTGGGGGTAATGAAGTTCATTCCCTCTTTGATCTAATTTTCCTTAGTCAGACTGGTTAGTCTGTTTCCTTTGCCAAACTGGTTAATATGTTTCCTTAGCCAGACTGATTAGTCTGTTTGTTTAGCCAAATTGGTTAATATGTTTCCTTAGCCAGACTGGTTAGTCTGTTTCCTTAGCCAAACTGGTTAATATGTTTCCTTAGCAGGACTGGTTAGTCTGTTTCCTTAGCCAAACTGGTTAATATGTTTCCTTAGCCAGACTGGTTAGTCTGTTTCATTAGTCAGACTGGTTAATATATTTTCTTAGCCAGACTGGTTAGTCTGTTTCCTTAGCCAAAGTGGTTAATCTGTTAGTAGTAAGGAAAACGGTATACACCTACCGAAAGTGCAGCCAAAATATGCACCGTTCTATTATATACGTGGTTGCACATTTTTCCTGATATGCCTGCACATTTTTTGATCGGTCCGGATGTTCGGCTGACCCCGGCCGGCCGGTGACTCGTGACCTCTGGACTCGTCCGGTGGCGTTATCTGGCGACCACGTGATCGGCGTTATATCAGGTAGCAGCGTGTCGGGGTCAGGTGGCGTTATCTCGCGACCCCGTGTTCGGTGTTATTTCAGGTACAAGCGTGTCGGAGTTCTAAAACATGGGGAAAGCGAGGGGTTAATATGTTGTGTATCATGTGTTTATATTTTGAGAAGTACCTGTCCCTTTTGATTGTTCGTCTCATCATCATCATCATCATGTACCATGACCACCCGCATGTACTCTCTCTCTCTCTTTCTCTTTTTCTCTCTCTTTCTCTCTCTCTTTCACATTCAAATTAAAACAAGTCAAATAAAACAAATACTTTCTATATTTAATTTCACAATAAACATTTTATTAATACAGCAGACAACAGATATTTGAAGATATATTACTGTCTGGTTGATGAATTTGGGCCCACGAAGCTGAAATATCCACGGGGCGAGCAACGATAAACGATACGGTCGTTAATGCCTTGTCTCGATGAAAATGGTATGAGAATTCTGTTAAGCTTCGCACAAAGACACTTTAAAATTATATAATAGACATAATATAGACCACACATGTTGCTAAACAAATATTGCAACACCCGTGGGATGTAGACGAATGGAACGTGTGAATTCCGCTAGATAAAGTTAAAATATCCATGTATCTGGGAGGTAAACCATAGGAATCGAAATACTCACATTCTCCGAGACCGTTGTAAAAGAGGGCCACCCAATGCTCACCGGGTTTGTGGGCAGGTTCGGTGTTTATGACAAAGGATGCAGTCCTGGTTGGGTCGATGCTGGGCGGTAAGTGGTTTCGTGGAAGGACACTAACAAGGGAACAAAGTCGACCGAAAATATCCGACATCAAAAGATTGTAACTCTCCCCCGTGTTCATTTTATTTCTCTCAAACGGCGAAGTCTGTTAGAATCTGGCGTGTCTTGGACACCTCGAGTACTGAGTTCAACTCGGCTTAGACGATTACTTGTAGGGTAGTAGTTGTGGGAGCGGCGAATTTGAGCTCTATCGACAAGGGTCCGCTTGTGGCTAGCTGGACCCGTTCAAAGTGGGACCCGTCTAGTAGGCTGGAGGAGAGGTCTAAACCAAATAGACAAAATCAGTTCTTGAACCCTCGATAATCAATTTTATTCCCAGCGTCTTTACCAATCAGACCCATGGTGAGATTTGTACCAAAGAAGGCACTCGCGTATTGACGTCGTTCAAAGTCCATGTTAGAGGCTTTCCGGAAATGCATCTCCCGTCGAGCTTCAGGTTCATCTAAGTCAAACCAAAGTGTTGAGAATTGAACGGGTTAGCGGTATAAACATCAATAAAGGCACTGGCGGTAATCATACCTATCACTATACGGGTTGGTGTTTGAGACAAAAATAAATTGTCTTGACTGTGGGAGAACATCCCGCTAGCGATGGAAAATGATTTGATGGTAACCCTCTTGATCGGGTACCGAGCATTCCCGCTTAAAAAAAGCCTTTTCGTGGGCTAGATAAATCGCGGGGTTTAGCTTAGCTTTCCTGACCACGAGGGAGGCGTAGGTGATAACATTCTTATAACCCACAGACCTATCATGAGCAATGATGTTGAACACGTCATAGAGGGCGGGAATTTGATCTTTACATCGACTCTGTTTAACATGTAACGATCCTGCACAAAGTCATCAGAGTGCAAACGACCTATCATTTCAACCTCTTTACAACTCAAAGTCAAATTGCGTCGTGTTTTAAATCTTCATTATCTTTCATATTATCGTGGTGGCTCGCTGTGTCTTTGTAGAATAGAGCTGCCGTCAAGTATCCAGTTTTCGCATCCTCCCCGTTGTTTAGCGTAGCCTAGAACACTGCTCTAAAAGGATATGTATTTTCCGATGGTGTAACCAACGTGTCGTTTAGAGATACGTCGACTTGTGAAAAAAGACTGTAAAGATAATTGTTGACTGGTCCTACCTCGGCATCCGATGGTATACTATCCCCTTTCGGGAGGGTGATCATGACCCGCAGATGCAAAAACGTGTTGAAAAGATCTAGATACTCCTCGCTGTTTCCAGTAATGAAATACTCGATGGGTGCGCCTTGCGATAAGGCCACGATCTGACGAATTTCAATAAATTGACCAGAGTCTAGAGATGTCTGTGTGGGTGGAACGTTAAATAAATCCAAATCAGAGTGAAGACATTCACACGACTTGGCCTGAATGAGAGACATTATTAACCAAAAATATCCTTTGCCAACGACACCCTCGTCTTCGTCTTCTTGTTGTGCGCCGAATGAAGGGGGAACTGTCTAGCCGTCGGTTTTATCCTCTTCGTAACGGGTTCTCCGGGTGGTGGTACATTCATGATGCGCTTTCTGCTTTGTCGTCGTAAACCACTTCCTGATTGGTTGTTGCCAGTCAGGTGGTCAACTGCCCCGTGTATCAACCGGTAATGAGAATATAATTCCATTGTCAAAGAATGTTAAGGCTGTATCAGTTTGTCTTTTTCATAACAGACCATTGATTAACATAAGGATACATAGCGGTGAGAGTTTTTTGAAGTTTCCTACCAGAACTGGGATGACACTCTCGAGAGAGAAATTTATCCCGCTATTTGAGATGCGAGATGAAATTGTATCCGCTTATGTTAACCTCAACTACATGCCACCTCTTGTTAACCAGAACCTCAAATACACGCCACCTCTTGTAAACCAGAACCTCAACAACACGCAACTCTTGTTAACCAGAACCTCAACTACACGCAACTCTTGTTAACCAGACGAAAGATCCTGCAGTCATGGATACCCAGAGTGATCAACAGTCACAAATTACCTATTCCATCTTTGATCAAGGTTTTGTCAAAATGGAAGGCGGTTGTGTTTTGAACGCTAATCAACCTTCCTATGCTTCTGTGTTTAATATATATTTAACACAAACAGAAAGTGCCACCAAATCAGGAGGGAGGAAGCCCAGACGGTTAAAATTAATAAATTCATCAACCGGACAGTAATACATTTTCAAATATATGTTCTATTCTGTATTAATAAAATATTTATTGTGAAATTAAAGATAGAAAGTATTTGTTTTATCTGACTTGTTTTAACTTGAATGTGAATGAGAGAGAGAGAGAGAGAGAGAGAAAGAGAGAGAGAGAGAGTACAACCGGGTGGTGATGGTACATGATGATGATGATGAGACGATCAATCAAAAAGGAAAACACCCCTTTTCTCCATTTTAGAATCATCCCAACCAACACGTTATTTAAATGTCCACACCTGGTCACCCGATATCAGCACACAGATACCTTGAGGGATAATACTCAACCACACTTACACCCGAGATAACCAATGAATCAAATGATAACAAATGAAAGATACTCCTTTCCACAAAATATAAACGATCACACACAACATATTCACCCCTTCGCTTTCCCCAAGTTTTAGAACCCCGACACACTGCTACCTGAGATAACGCCGATCACGGGGTCGCCAGATAACGCCACCGGACGAGTCCAGAGGTCACGAGTCACCGGCCGGCCGGGGTCAGCCGAACATCCGGACCGATCAAAAAATGTGCAGGCACATCAGGAAAAATGTGTAGCCGCGTATATAATATAACGATGCACATTATAGTTGAACATTCTGTGGATATTACCGGTTTCCTCACTACTTCTGTTTCCTTAGCCAGACTGGTTAATCTGTTTCCAAGGCATATCACAGGTGAAGTTGGAACCTGATCCAGTTCACAGATCCTGGCACAAGCAGTCAGCTATGAGTTGCTGACTGTTTTCAGCACAAATGTGTTGCATGTAACCTAAGGCTCATAGCTGTTATGATAGGAAATTGTTAATATTATCAACTCCAGCTGGTAGGCATAAATTCATGGAGACCAGTGACCATATTGTTTGTAAAAGTAAAAGAGAAATGAATACAATAAATCGTACTGGAGTCTTCATGTATTTATTGAACTCTACTTTGTGTTGTTGCTGCCTTAGGCACTGCTGGCTTTATACATGTGATTGCCTCATCAACAAAAGCACTGCTACATTATGGCTTGTTTTTCTGACATGTTATTTATATCTGTCATAAGATACTCTGAATCACATACAATTGACACCAACCTGTGAAATACATAACATTGACACTAGTCTGTGGTCCATGTAACAATGACGTCAATCCATGATAACATAACATAAAATCATCTGTGATACACATAACATTTGTCAGAGAGTTGATACGGTAAGGGATGTAACCGAAGTATTAATAAGAATTGGGAGGAATAGTAGCACTTGAGTTAGCCATAAGCAATCAAAGGAGTTAATAAGAGTCTTAATGACACATATGAATGGTAATATTATAGGTGAATATGTGACTTGAACAAAAATCGGAGAGAATGGCTAGTAGTGTATTACGGCCTTAGAGTACCTGGAATTTGAATTTCGTGATGGAATAACCGAATTTCTGCATAATTACACGGCGTTGTAAAAACAAATGGATGTGGAGTCTGAACGGATTTTGGTGGATGGTGTAAATGGTGGATTTGTGTTAGTGTGTAGTGGGGATTGTTATATGAATGTGACAGGTTGTAAATTTATTTTTATGGATGGATTTGTATCTGAGTCATGGGGCTGGTAGCTGCAAAGGTGTATAAAAGGATAGCATAGAAAAAACATAGTAACTTAACACAGAAATATAAGAATTAATCTGGCTTCAGGAGGTGGGTAGAGTCCAGGATAGTGTCCTGGTTGCTGGCTGTCGTAAGGTGTGACATAGTGTATTAGTCCAGGGTTTTAGATGACCACCTAATGTCTACTCATCGGTAATAGCTGTGAAATGGGTATGTCCCAATATCTAGTGGTTAGTACAACGATAACAACAATTAATGAAAACGTAGTATGTACCTATTATCAAATTAGGGTCCACCCGTGATGTAGTATGGTATACAGATGTTAATAGAACTTGAATGTAAGATAGTTGGGGGTGGGGGGTATTGATTAGATCGGTTAATGAGAACTATATATTATAAACTGAGGCGGTGTCTTCATGTGACTAATAGGCAATACAATATAGTCTAATATCACTCGTAAGGGTTATCCATACCCTGGTAATACCCGGCTAACGTAATTTCATTTCTGTTAGAAAAGAATTATACATAATAAGCATTGACGAAAACTGACGAAAACTTACCACTAACTCGAATTGACCCAAACTGACCAGTGACCAAAACTGATTCAAACTGACCACTGACCAAAGCTGACCACTAAACAAGACTGACCCAAATGGATCACTGACCAAAGCTGACCACTGAACAAGACTGAACCATTGAAAAAAATTGACCACTGACCGAAACTGACCACTAACCCAAACTGACCACTGACATAAAATTCATCCAAACTGACCCAAACTGATCACTGAACCAACCTGACCACTGTCCCAAACTGACAACTGACCTAAACTGATCACTGATCCAAACTGACCACTGACGCAAACTGACCACAACTGACCACTGAACAAAACTGACCCACACTGACCACTGAACACTGAACAAAATTGACCAATGACCAAAACTGTTCCAAACTGACCAAAAATTCATCCAAATTGACAACTGACCCAAACTGACTTCTTACCACTGACCCAAACTGACCCAAACTTACCCTATCCAAACTGACCACTGACCAAAACTGACCCAAACTGACCACTGACTCTACCCAATTCCTGAAACCAGATTAATTCTTATATTTCTGTGTTAAGTTACTATGTTTTTTCTATGCTAACCTTTTACACATCTTTGCACCTCCTGCCCCATGACTCAGATACAAATCCGTCCCTACAAATAAATTTACAACCTGTTACATTCAAATAACAATCCCCACTACACACCAACATAAATCCACCCTTTACACTATCTTTACGACACATAGTACCATTGCTGGTGTATGTCGGGGACAACGATAGAACCAGAGGGATAAAGGCCACTTGGTCAAAGCAGTCTCCACGACGTGTGCGACTCAGGATTTTTATTTCACCCCCGATAGAAAAATTCCTTTCTGTCTACTGCTGGCTTCGAACACCGTACGTCAGCTTTTCAGCCAGCGGAACAGTGGTTTTAGCCGCACGGCAACGCGCAATGACCCTTTACACAATCCACCATAATCCATTCAGACTCCACATCTGTTAGCTTTTACAACTTCGCGTAATTAAGCAGAAATGCAGTTATTCCATCACCAGATTCAAATTCCAGGTACTCAAAAGACCATAATACACTACTATGGTTTTCAGTTAGTTTCAGATCCGGGCTATGGAGTGTTCAGATTAGGGGAGCTTGTGTAGCCAGATAGATGATAGTGGGCAGCTGAGAAAGACAGATCATGTTACAGTTAGCAAGGAATATTAGTAGTAGAGTTTAGACACATTATTACAAATTAGCAGATAGAGTAAGACTGTGTGCAATTTGGTTTATGATGACAGGCTATATAGATAGGACAACGACTGTGTATATTCATGTCAGAGAGTTTGATATCAACTCTATTGGAGATGGTTTGTTGTGCCTAAGTGGAAGTCTTTTAATTTTCACTGTACATAGTGCATTTTAGTTAATTAATAGATACTGGTAACGGTAAAGTACGAGACTTGAATCGGCATCTTAGCATGCGAGTTTTCACCCATATGTGCTCGGTCGCCTATCCAGAAGTGTTCGGAGACTTCTGGATAGTGTCGTTTCAAAACTCACGATGTGAGGCGGCATTCCTCACCTTCCCAGAGTATTATACCCTGGTACCCATTTCTTCCAGCAGCTGGGTCGACCGCGGGGGTATTTATTTTTTCAACTACGACCCTGGTACCCATTTCTTCCAGCAGCTTGGTCGACCGCGGGGGTATTTATATTTTCAACTACGAGTACAACTGACACTGCTTCCAGCGGGAATTGAAGAACGTCGGTAGCCCAGTTGGGTGGTTTTCCCAAGTAGGCTACCGAGGTGACCTGGTGTCAACCATAAAAGTTCAGCCAGCTCTGTCATTTTCAGCTCTTTTTCATTCACTTTGAGTTTGACTTCATGTTTGAAGTGGGTCTTGCGAATTTGTGTATTGGCTTTTACTTTCAGGTTGCAGAAGTTATCACAATGAACATTCAATACCTGAGTATCAAAGATATTAGAAGTTTGATAACTCAGTAAATTAATGGAGAAAATTATGATTCCTAATCTTAGAAAATGGAGTTATGACAGAGCTGATACCTAGACCGATTTTGGCGAGATCAGGCTCTTTGTTATCAGAGAGTAGGAAAGGTCCAGTTATCGGTCACTTTAGGCTAGCAGAGATAAATTAAGAGCTTTATCTAAGTCATCACTACACTAAACTATGGAGACATTATGATATCACATATCAATTTGATTCACAGAACACAGGTTACAGACATATATCAACCATTCCATCAGAAATATGGCATTAACCTGAAACACAATGACACAAATCTGTGAAATACATATCATTGGCACTAATCCATGGCACACATAACATTGGCAACAATCCGTGATGGGCATAACACTGACATAAATCTCAGGGCAGCTGTTCATCAGTAGTATCATTTTAAATTTGACACCTGTTAGACATCAACGATTGTGACAAAATATGGAATGTACAATGTGCTGGCAGAGACTTGACAACAAGTAGAGACTTAACAACAAGCAGAGACTTAACAACAAGCAGAGACTTAACAACAAGCAGAGACTTAACAACAAGCAGAGACTTAACTACAAGCAGAGACTTAACAACAAGCAGAGACTTAACAACAAGCAGAGACTTAACTACAAGCAGAGACTTAACTACAAGCAGAGACTTAACTACAAGCAGAGACTTAACAACAAGCAGAGACTTAACAACAAGCAGAGACTTAACAACAAGTAGAGACTTAACAACAAGCAGAGACTTAACAACAAGCAGAGACTTAACTACAAGCAGAGACTTAACTACAAGCAGAGACTTAACAACAAGCAGAGACTTAACAACAAGCAGAGACTTAACAACAAGTAGAGACTTAACAACAAGCAGAGACTTAACAATAAGTAGAGACTTAACAACAAGCAGAGACTTAACAACAAGTAGAGACTTAACAACAAACTATAAATACTGCCTGTGTGCACAAAGACCTGATTAGCGATAGCCTCATTGCTTACCCACCTGAGCAATGATACTGGATTCCCACCTAAAAATCCAGATTCCTTATTCATTCGTTTCCAATCATCGGACTCAGACAACCTTTTTTCAATCTTGTCAATGGCCATTAATGATTCCCTGCTGAGTACATTGCTGCCTTGGTAAATAACCTCAAGGACACTATACACTTTAGACATTTGATAATACATGCCGCCATCTGCTGCCGACTTTTCACTGAAAGTGCCATCATAAGATTATTCAATGCAAATACTGGGAAATATTAAATGAAAACAAAAAATAAATAAATAAATAGACAGGGACTAACAGGAGAGTGATATATATGAGAACATAAGAAATAATGAGTGTTAAGAATATGACATATATATGTTCAAAATACAGAGAATGTGGCAGAAATGATAAATTAAGAGATAAAAAGGATCAAGAATTTGAAATGTATAATGTACAGGCTGCATCAAGAATGTGACAGATGTAAAGAAATGCAGACAGTGTTAAGAATATGACAGATATAATGAAATAAATGCAGACAGGGTAATAATATGACAGATATAATGAAATAAATGTAGACAGAGTAAGAATATGACAGATATAATGAAATAAATGTAGACAGAGTAAAGAATATGACAGATATAATGAAATAAATGTAGACAGGGTTAAGAATATGACAGATATAATGAAATAAATGTAGACAGGGTAAGAATATGACAGATATAATGAAATAAATGTAGACAGGGTTAAGAATATGACAGATATAATGAAATAAATGTAGACAGGGTTAAGAATATGACAGATATAATGAAATAAATGTAGACAGGGTTAAGAATATGACAGATATAATGAAATAAATGTAGACAGGGTTAAGAATATGACAGATATAATGAAATAAATGTAGACAGGGTTAAGAATATGACAGATATAATGGAATAAATGTAGAAGGGTAAGAATATGACATATATAACGAAATAAATGTAGACAGGGTAAGAATATGACAGATATAATGAAATAAATGTAGACAGGGTAAGAATATGACAGATATAATGGAATAAATGCAGACATGGTAAGAATATGACAGATATAATGAAATAAATGTAGACAGGGTAAGAATATGACAGATATAATTAAATAAATGTAGACAGAGTAAAGAATATGACAGATATATTTAAATAAATGTAGACAGAGTAAAGAATATGACAGATATAATTAAATAAATGTCGACAGAGTAAAGAATATGACATATATAATTAAATCAATGTAGACAGAGTAAAGAATATGACATATATTATTAAATAAATGTAGACAGGGTTAAGAATATGACAGATATAATGAAATAAATGTAGACAAGGTTAAGAATATGACAGATAAATTGAAATAAATGTAGACAGGGTTAAGAATATATGACAGATATAATGAAATAAATGCAGACAGGGTTAAGAATATGACAGATATAATTAAATAAATGCAGACAGTGTAAAAATATGACAGATATAATTAAATAAATGCAGACAGGGTAAGAATAGGACAGATATAATTAAATAAATGCAGACAGGGTTAGGAATATGACAATCATAGGATTGTGCTGTTCTGAAACAGCTATGCCATGCTACCCTAGAATTGCCTTTAATGGGATTACTGTGACCACAAACCACTCTCCATGTGTGTGCCACATATTTACACCCCAGAAAGAAATACTGAATATAACAACATCATATGCCGTCTGTGATATTAATGACCACAAACCAGGAGCCTCGTGTATGATTGATACAACTGTTGCACCAAGCACTTCATCAGCAGAGCCAGATCTATGGAATGTTAATCTGACATTGTTCTTGAATGATGTTCAAGTTAATGAGACATCAGAATCGTGTGGCAGCAGCTACAAGAAGGGAGCAGAGAACATCAAGTTCTGCTGCTATAAAGGAGACTTGCCTTGCTATCACAGAATTGCCTTAAATGGAATCACTGTAGTTGAAAACTTCTCCTCTTGTGTAAACTACACATTCACATCTAAGAGTGAATCAGTGAAGGTCACAAAATCATATTCTCTCTGTGGTTTTACTAACTACAGGTCAGGTGGCTTCTGTTGGATTGGAAATGATAACTTACCACCACTGTGTGTCTATATGTTTGGAATTGGAGTCATCAACGATGGCCTAACATCATCAAGTGCTACGACGAACATCATTTTCTGGAGGACGCGAACTTCCATGGTATATGGTGGATAGGCGGCAGGAACCATTGAAGACTATGTCTGAAAAGTGTTCCTTCTTGCAGTTTCCTCATGTTCCAAGTCCGGCTTGTTGCAGGAGCTACTGAGTTAAGTGCTCTGTGTACACCGTGAGCTGTGTCTCATCCGTTTTGATCCTGTTTCGATATCCCGCTTGTTTACGATGAATGATAATATCGTATGACAGGGAACAGTTGGATGTGGTCACTTTCTGCGCATTTTCGCCTTATATCTTTTGGCGTGTGCTGAGACTGCTACGATGGGGACTACAGTTACCTTTCTTTGTTTGGGAGATGTGTTAGTAATTCGGATGATTCCACTGGCACGGGCGGTTGAGCAATTATGGATTTTAATTCGTTTGCAGTGATACCGAGGCCTTCCATAACCAATAACCAATGCAGACAGGGTTAAGAATATGACAGATATAATTAAATAAATGCAGACAGGGTTAAGAATATGACAGATATAATGAAATAAAATCAGACAGGGTTAAGAATATGACAGATATAATGAAATAAATGCAGACAGGGTTAAGAATATGACAGATATAATGAAATAAATGCAGACAGGATTACGAATATGACAGATATAATGAAATAAATGCAGACAGGATTAAGAATATGACAGATATAATGAAATAAATGCAGACAGGATTAAGAATATGACAGATATAATGAAATAAATGCAGACAGGATTACGAATATGACAGATATAATGAAATAAATGCAGACAGGATTAAGAATATGACAGATATAATGAAACCCAAACAGTATAAAACACTTGGCAGATGTAATTAAAGAAATGCAAAGAGTATAACAAATTTGAAAGATTTATTTAAAGAAATACAGAAAGTACAAAAAAGGCTATTCTATGGGAAACATCAATTAATTGTAATTGTTGACGTTTCCCATAGATGAGCCTTTTTTTGTACTGTCAGCATTTCTTTAAATAAATCTTTCAATTTTTTTTTACTTTTTGCATTTCTTTAATTATTAATTACTTTAATTTAATTACAACAATTACTTAATGAAGTAAACATGGCAGCAAAAAAGAAATATGGATTAGAATACCAAAACGACTAAAACTATGATCATAAGGAAAAAAAATTCTCAAGACCTATAAATAAATATCAAAATTTAAGGAATACACATGGAGACAGTTCAGAGCTACAACTACCTGGGACATACTATAACCAATGATGGAAAAGGTACAACTGAAATAAACAAAAGAATAGGTATGGCAAAAAGTAATTTTAATGTCATGAAAAATATACTAACATTAAAAGAAATAACACCAGGGCTAAAACTAAGAATAGCAAAATGTTGCATCTTCTCAATATTCCTGTATGGTGCAGAAACATGGACATTAGACAAGAAAACAGAACAGAAAATTTAAGTCTTTGAAATGTGGATTTATAGAAGAATAGGTAGAATTGGATGGAAAGAAAAGAAAACAAACGATGAAGTTTTAAAACAACTAAAAATGAAAAGAAAATTACTAAACACAATTAAAATAAGACAACTGAATTTTTTGGTGCATGTTAAAAGACACAAGAGCATACTAAAGGTAGTATTGGAAGGCAAAATACAAGGTAAAAGAGGCAGAGGCAGACCAATACTAACATGGACCAGTAACATCAAAACATGAACAGGTCAGCCTATGATAATCTGCACCATCAAAGCAAGAGACAGAGGGTCTCCCAAGTAGACATTCTTTGATGTAGAGGCAGCACTCGATGATGATGATGGGAAACATTAAAAAAAAAAGTTAAGTACCCCGTCACGCCAAGTGGCGTATAGGGAAATATGGTGTTAGTGACCCTATAGTTTACAGACCTTCAGCACATGATGTTTGGAGTAATGTGGTCGGTATTACGCCCGTGCTTTACTTTCCCAGAAAAAAATCCGGTACCCATTTAAGGCTGGGCGAACCCGGAAGCCGTCGTTTAGGATCGTACCCTACCCCTTGTCCTTTGTAGTCCAGTTCACTAACCACTGAGCTATCGCGGCTCCCTAAGAAATGATAGATATAATAGTAGAAGAAAGCAACAAGAAAGGTCTCAGTCTGAATAGTAAGAAAACAGAAGTAATGTCATGTCGAAGAAACAATCATCACCACCACGCAGCATAAAAATAAACAAGACAAGTCTGAAACAAGTGCAACGTTTGAAATACCTGGGCACAGTGATAACATCAAATGGAAGATGCACCACAGAAATAAAAAGCAGAATAGCTCAGGCCAAAATAGCATTTCAGAAAATGAAAAATATCTTATGCAACAAATCTATGTCAATAGAAATGAGAAAGAGAGTTCATAGATGCTAGATAGAGCCAATTCTGACATATGGAAGCGAATCATGGACAATAGACAAACAAATGAAAAGACCATTAGAGGCCAAAGAGATGGGATGTCTCAGAAGAATGTTGAAGATTCCCTGGACAGCTAAAAAGACCAATGAGAAAATTCTCAAAGAGGCCAACACAAAAAGGGGGCTCTTAAGAAACATCAGAAAGAAGCAATCAACATTTTTGGGCACATCATGAGAAGAGGAAAGTTGGAATACTTGGTTACAACTGGCAAAATAAAAGGAAAGAGAGAAAATACTGGATAGCTTGGTGTCATGGCATAGAAAACAGTCAACAACAGAGCTCATATGATGCACTGTGGATAGAAGATTGTGGAAGGACATGATCGCCAACGCCAACAGGTACGGCACATGATGATGATGAATCTCTCATTGAATTCTCAACATACATCTGTAGAACCACATTTCAGTTACCTTCAAAGATTTTGTTTTTTTGCTTATTCAATAATTTTCCATTATTCACTTCCATTTGATAAGGATTTGTATGTAACCGGGGATGTAAGCATGTAGGGAAATAATGGAGTTAGGGACAGTGTAAGGAGAATTAAGAGAACCATGGTATGTGTAGGGAAAGGGGCATTCACGGGATGATTGGTGAACTGTTTGTTAGGGAGAGTAGAGAGGTGAAAGTCTCGTGATTATGGGGACTGGTGAGAAGCACGGAGGAGTGAATAGACTTAAGGAAAGTGTTAGGTGAGATTGTGGCTATGACGTGAAGAGATTTCATTGGCTGGAACATTACTTAGGTAGTTTTTGATTGTCTGAGGTACGAGATACTTAAGGCTGTGCAGAGGGTTTCCAGACAAAAAATTACATGTAAGCCAAGGCAATAGGAGACTGGTCGAGCCGCTAGAGCGTTAGGCTCTTGTAGCAGTACCCGAGAAAATGCTCTTTGTTAGTTAGGAGTGGGTAGGATGGAGTTTCCAAACAAGTTGAGAAATTACATGGAAACTAAGTAACTAGGACGACACAGCTGAGCTAAGTTAGTAGGACCGAGCAAACGCTATTTTAATAAGAAGTGATTTAGCATTTGATGGAAGAGCCTTGAGATTAATTACCAGCGTCGGAGGTAAATGATATTTCTTTAGAATTTACTTTGATACCCGAGCGATGATGCCAAGCAGATGTGTTTTGTTATATTGATGCATTTCTGTTTGTTGGACTTTGCAAATAAAGTCTTATTATTCTTTTATACGAGAGACTTGCGTGTGCTAACAATTTCATGTAGATAGGTGTGCTGTATTCCAAGCCAACGAACGAATCTGATACAACGCGAAGTACGCAAATTTGACAATCCCCATCAACGACTGAGCACAGTCATTGAAGAAGAGAGCGAGCGGCCATGGTGAAATTAAATCACCAAAACAATAGCTCTCTACATATTCCACATATTGAAGCCTCTACATATTAGTGCTCATTACATGTGTAACAACAGTCGAGTGATATAATAAAATAAATAGTTAAAGATGAGATAAGAAACCATGAACAACGAAGACATCAAACTCAAACTTGCACATGTTCATTTCTTTCTTTATAGCCCCTGTATCTCCGGAAAGACTTAGCTGAAATAATATCCATTGGCACCTGAAACATAGCAATACCATCACTAACTTTTGTGTTGTATTGTTTTATATTTTAAGCATATATCAACTGATATCCAAAACATTACAGTAGTTACTTATATAATGTAAGCTATTAAAAAAAAGAACTTAATATAACAACACCTAGAATATGACACTGTGATATATCAGCATATGAAAGCAGGCAAAGCTCCTGGACCAGATAATATAACTAAAGAAGAGATTGAAGCCATGGGTGATTTTGGAATAGGAATAATAACAAAATTATTGAATGATATCTACAACAGCGGATATATACCAGACGACATTCTCAAATCAATATTCATAGCCCTACCAAAGAAATCGGGTGCGAATAAATGCGATGATCATCGCACAATAAGCCTTATGAGTCATATGACTAAGATATTGCTAAGAATCATCATGCGAAGAGTGCGAAACAAAATCAGTCCAGAAATTAGCGATGAACAGTGTGGTTTTGTTAGAGATAAAGGAACAGGCAATGCCATTTATATCATAAGATCTTTAGTAGAAAGAGCCATAGAGGTGAAAACAGATCTATACCTATGTTTCATTACACCAAGGCATTTGACAAAGTAAAGCACCAAGAAATAATCAAAATTTTAGAAAGCATAAACGTATACAGCAAAGATCTAAGAATAATAAAGAACATGTACTGGCAACAAACAGCGGCCATAAGAACTGGAAACCAATTGGGAATGTTTCAACAAATAAACAGGGTGTTAGACAAGGTTGCGTGCTGTCACCAGATTTGTTTAATACTTATAGTGAGATTATTTTAAGATCCATAAGGGACATGCCTGGAATAACAATTGGAGGTCATAATATAAATAATCTAAGGTATGCTGATGATACAGTCCTAATCGCTAAGAGTGAAAATGAGTTATAAGAAATGTTGGACATTATAGTGAAAGAAAGCAAAAATAACGGACTCAGCCTTAATAGCAAAAAGACGAAGGTAATGGTAAAAACAAAGAAAAAGACATCACTTCAGTGTAAAATAAAGACAAGTGGAACAATATTAAAACAGGTAAATGATTTTAAATATTTGGGAACTTTGTTAACCTCAGACGGAAGATGTACAAAAGAGGTGAGACGCAGAATGGCTCAGGCAAAAGCAGCTTTCCAAAAAAATGAGGAAGATACTAAGGCAATCCAGTTTTGACAATAGAAACAAGAAAAAGAGTTCTTAAATGTTATGTAGAGCCAGTCTTAACATATGGATGCGAATCATGGACAATAGGACAACAGACAAGAAAATCACTGGAGTCTGTAGAAATGTGGTTTTACAGAAGAATGTTGAGAGTACCATGTGCAGCTAAGAAGAGTAATGAAGATGTTCTGAGAGAGATCAAAGCAAAAAGAGAGCTAATTTCCAATATTAGGAAGAAACAATAATATTTTTTTTTAGCAATGTAATGAGAAGAGAACAACTGGAATATATTGTAAGAACTGGAAAAATTGAGGGACGAAAAGATAGAGGGAAGCAAAGAGAAAAAATATCAGACAGCTTAAAAGAATGGCTTGGCAGAAGGTCAACAACAGAAATGATAAATAGCTGCCGAGATCGAAAGTTGTGGAGAGACAGGATCTCCTACGCCAGTAGGCCTGGTACTTGATGATGATGATATCAGCATATAAAATGTGGCAAAACAAACACTGATGTATTTACATCTAAAACATGGACATGTCATAGGAGAGTAAAGAATTACTAATGAGAAGAAAACTTTGGATCATAAGTAGGAATGAGTTACTTCAAGGGGCTGAGTGACAAGTGAGACTAGCAATCCGTTCACGGTTGTTCTGTGTCAAGTATGTTTCGGCTGAACAAATGACCAATAGAAACGAATGACCAATAGAAACGAATGACCAATAGAAACGAATGACCAATAGAAACGAATGACCACAAGAAACAAATGACCAATAGAAACGAATGACCACAAGAAACGAATGACCACAAGAAACGAATGACCAATAGAAACAAATGACCACAAGAAACGAATGACCACTAGAAACAAATGACCAATAGAAACGAATGACCACAAGAAACAAATGACCAATAGAAACGAATGACCACAAGAAACGAATGACCACAAGAAACGAATGACCAATAGAAACAAATGACCACAAGAAACGAATGACCACAAGAAACAAATGACCAATAGAAACGAATGACGACAAGAAACAAATGACCAATAGAAACGAATGACCACAAGAAACGAATGACCACTAGAAACGAATGACCACTGGAAAAGAATGACCACTAGTAACGAATGACCACTAGAAACGAATGACCAATAGAAACAAATGACCACTAGAAACAAATGACCACTAGAAAGGAATGACCAATAGAAACGAATGACCAATAGAAACAAATGACCACTAGAAACAAATGACCAATAGAAACGAATGACCACTAGAAACAAACGACCACTAGAAACAAATGACCACTAGAAACAAATGACCACTAGAAACGAATGACCACTAGAAACAAATGACCACTAGACACGAATGACCACTAGAAACGAATGACCAATAGAAACAAACGACCACTAGAAACAAATGACCAATGGAAACGAATAACCACTAGAAACGAATGACCAATAGAAACAAATGACCACTAGAAACGAATGACCACTAGAAACGAATGACCACTAGAAACGAATGACCACTAGAAACAAATGACCACTAGAAACGAATGACCACTAGAAACAAATGACCACTAGAAACGAATGACCAATAGAAACAAATGACTACTAGAAACAAATGACCACTAGAAACGAATGACCACTAGAAACAAATGACCACTAGAAACAAATGACTACTAGAAACAAATGACCACTAGAAACGAATGACCACTAGAAACAAATGACTACTAGAAACAAATGACTACTAGAAACAAATGACCACTAGAAACAAATGACTACTAGAAACAAATGACCACTAGAAACGAATGACCACTAGAAACAAATGACCACTAGAAACAAATGACCACTAGAAACGAATGACCACTAGAAACAAATGACCACTAGTAACGAATGACCACTAGAAACAAATGACTACTAGAAACAAATGACCACTAGAAACAAATGACCACTAGAAACAAATGACCACTAGAAACGAATGACCACTAGAAACAAATGACCACTAGAAACGAATGACCACTAGAAACAAATGACCACTAGAAATGAATGACCAATAGAAACAAATGACCACTAGAAACAAATGACCACTAGAAACAAATGACCAATAGAAACGAATGACCAATAGAAAGGAATGACCAATAGAAACAAATGACCACTAGAAACGAATGACCACTAGAAACAAATGACCAATAGAAACGAATGACCAATAGAAAGGAATGACCAATAGAAACAAATCACCACTAGAAACGAATGACCACTAGAAACAAATGACCACTAGAAACAAATGACCACTAGAAACAAATGAACACTAGAAACGAATGACCACTAGAAACAAATGACCACTAGAAACAAATGACCACTAGAAACGAATCACCACTAGAAACAAATGACCACTAGAAACAAATGACCACTAGAAACGAATGACCACTAGAAACAAATGACCACTAGAAACAAATGACCACTAGAAACAAATGACCACTAGAAACAAATGACCACTAGAAACAAATGACCACTAGAAACAAATGACCACTAGAAACGAATGACCACTAGAAACAAACGACCACTAGAAATGAATGACCACTAGAAACGAATGACCACTAGAAACAAATGACCACTAGAAACAAATGTCCACTAGAAACAAATGACCACTAGAAACAAATGACCACTAGAAACGAATGACCACTAGAAACGAATGACCACTAGAAACAAATGACCACTAGAAACAAACGACCACTAGAAACGAATGACCACTAGAAACGAATGACCACTAGAAACGAATGACCACTAGAAACAAATGACCACTGGAAACGAATGACCACTAGAAACAAATGACCACTAGAAACAAACGACCACTAGAAACGAATGACCACTCTGTTCACATCAAGTTTGGAGGTGTCCATATTTAGATTGCTGAATACTGTATTTTTGTCAAGAACGTGATCGTTACAAGAAGTAATAATGATAAATTATATAGGATTATTGGTCCACATCGGACAGTTTGTGAAATATTATGTCCAGATATTGATACATGTGAGACTGACAACAGTCACTAGAGTCAGAATGATATTTCAGGTATGTTGTGTCTGTTATTTGTTTGTTTGTTTGTTTGTTTGTTTGTTTGCATTTACCAGCTTTAGATCTCTAGCCAAGTCCAGAGGGACCGAATATCACTTTTTCCTGTTGGTCACACTGGTAGCTGTGTGCTCTGGTGTCCCCCGCCGTACATGCAAGTATTCTCCTGTATTCTCATATTTTTTATTGTTGAGAGTTTTAACGTTCTGTGTTGATGTTTCCTATTAATTTTGCCTGGGTGGCGGTCATATTTTAGCCTACTCTTTTCTGTTTCCAACTGCCACGGTATCTTTAATGTGTACAGAATGCACACGGAACCTGGGCCTCTGATACCGGGGCCTTCGACTAACCATAACATATTCTGAGAGGGCTATACATATGATCTCACTACTTGAAACCCTTAACCAGTAGCATTACTCAAATCATGTGAGACCACAGCCACTGATCCAGAGTGAGTCAGCAAATTGGCACATATGATGTCCATATCACTCTTCAGTTGAGTGAACATTTGCGTGTCCCTCATCCCACACTGCATGGTGCACCTTGACATTCACCCCAACATCGTGGGCACCAACCTGTATTCTGTATTTCACAGTAGAAGAGTTCCTTCACCTGGAACAAGCGTATAAAGTCGGGGGGGGGGGGGGGGATGTTCAAATAAAGTAACAGTACATCACTTTAAGAAAAAAAGTAAAGAGTCCCCGTCACGCCAAGTGGCATATAGGGAATATGGTGTTGGTGACCATAAATTTTACAGACCTTCAGCACATGATTTTGGGGTAATGTGGTCGGTATTACGCCCGTGCTGCTTTGCTTTCCCAGAAAAAAAATCCGGTACCCATTAAAGGCTGCGTGAACCCGGAAGCCGTCGGTTGGGATCGAACCCAACCCCGTGTCCTTTGTAGTCCAGTTCACTAACTCTGAGCGATCGCGTCTCCAGTACATCACTTAAAGATTGTTAATTGTCGGCCACATTATGGAAACATTTCCTTCATTGTGCACCCCTAGACACCAGAACGTTCCATCCTTTCTTCACCTCCCACTGACAGTGCAATGAACAGCTGATAGCTCTATGCACTTATCAATGTGCTACTAGAACAGTTTATTATTGGAAATAAAATGAACAGGTTATACTACAATGCAGCGGCGGGTATTCTGAGGAGGCAGCGGAGGTCTCGACTCATCCAATATTTTATCAGAATACATAACACAATCACATTCCGGCTCAATTAGTCAAATGTCAGTGTACAACCAGCCACCGTACTTCCTAGTTTAGAAATGATATAGTTCAAATAAGTCGTTACTAATAAATAGACTTCAATGTCTATAAATAGACTTCATTGCCTATGGAGGTCAAACCTACTACAACCGTACAATTGCATCTGTCGCCCTTGCAATGTGTATAAGAACTAGGTAGGCCATTTCAACAATTATCACGTTGTTTCCATGGCAAAAAATGAGTGACAAATCAGATGGCATTCTATCTTTTTATTGAAACATTAGAAGTAGAGCTGATATGGAGAAGAATTTATGAAGCGACAACTATAAGAATCACTGTGCTGTGTATTTATATGCAAAAAACCTGAACAAAACTGTAAGAGAATTTCATTAACAGCAAAAGCATAGTTTTTCATAACTTAATAATGAAAATAACTATAATTAAAATTCTAGGAAAACGTTACAATTTCTACACTGTTACATACACAATGTCTTACAGTCTCGAATTCAGTTGGAAATAACTTGTAAAGAGTTTCCTACTACCGATATTACGAAGTAATTATAACTAGGTTCATTTTGAACAACATTGAAGGAACTATATGAGATCACGCAAACTACAGTCATGTTTACGTCACAAATGATCAGGTTAAAGGTCAACTTTAAAGTTCAGTCTCATGGTTGGCCTCCTCAAGTGTCAAACTCGCCGTCCGCCACTGCTACAATGTCAAACTCACCGTCCATCACTGCTACAATGTCAAACTCACCGTCCATCACTGCTACAATGTCAAACTCACCTTCCACCACTGCTACAATGTCAAACCCACCTTCCACCACGGCAACAATATCAAACTCACCATCCACCACTGCTACAATGTCAAACTCACCTTCCACCGCTGCTACAATGTCAAACTTACTGTCCGCCACTGCTACAATGTCAAACTCACCGTCCACCGCTGTTACAATGTCAAACTCACCATCCACCACTGCTACAATGTCAAACTCACCGTCCACCACTGCTACAATGTTAAACTCACCGTCCGCCGCTGCTACAATGTCAAACTCACCGTCCGCCGCTGCTACAATGTCAAACTCACCGTCCACCGCTGCTACAATGTCAAACTCACCGTCCGCCGCTGCTACAATGTCAAACTCACCGTCCACCACTGCTACAATGTCAAACTCACCGTTCGCCGCTGCTACAATGTCAAAGTCACCGTCCACAGCTGCTACAATGTCAAACTCACCGTCCACCGCTGCTACAATGTCAAACTCACCGTCCGCCGCTGTTACAATATCAAACTCACCGTCCGCCGCTGCTACAATATCAAACTCACCGTCCGCCCCTGCTACAATGTCAAACTCACCGTCCGCCGCTGCTACAATATCAAACTCACCGTCCGCCGCTGTTACAATATCAAACTCACCGTCCGCCGCTGCTACAATATCAAACTCACCGTCCGCCGCTGCTACAATGTCAAACTCACCGTCCGCCGCTGCTACAATATCAAACTCACCGTCCGCCGCTGTTACAATATCAAACTCACCGTCCGCCGCTGCTACAATATCAAACTCACCGTCCGCCGCTGCTACAATATCAAACTCACCGTCCGCCGCTGTTACAATATCAAACTCACCGTCCGCCGCTGCTACAATATCAAACTCACCGTCCGCCGCTGCTACAATATCAAACTCACCGTCCGCCGCTGTTACAATATCAAACTCACCGTCCGACGCTGTTACAATATCAAACTCACCGTCCGCCGCTGTTACAATATCAAACTCACCGTCCGCCGCTGTTACAATATCAAACTCACCGTCCGCCGCTGTTACAATATCAAACTCACCGTCCGCCGCTGCTACAATATCAAATTCACCGTCCGCCGCTGTTACAATGTCAAACTCACCGTCCGCCGCTGCTACAATATCAAACTCACCGTCCGCCGCTGTTACAATATCAAACTCACCGTCCGCCGCTGTTACAATATCAAACTCACCGTCCGCCGCTGCTACAATATCAAACTCACCGTCCGCCGCTGTCACAATATCAAACTCACCGTCCGCCGCTGTTACAATATCAAACTCACCGTCCGCCGCTGTTACAATATCAAACTCACCGTCCGCCGCTGCTACAATATCAAACTCACCGTCCGCCGCTGCTACAATATCAAACTCACCGTCCGCCGCTGTTACAATATCAATCTCACCGTCCGCCGCTGTTACAATATCAAACTCACCGTCCGCCGCTGTTACAATATCAAACTCACCGTCCGCCGCTGTTACAATATCAAACTCACCGTCCGCCGCTGCTACAATATCAAACTCACCGTCCGCCGCTGTTACAATATCAAACTCACCGTCCGCCGCTGCTACAATATCAAACTCACCGTCCGCCGCTGCTACAATGTCAAACTCACCGTCCACCGCTGCTACAATATCAAAGTCACCGTCCGCCGCTGCTACAATATCAAACTCACCGTCAGCCGCTGCTACAATATCAAACTCACCGTCCACCACTGCTACAATATCAAACTCACAGTCCGCCGCTGCTACAATATCAAACTCACCGTCCACCGCTGCTACAATGTTAAACTCACCGTCCGTCGCTTCTACTATAATATCAAACTCACCATCCACCGCTACTACAATATCAAACTCACCATCCACCGCTACTACAATATCAAACTCACCATCCACCGCTGCTACAATGTCAAACTCACCGTCCGCCGCTGCTACAATATCAAACTCACCGTCCGCCGCTGCTACAATATCAAACTCACCGTCCGCCGCTGCTACAATATCAAACTCACCGTCCGCCGCTGCTACAATATCAAACTCACCGTCCGCCGCAGCTACAATATCAAACTCACCGTCCGCCGCTGCTACAATATCAAACTCACCGTCCGCCGCTGCTACAATATCAAACTCACCGTCCGCCGCTGTTACAATATCAAACTCACCGTCCGCCGCTGCTACAATATCAAACTCACCGTCCGCCGCAGCTACAATGTCAAACTCACCGTCCGCCGCTGCTACAATATCAAACTCACCGTCCGCCGCTGCTACAATATCAAACTCACCGTCCGCGGCTGTTACAATATCAAACTCACCGTCCGCCGCTGCTACAATATCAAACTCACCGTCCGCCGCTGCTACAATGTCAAACTCACCGTCCACCGCTGCTACAATATCAAACTCACCGTCCACCGCTGCTACAATATCAAACTCACCGTCCGCCGCTGCTACAATGTTAAACTCACCGTCCGTCGCTGCTACAATGTCAAACTCACCGTCCACCGCTGCTACAATATAAAACTCACCGCCCACCGCTGCTACAATATCAAACTCACCGTCCGCCGCTGCTACAATGTCAAACTCACCGTCCACCGCTGCTACAATATCAAACTCACCGTCCACCGCTGCTACAATATCAAACTCACCGTCCGCCGCTGCTACAATGTTAAACTCACCGTCCGTCGCTACTACTATAATATCAAACTCACCATCCACCGCTACTACAATATCAAACTCACCATCCACCGCTACTACAATATCAAACTCACCATCCACCGCTGCTACAATGTCAAAACTCACCGTCCGCCGCTGCTACAATATCAAACTCACCGTCCGCCGCTGTTACAATATCAAACTCACCGTCCACCACTGCTACAATTTCAAACTCACCGTCCGCCGCTGCTACAATATCAAACTCACCGTCCGCCGCTGCTACAATATCAAACTCACCGTCCGCCGCTGTTACAATATCAAACTCACCGTCCGCCGCTGTTACAATATCAAACTCACCGTCCGCCGCTGTTACAATATCAAACTCACCGTCCGCCGCTGTTACAATATCAAACTCACCGTCCGCCGCTGCTACAATATCAAACTCACCGTCCGCCGCTGTTACAATATCAAACTCACCGTCCGCCGCTGCTACAATATCAAACTCACCGTCCGCCGCTGCTACAATGTCAAACTCACCGTCCACCGCTGCTACAATATCAAAGTCACCGTCCGCCGCTGCTACAATATCAAACTCACCGTCAGCCGCTGCTACAATATCAAACTCACCGTCCACCACTGCTACAATATCAAACTCACAGTCCGCCGCTGCTACATTATCAAACTCACCGTCCGCCGCTGCTACAATGTTAAACTCACCGTCCGTCGCTTCTACTATAATATCAGACTCACCATCCACCGCTACTACAATATCAAACTCACCATCCACCGCTACTACAATATCAAACTCACCATCCACCGCTGCTACAATGTCAAACTCACCGTCCGCCGCTGCTACAATATCAAACTCACCGTCCGCCGCTGCTACAATATCAAACTCACCGTCCGCCGCTGCTACAATATCAAACTCACCGTCCGCCGCTGCTACAATATCAAACTCACCGTCCGCCGCAGCTACAATATCAAACTCACCGTCCGCCGCTGCTACAATATCAAACTCACCGTCCGCCGCTGCTACAATATCAAACTCACCGTCCGCCGCTGTTACAATATCAAACTCACCGTCCGCCGCTGCTACAATATCAAACTCACCGTCCGCCGCAGCTACAATGTCAAACTCACCGTCCGCCGCTGCTACAATATCAAACTCACCGTCCGCCGCTGCTACAATATCAAACTCACCGTCCGCGGCTGTTACAATATCAAACTCACCGTCCGCCGCTGCTACAATATCAAACTCACCGTCCGCCGCTGCTACAATGTCAAACTCACCGTCCACCGCTGCTACAATATCAAACTCACCGTCCACCGCTGCTACAATATCAAACTCACCGTCCGCCGCTGCTACAATGTTAAACTCACCGTCCGTCGCTGCTACAATGTCAAACTCACCGTCCACCGCTGCTACAATATAAAACTCACCGCCCACCGCTGCTACAATATCAAACTCACCGTCCGCCGCTGCTACAATGTCAAACTCACCGTCCACCGCTGCTACAATATCAAACTCACCGTCCACCGCTGCTACAATATCAAACTCACCGTCCGCCGCTGCTACAATGTTAAACTCACCGTCCGTCGCTACTACTATAATATCAAACTCACCATCCACCGCTACTACAATATCAAACTCACCATCCACCGCTACTACAATATCAAACTCACCATCCACCGCTGCTACAATGTCAAACTCACCGTCCGCCGCTGCTACAATATCAAACTCACCGTCCGCCGCTGTTACAATATCAAACTCACCGTCCACCACTGCTACAATTTCAAACTCACCGTCCGCCGCTGCTACAATATCAAACTCACCGTCCGCCGCTGCTACAATATCAAACTCACCGTCCGCCGCTGTTACAATATCAAACTCACCGTCCGCCGCTGTTACAATATCAAACTCACCGTCCGCCGCTGTTACAATATCAAACTCACCGTCCGCCGCTGTTACAATATCAAACTCACCGTCCGCCGCTGCTACAATATCAAACTCACCGTCCGCCGCTGTTACAATATCAAACTCACCGTCCGCCGCTGCTACAATATCAAACTCACCGTCCGCCGCTGCTACAATGTCAAACTCACCGTCCACCGCTGCTACAATATCAAAGTCACCGTCCGCCGCTGCTACAATATCAAACTCACCGTCAGCCGCTGCTACAATATCAAACTCACCGTCCACCACTGCTACAATATCAAACTCACAGTCCGCCGCTGCTACAATATCAAACTCACCGTCCGCCGCTGCTACAATGTTAAACTCACCGTCCGTCGCTTCTACTATAATATCAATCTCACCATCCACCGCTACTACAATATCAAACTCACCATCCACCGCTACTCCAATATCAAACTCACCATCCACCGCTGCTACAATGTCAAACTCACCGTCCGCCGCTGCTACAATATCAAACTCACCGTCCGCCGCTGCTACAATATCAAACTCACCGTCCGCCGCTGCTACAATATCAAACTCACCGTCCGCCGCTGCTACAAAATCAAACTCACCGTCCGCCGCTGCTACAATATCAAACTCACCGTCCGCCGCTGCTACAATATCAAACTCACCGTCCGCCGCTGCTACAATATCAAACTCACCGTCCGCCGCTGTTACAATATCAAACTCACCGTCCGCCGCTGCTACATTATCAAACTCACCGTCCGCCGCTGCTACAATGTCAAACTCACCGTCCGCCGCTGCTACAATATCAAACTCACCGTCCGCCGCTGCTACAATATCAAACTCACCGTCCGCCGCTTTTACAATATCAAACTCACCGTCCGACGCTGCTACAATATAAAACTCACCGTCCGCCGCTGCTACAATGTCAAACTCACCGTCCACCGCTGCTACAATATCAAACTCACCTTCCACCGCTGCTACAATATCAAACTCACCGTCCGCCGCTGCTACAATGTTAAACTCACCGTCCGTCGCTGCTACAAGGTCAAACTCACCGTCCACCGCTGCTACAATATCAACTCACCGCCCACCGCTGCTACAATATCAAACTCACCGTCCGCCGCTGCTACAATGTCAAACTCACCGTCCACCGCTGCTACAATATCAAACTCACCGTCCACCGCTGCTACAATATCAAACTCACCGTCCGCCGCTGCTACAATGTTAAACTCACCGTCCGTCGCTACTACTATAATATCAAACTCACCATCCACCGCTACTACAATATCAAACTCACCATCCACCGCTACTACAATATCAAACTCACCATCCACCGCTGCTACAATGTCAAACTCACCGTCCGCCGCTGCTACAATATCAAACTCACCGTCCGCCGCTGTTACAATATCAAACTCACCGTCCACCACTGCTACAATATCAAACTCACCGTCCGCCGCTGCTACAATATCATACTCACCATCCACCGCTCCTACAATATCAAACTCACCATCCACCGCTGCTACAATGTCAAACTCACCGTCCGCCGCTGCTACAATATCAAACTCACCGTCCGCCGCTGCTACAATATCAAACTCACCGTCTGCCGCTGCTACAATATCAAACTCACCGTCCGCCGCTGCTACAATATCAAACTCACCGTCCGCCGCTGCTACAATATCAAACTCACCGTCCGCCGCTGCTACAATATCAAACTCACCGTCCGCCGCTGCTACAATATCAAACTCACCGTCCACCGCTGCTACAATATCAAACTCACCGTCCGCCGCTGCTACAATGTCAAACTCACCGTCCGCCGCTGCTACAATATCAAACTCACCGTCCACCGCTGCTACAATATCAAACTCACCGTCCGCCGCTGCTACAATATCAAACTCACCGTCCGCCGCTGCTACAATATCAAACTCACCATCCACCGCTACTACAATATCAAACTCACCATCCACCGCTGCTACAATGTCAAACTCACCGTCCGCCGCTGCTACAATATCAAACTCACCGTCCGCCGCTGCTACAATATCAACTCACCGTCCGCCGCTGCTACAATATCAAACTCACCGTCCGCCGCTGCTACAATATCAAACTCACCGTCCGCCGCTGCTACAATATCAAACTCACCGTCCGCCGCTGTTACAATATCAAACTCACCGTCCGCCGCTGCTACAATATCAAACTCACCGTCCGCCGCTGCTACAATATCAAACTCACCGTCCGCCGCTGCTACAATATCAAACTCACCGTCCGCCGCTGCTACAATGTCAAACATAGACTGAGGTTGAATAGATTGTGCCTCGTTAAGAAGGCAAAAATCATCAAGGTCAACCGCCCAAACTTTAAAAAAAAAAATTGCAATCCTTAGCAAAGCAATGGTATAATACTATCGTAATAATATTTGTTTTGTCATGTATTTGTTTGCTCCCTCTGAGAGTTATCTTGTGTAGCATCTACTATTATTCTGCTGAGTAACATTTCCTTTTTTTTTAATTTTTTTATTTTTTTGCCAATAATGATTTTGAGAGCTCTGTCTACATCAAGGCCAACACATGTATTTTAGACATTTATTTTGTCAGCATCTTTATTTATTTATCACATTTGATATATTCAGCATTCACTTCACCATCAATAATTACAATGTAGTGGTGATAAATGTGCACATTTTTCATTGCAGTCAACATCATCATCATCATCAAGTACCGGGCCTAGTGGCGTAGGTGATCATGTCTCTCCACAACATTCGATCTCGGCAGCTATTTATCATTTCTGTTGTTGACCTTCTGCCAAGCCATTCTCTTAAGCTGTCTGTTATTTTTTCTCTTTGCTTCCCTCTATCTCTTCGTCCCTCAATTTTTCCAGTTGTTACAATATATTCCAGTTGTTCTCTTCTCATTACATGGCCAAAAAATGATGATTGTCACTTCCTAACATTGGAAATTAGCTCTCTTTTTGCTTTGACCTTTCTCAGAACCTCTTCATTACTCTTCTTTGCTGTCCATGGTATTCTCAACATTCTTCTGTAAAACCACATTTCTACAGACTCCATGCAGTCAACATGGATTTAAATTAAATAAATCACGTGGTGTAAAGTCGGTTTAACACTGGTATTTTAAATAGTTTGCATTTTGTCATCTGTTCATTTCACTTAGATGACTAACCCACCACACCTGACCCGCAGACTAGAGCCCATTTAGTCACCTTCTTGTAGAGGATATGGGCTACATTGATATGTCTTTCTGAACTAGGAAAACGTTACAATTTCTACACTGCTACATATACAATATCTTACAGTCTCGAATTCAGTTGGAAATAACTTGTAATCTTCGTCAAAACACAGAATAAGCGACAGCACCACAGGCAGCAACTGGAAAAAAAGGGCCACAGCTGTGGAGAGAACATGTCCCAACATGGGTAAGCTGAGGGTTGTAGTTTTTTATATCAGTATAAAAAGAGGGTGGGGGGTAGTGATGAGTGGGCAGTATGAATGAAAGAAAAGATGTTATGAGAATGACAATGTGGGGAAATATTAGAGAAAAGAGGGAAAGAGATAAAAAGAAGCATTGAAGTATAAACAAAAAAGAGGCTTTAGTCAAGAAATTGGAGACAAAAAAGTGGCCAGGTAGCCCTACAGATTATATACTGATTACATGTTATCATTAACAGTACGGACAATGCCAGAGTTATCTTTAGGCAAGGTAGGCAGAAGGGTCTCATATTCTAAAGGTCCTTGAACTAAGATGTGTAATATTGTTGAGACTGTCATGGATATTTCTTAAACATACACAGTGTCATCACACACTGTTGCTGGGACATACCTTTAGTAATTTTCCATGCAGTGTCACCACACACTGTTGCCGGGACATACCTTTAGTAATTTTCCATGCAGTGTCATCACACACTGTTGCCGGGACACTTTAGTAATTTTCCATGCAGTGTCATCACACACTGTTGCCGGGACACTTTAGTAATTTCCATGCACTCCACTTCAGAATAGTAGTCTAAAGTCAAGATCTGGACATTAGCTGATTCTGTTACTTTTTTTCCATAGAAAAGTTGAGGGTTCAAGGTGTTTCTATCTCTTTTACTTTCTATTTTCATATTCTTATATGAGCATGAGAGATGAGATAGCATGAGAGATGAGATAGCAGGAGAGAGGAAAAAACAAGATTTGAAAATGATATGGTGAAGTAGAAGTTATGACAAGACACAGCTTTCTGGCTTCAGAGACAGGCAGAAACAACAAGAGCATGATATAGTTAATGTAGAAGAGCTGAATGATCTAAGAGAAATATTCTACAAGCTGTGTCAGAGACTGACAGAAACAACAAGAGCAAGATATAGTTAATGTAGAAGAGCTGAATGATCTAAGAGAAATATTCTACAAGCTGTGCCAGAGACTGGCAGAAACAACAAGAGCAAGATATAATAATCTAGAAGAGCTGAATGATTTAAGAGAAATATTCTACAAGCTGTGCTAGAGACTGGCAGAAACAACAAGAGCGAGATATAGTAATGTAGAAGTGCTGAATGATTTAAGAGAAATATTCTACAAGCTGTGCCAGAGACTGGCAGAAACAACAAGAGCAAGATATAGTAATGTAGAAGTGCTGAATGATTTAAGAGAAATATTCTACAAGCTGTGCCAGAGACACATAATTATGATTCAATGGATTCTATCTCACAGCAATATTCCTGGTAACAATGAGGCAATCAGGTTGGCAAAGGAAGATGGCAAATTACAGCAGCCAGATACAAGTACAACTTAAGAGGAATCAAAGAGCAATGTCAGGAACAAATACATGGAAAATGGAATACAGAAAACCAGGGATACCAGAAAAATTATGCCTCCTACCAGCTCAACAGAAAAGAGCGTAACAATTTCTAGACTGTGATCAGGCACAACTGACTGAAGTACCACCTTTTTAATACCTTAAGGATAGAAACCTCTGATGAATGTCACTGTGGCACAGGCAAAATGACTGCTGAACATCTGCTACAATCATGCCCAACATATAATTGTAACAGAGTAAAAAATCATGACATAAACTGAAAGACAATTAGAATGGATAAACATAGGGGTATGAGCATTAGACAAAGAGAGTTTAGCCAGGCTCTGAAAATATTTCATGTAGAATGCAGGTACCTAGCTTAAGAACCTAACATAGCCATGTCTTAACGAACAGTGACAAAGGAAACAGAGATTCTACAGCGGACATTTCCCCGGAGAGTGAGAAAGTCATAACTCCATGCAATACTCTCATACATGGGGACCGAACTGAATATTTCCCAGGAAGAATTTCTTTTAAAATCTTGCTTGCTTGCTTGCGTTCGCCCGATGACTTAAGGAGTGTACCTCGTCATCATACGCCTTAAAAAGACGTAAAGTAGGCGTGTCTGCGTTGTGTTGTGGTTTACAGTATAACTGTGATATTTGCGTCTTTCGGCCCAACACATCCGACTTCAGCATGACATTTTTGAGTACCGGGTTGTCTTCCCTCTTCGATCCCTACTCTCTTGGCCAGACTAGATAGGTTAGTCTGTTACTAGAGGCACCATGGAGAGGTGGAGCAGAATGGTTCTGGTTCACCGATCCTGGCGCAAACCATCACCTGTGGATCGCTGACAACTTCCAGCTCCGGTGCTGGGAGGCGTACCTTCGCCTCCATTTTTGTAAAATCTGAAGTCCAACAATAAAAACGTAACCACAGAGCTACAATGTGAGGCCTCATGTCGTGGGAGATCAAAGCAAGTCTCATTTGAAGCGAACCAAGGTTAGAATCCAGGCAACAGAGAATGAATTATATGTGATGGACACCTCACCATGAATTTAAGGCTATGGCTATAGAATTGTTAGGCGAAGCTAAAGAGGTCTAGATAAATCCTAACGAATGGGAGATTAACCATGCTCAAGTTCCTAGGGACATGGGTCGGGTTTTGTGAAACAAAATAAACTCATGTACAGAGATTGTATATATTTGTCCTATGGATGTTTCAGAGAGAGAGAAAGAGAGAGAGAGAGAGAGAGAGAGAGAGAAATAAAGAGAGAGTAGACAAGTTTAGGTGCCAGTTTCAGTCATGACCCTGCGACTGCTGTCCTGAGCAGTTCTGATTGTTATAAATTAATCATGGATTTTCAAGGGAGAAACAAGAGTCAGTGATTTTCAGAGACTGTGTTTTTGTATAATTTTCTTAGATTTCCTATGGATTTGACAGAGATAGTCAAGGATTGATGGTCACAGTCAGTTGTGACAAATAAGCAATAAGCTAAAGCCAGCTTGCCAAGTGTTCACTGTCACATGGAGACAACGAGTAAGGAGGTGGCAAGGAAATATGGAAATTCAACAACCCAGATAGCTTAAATGAAATCTCTTCAAAAGATAACTTGAGGATATAATCCTTTTTTCCTATACCAAATATTATTTCTATCATTATTTGTACTTTTATGAACGAAGAACTGAGAAAAAAAACCTAGAAATAGCCCCGGCTATTATACTGGGGGGTGGGGGTTGGGGAGGGGGGGATAAGAGACGATGCAGATGAAATAGTTGATGGCCTTCCTATAATTGTAAATCAGTTCTAAACAGGGAAAGGAACAAAGGTCAAAGGTAAGACTAAAAGCATTAACAGGCCCCAGAGCAGTTTGAGATTTTTACAAGCAGTGATACCAACAATCAAGAGAATGAATGCAGTTGGCAATAACCAAATAGCAATAGCAGAAATACCACTACTGGACATAAAATCTGACATGTAGATAGATAGAGTGTTAAATTAGTCCTGTTATATGGCTGTGAAACTGGAGAACAACAAAATGACAATCATGAAGATACAAACCTTTATTAATATATTCTTGTGGAGAATAAGAGGAAGGCAATGGCAGGACAAAATAACTAACTTAGAAATATGGGACAGTACCAGTCAAATACTATTGGACAAAGAGATACAACAAAGATGATGGCACTGGATAGGACACACACTGCGGAAACCAACTGAGTGTATTACACAACAGGCCTTTTTCTGGAATCCAGAGGGGAAAGGAACAAAGAGGGAAAAACCAAAATAGTTTTGCAGAAGACAGATAGAAGCAGAGATGAAGATGATGGGGAAGACTGGGAACGATTTTAAAAGAATGGCAGGAAACAGAACGGCTTGGAGAGTGTTTGTTGGTGACACATGCTCCACAGGGAGCTCAAAGGTAGAAGAAGAAGAGACCAGAGATAGCATGAGAGCAAAACAAACAGGCCATAATGAGGCCATAATTCACATCTATCCTTAGTATAGTATGATATGGGTTTAAAGCTAGATATAGTGTTATCTTAGGTCTTGTGCAATATGATATGTTAAAAAATGATGTTACATTAAAATAGATAACACTGCTACACTGTAAACAAAATTCAAATAAAAGAAATCTGTTGTGTGCGATTTATGTTGGCATATGTGTGTATTAGTGTGGTAAAGACTGACATGGATGTGTAATATGATAAGAAATCTTTATATAGAGTTTTTCAACAAAAGGCATCGCTGAAAGTTCCGCTCACCAAACTACTCCTGTAGTTCAGCTCTTTAGCTTCTTGGCACCCTGAGGGGTTTGGGGGACATATATAGAATGGCTACTTGTAAACACAGACCCTAAATGCAAAATTAAGGCTCAAGAAAAGTTATGTTTTTTCTCCTACCTAGTTATGTTTTTCTCCTACCTAGTTATGTTTTTCTCCTACCTAGTTATGTTTTTTCTCCTTCCTAGTTATGTTTCTCCTACCTAGTTATGTTTTTCTCCTTCCTAGTTATGTTTTTCTCCTACCTAGTTATGTTTTTCTCCTACCTAGTTATGCTTTTCTCCTACCTAGTTATGTTTTTCTCCTACCTAGTTATGTTTTTTTCCTTCCTAGTTATGTTTTCTCCTACCTAGTTATGTTTTTCTCCTACCTAGTTATGTTTTTCTCCTACCTAGTTATGTTTTTCTCCTACCTAGTTATGTTTTTCTCCTACCTAGTTATGTTTTTCTCCTACCTAGTTATGTTTTTCTCCTACCTAGTTATGTTTTTGTCCTTTCTAGTTATGTTTTTCTTCTACCTAGTTATGTTTTTCTCCTACCTAGTTATGTTTTTCTCCTACATAGTTATGTTTTTCTCCTACCTAGTTATGTTTTTCTCCTTCCTAGTTATGTTTTTCTCCTACCTAGTTAGGTTTTTCACCTACCTAGTTATGTTTTTCTCCTACCTAGTTATGTTTTTCTCCTACCTAGTTATGTTTTTCTCCTACCTAGTTATGTTTTTCTCCTACATAGTTATGTTTTTCTCCTACCTAGTTATGTTTTTCTCCTACCTAGTTATGTTTTTCTCCTACCTAGTTATGTTTTTCTCCTACCTAGTTATGTTTTTTCTCCTACCTAGTTATGTTTTTCTCCTACATAGTTATGTTTTTCTCCTACCTAGTTATGTTTTTCTCCTACCTAGTTATGTTTTCTCCTACCTAGTTATGTTTTTCTCCTACCTAGTTATGTTTTTCTCCTACCTAGTTATGTTTTTCTCTACCTAGTTATGTTTTTCTCCTTCCTAGTTATGTTTTTTCTCCTACCTAGTTATGTTTTTCTCCTACCTAGTTATGTTTTTCTCCTACCTAGTTATGTTTTTCTCCTTCCTAGTTATGTTTTCTCCTACCTAGTTATGTTTTTCTCCTACATAGTTATGTTTTTCTCCTACATAGTTATGTTTTTTCTCCTACCTAGTTATGTTTTTCTCCTACCTAGTTATGTTTTTCTCCTACCTAGTTATGTTTTTCTCCTACCTAGTTATGTTTTTCTCCTACCTAGTTATGTTTTTCTCCTTCCTAGTTATGTTTTTCTCCTACCTAGTTATGTTTTTCTCCTACCTAGTTATGTTTTTCTCCTACCTAGTTATGTTTTTCTCCTTCCTAGTTATGTTTTTCTCCTACCTAGTTATGTTTTTCTCCTACCTAGTTATGTTTTTCTCCTACCTAGTTATGTTTTCTCCTTCCTAGTTATGTTTTTCTCCTACCTAGTTATGTTTTTCTCCTACTAGTTATGTTTTTCTCCTACCTAGTTATGTTTTTTCCTACCTAGTTATGTTTTTCTCCTACCTAGTTATGTTTTTCTCCTACCTAGTTATGTTTTTCTCCTACCTAGTTATGTTTTTCTCCTACATAGTTATGTTTTTCTCCTACCTAGTTATGTTTTTCTCCTACCTAGTTATGTTTTTCTCCTACATAGTTATGTTTTTCTCCTACCTAGTTATGTTTTTCTCCTACCTAGTTATGTTTTTCTCCTACCTAGTTATGTTTTTCTCCTACCTAGTTATGTTTTTCTCCTACATAGTTATGTTTTTCTCCTACCTAGTTATGTTTTTCTCCTACCTAGTTATGTTTTTCTCCTACTTAGTTATGTTTTTCTCCTACCTAGTTATGTTTTTCTCCTACCTAGTTATGTTTTTCTCCTACCTAGTTATGTTTTTCTCCTACTAGTTATGTTTTTCTCCTACCTAGTTATGTTTTTCTCCTTCCTAGTTATGTTTTCTCCTACCTATATCAAAGATGTACAAAGCAGAATCAAAAAGTGAATAAGAAGACATCCTGACGATCACCATGAAGTGTCACAAAAGTTTGACCCGTCCATCTATCTATCTATCTATCTATCTATCTATCTATCTATCTATCTATCTATCTATCTATCTATCTATCTATCTATCTATCTATCTATCTATCTATCTATCTATCTATCTATCTATCTATCTATCTATCTATCTATCTATCTATCTATCTATCTATCTATCTATCTATCTATCTATCTATCTATCTATCTATCTATCTATCTATCTATCTATCTATCTATCTATCTATCTATCTATCTATCTATCTATCTATCTTTCGTTCGCCTGAAGTATTGTTATATCTGCAATGTCGTTTCCTGTATAAATTTTACTGTCTTTTGTAATTCTTGCAGTGGCCCATATAGTTTTGTCTGTAGTGTTGTATGGTCAATGGGTTTTCCTCAGTCTACTATATTCAGTGTAGTCTTGAAGTACGTGTTCAGCAGTCTGGGGCGCCGTCTGTACAAGTAGTTGATGTGCCGATCTTGAATTTTGTATACATGTGACAATGGAGTTGATTGTGTCCTGTTCTGAGGCGTATAATGATAACTTGTTCATATCTATTCATATTATGAAAGGCATCCTGATTTGGGGCTTGTGGTCCTCTGATTGATTTGATTATCTGTTTCTTATGATGGTACGTAACCGGTGTATCTAGTTGACCCGACCATGAATCATCTTGTCTAATCTTCCAAAAGTAATCTAGTAGGAAGTGGTGAATAGGATCAGAAAGCTGAAATAGAAAAGGAGAAATGGGAAGACAGCATGAGACTCAGATCACAACAAGCAGCAAAAAGTAGAGATAAATAGGGAAACCAAGATGCTTCCATCAGTGTTGTCACAAGATTGATATTTATGTGAAAATAAGGATGGATGGTAATAAAAAGGTAGAAGCTTATGGCAAGCAAACACCATGAGGTCTCTGTTGTATGTTTTATAGAGAAGATGTGGCTTCAAAACATTCTTCACTCTTTCTATCATGGAAAAAGTGAAAGATGAATATGGATGCTTTGTACTATTTAGATATATTTGTTTCAAATAGCATGTGTTTTGTGCCTTAAAAAAGTAAAGTAAAGTACCCCCGTCGCGCCAAGTGGCGTGTAGGTAATTTGGTGTTAGTGACCATAAATATTACAGACCTTCGGCACAAGATTTTTGGGGTAATGTGGTCAATATTACGCCCGTGCCGCTTTAGTTTCCCAGAAAAAAATCCGGTACCCATTAAAGGCTGGGTGAACCCGGTAGCCGTCGGTTGGGATCGAACCCTACGTCTTTGTGTCTTTAACTACGATATATTTTTTTTAAATTGTGCTGTGAAAGGAATAGAATGGATGAGACAGAGAAGAGACCAGACTCACACTAAAGAAATAAATGAAATACATAGATACAACACATAAACCTCTTACTGCATATCACTCACCAAAAGAGATTCTGTAGTGATTTACAATGATTTCAAAAAATCCTTTTCTGCCTGGACTCAAGATGAGTGGTACTTGATCCACTGTGTCTTTACATCGTCAGTTTTTTGAATAAAGTGGACAGTGGAGACCCCTTTCGAAGGAAAATTGCTCACAGGCGATCCCAATGAGTCGATCCCTGATGATTGTTCATTTTCATCAGCAATCATATAAAATCACTGTAAATGATGCTTGTGCTAAACAATCCTCACTGTTATACTTGGACTTTTCAACCTGTTGAAAAGTATTAACAACAGAATTGATACACTAAATAATTCCTTCCATTGTTTTGTGAACAAAATAAGTCTTATTATTCCTTTGAACTCCGTGTGAGCATCTGTCGTCAACAAACACTTTAAACTCGATGTTGAGCATCTGTCGTCAACAAACACTTCAACTTCAAGTTGACATATGTCGTCAACAAACACTTCAACTTCAAGTTGACATATGTCGACAACAAACACTTTCAACTCGATGTTGAGCACCTGTCGTCAACAAACACTTTCAACTCGATGTTGAACATATGTCGTCAACAAACACTTTCAACTCGATGTTGAGCATCTGTCGTCAACAAACACTTTCAACTTCAAGTGATATATGTCTTCAACAAACACTTTCAAATTCAAGTTGACATATGACTTCAACAAACACTTTCAACTTCAAGTTGACATATGTCTTCAACAAACACTTTCAACTTCATGTTGAACATCTGTCGTCAATACACACTTTCAACTTCAAGTTGACATATGTCTTCAACAAACACTTTCAACTTCATGTTGAACATCTGTCGTCAATACACACTTTCAACTTCAAGTTGACATATGTCTTCAACAAACACTTTCAACTCCATGTTGAGCATCTGTCGTCAACAAACACTTTCAACTCCAAGTTGACATATGACTTCAACAAACACTTTCAACTCCAAGTTGACATATGACTTCAACAAACACTTTCAACTCCAAGTTGACATATGACTTCAACAAACACTTTCATTTCCATGTTGAGTATATGTCTTCAACAAACACTTTCAACTCCATGTTGAGCAAGTGTCTTCAACAAACACTTTTACTCCATGTTGAGCAAGTGTCTTCAACAAACACTTTCCAAGATTTCCTGCTAGTAATACAGTATCATGAACATATCTTTTATAGATTATCTTTCCATTAATGTCTAGATCTGGTATCTCTATGATGTTTTTAAAGATTTGTTCAGTGTTTAGATTGAACAAGCTTGGTGATAGGTTGTATCCTTGTCTTACTCCTCTTTTTATATCAATGGGTGTAGAGTTCTCTTTGTTATATTTTATTATTGCTGTTTGCTCCCAGTATAAATTACATATTAGTCGTATGTCTGTGCTATCTAGATGTTTATCTTTTAGGCAGTATATAAGTTGTTTCTGGCATATTCTATCAAAAACGTTGATGTAGTCTATGAAGCAGGCATATATTGATTTGTTTACTTCTGTGTACTTTTCGATTAACGTCATCATACAGAATATGGCTTCTTTTGTTCCACTATTTTTCCTAAATACAAATTGTTTTCTTGTAATTCAGAATTGAACTTGTTCAGAATTCTTCTTTGTATAACTTTTAACACGATTTTTGTTACATGGTTCTAAAGTCACTGCATTCAACTACACCAATTTTTAGGCAATGCAATGAAAGTTGATGTTTTTAGTTCATTTCGTATGTATTCTGTATGGTATATGTCGATGTATATGTCTGTGATCACTTCAATGCCAAATCATCTCGTGCCTTTATCATTTATATCTGTATGTTGTCAGGCCCTGAAGGTTTTCCCTCTTTAATTGTATGTATAGCTTTCCCTACTTCCGATTTTAAGATTTTATAGTCTACATGTACATTTTATAATTTGGGTCTTGTCCCATTCGTCATAAAATAATTCTGTTATATATTCCTGTCATCTATTGATTATATCTTTGTTGTCTGTTCGCATGTTTCCTTTTTTGTTTTCAATATATCCACTTTCTATAGCTTTTTTAATTTTTACTAGTCATTCACTTTATTTCTGTGTGCATTCCTCTTAAATCTTGTTTATTTTCCATAGTTTTGGTTTCTAGACATCTTTGCACCAGTCTTATTTTGCATCTTTGCATATTTTGCATATTTTACGTATTTCATTATCTATTTTCTTGTGTTGGGTAGTGTTTTTAGCTTGTCTACTTGCTTACATTTTTTTTTCAAGATGGCGTCAGTTATCCATTTTTTTTGCCCCTTCTTTTGGTAAGATGTCGCAAGTTTCTTGTATGCTTTTATTTATGTATTGTCATTCAATCGGTTGTAACGTTTCCATCAGGATTTTTTTTCATCTGTACTGCTAAGTCCCTTCTTCTAGCAGCTTCTGATATGCGTTCTTTACTTATATATATATCTTTAGCATCGTTTTTATTTAAAGCTGTTATGTTTAGTGGCATTGTTTGTGATTTAGTCTTTTGTTGTTTCTCTTTAGTTTAACTTTCATTTTAATAATTACAGGATTTGTGATCTGAGTTAATATCTGCTCCTATATAGGTTTTGGCTTTCTTGACGCTGTTACTGAACCTTTCTTTTATTATTATGTAATCTATTTGATTCTATTGCCTCTTCTTATCTCCAGGACTTCCATGTGCACAGTTTCCTTTTCTCTTGTTCAAAGTAGGTTATTTGGTTATTTGGTTATGGAAGGCCCCGGTATCACTGCAAACGAATTAAAATCCATAATTGCTCAACCGCCCGTGCCAGCGTAATCATCCTAATATCTCAGCTCCCAAATAAAGAAAAGTAACTGTACTCCACACCGTAACAGTCTCAGCACACGCCAAAAGACATAAGGTGAAACCGCGCAGAAATTCAACACAGCCAACTGTTTCCTGTCATACGATATGATCATTCATCGTAAACAATTGGAATATCAAAATATGATCAAGCCGGATGAGACACACAGCTCACGGTGTGCACAGAGCACTTAACTCAGTAGCTCCAAGTAGGTGTTACATATTATCAGCCTATTTTATTCACAAAATTGTATTAATCTTTCTCCTCTGTCATTTCTTTTTCAGTTGATACCAAACTGTTCTTGCCCTGCTAGACCTTTGGATCGCTCGGCCGAGTGGAAAGAACAAACATGCTGCATGGGCTCGGCCTCGTGGAGAGAAGAAACATGCTGCATGGGCTCGGCCACGTGGAGAGAAGAAACATGCTGCATGGGCTCGGCCTCGTGGAGAGAAGAAACATGCTGCATGGGCTCGGCCGCGTGGAGAGAAGAAACATGCTGCATGGGCTCGGCCTCGTGGAGAGAAGAAACATGCTGCATGGGTTCGGCCTCGTGGAGAGAAGAAACAAGCTGCATGGGATCGGCCTCGTGAAGAGAAGAAACATGTTGCATGGGCTCGGCCTCGTGGAGAGAAGAAACATGTTGCATGGGCTCGGCCTCGTGGAGAGAAGAAACATGCTGCATGGGCTCGGCCTCGTGGAGAGAAGAAACATGCTGCATGGGCTCGGCCTCGTGGAGAGAAGAAACATGCTGCATGGCTCGGCCTCGTGGAGAGAAGAAACAAGCTGCATGGGCTCGGCCTCGTGGAGAGAAGAAACAAGCTGCATGGGCTCGGCCTCGTGGAGAGAAGAAACATGTGCATGGGCTCGGCCTCGTGGAGAGAAGAAACATGTTGCATGGGCTCGGCCTCGTGGAGAGAAGAAACATGTTGCATGGGCTCGGCTGCGTGGAGAGAAGAAACATGTTGCATGGGCTCGGCTGCGTGGAGAGAAGAAACAAGCTGCATGGGCTCGGCCTCGTGGAGAGAAGAAACATGTTGCATGGGCTCGGCCTCGTGGAGAGAAGAAACATGTTGTATGGGCTCGGCCGCGTAGAGAGAAGAAACATGTTGCATGGGCTCGGCCTCGTAGAGAGAAGAAACATGTTGCATGGGCTCGGCCGCGTGGAGAGAAGAAACAAGCTGCATGGGCTCGGCCTCGTGGAGAGAAGAAACATGCTGCATGGGCTCGGCCTCGTGGAGAGAAGAAACATGCTGCATGGGCTCGGCCTCGTGGAGAGAAGAAACAAGCTGCATGGGCTCGGCCTCGTGGAGAGAAGAAACAAGCTGCATGGGCTCGGCCTCGTGGAGAGAAGAAACATGTTGCATGGGCTCGGCCTCGTGGAGAGAAGAAACATGTTGCATGGGCTCGGCCTCGTGGAGAGAAGAAACATGTTGCATGGGCTCGGCTGCGTGGAGAGAAGAAACATGTTGCATGGGCTCGGCTGCGTGGAGAGAAGAAACAAGCTGCATGGGCTCGGCCTCGTGGAGAGAAGAAACATGTTGCATGGGCTCGGCCTCGTGGAGAGAAGAAACATGTTGCATGGGCTCGGCCGCGTGGAGAGAAGAAACATGTTGCATGGGCTCGGCCTCGTGGAGAGAAGAAACATGTTGCATGGGCTCGGCCTCGTGGAGAGAAGAAACAAGCTGCATGGGCTCGGCCTCGTGGAGAGAAGAAACATGTTGCATGGGCTCGGCCTCGTGGAGAGAAGAAACATGTTGCATGGGCTCGGCCTCGTGGAGAGAAGAAACATGCTGCATGGGCTCGGCCTCGTGGAGAGAAGAAACATGTTGCATGGGCTCGGCCTCGTGGAGAGAAGAAACATGTTGCATGGGCTCGGCCGCGTGGAGAGAAGAAACAAGCTGCATGGGCTCGGCCGCGTGGAGAGAAGAAACATGTTGCATGGGCTCGGCCTCGTAGAGAGAATTAACATGTTGCATGGGCTCGGCCGCGTGGAGAGAAGAAACAAGCTGCATGGGCTCGGTCGCGTGGAGAGAAGAAACATGTTGCATGGGCTCGGTCGCGTGGAGAGAAGAAACATGTTGCATGGGCTCGGCCTCGTGGAGAGAAGAAACATGCTGCATGGGCTCGGCCTCGTGGAGAGAAGAAACATGTTGCATGGGCCTCGGCCTCGTGGAGAGAAGAAACATGTTGCATGGGCTCGGCCTCGTGGAGAGAAGAAACATGTTGCATGGGCTCGGCCTCGTGGAGAGAAGAAACATGTTGCATGGGCTCGGCCTCGTGGAGAGAAGAAACAAGCTGCATGGGCAACAAAGTGTCTTTCTTTTTCTGCCCAAGCTCGCGCCCTGGAGAGGACACTCCAGCTCTTATACTTTATGGACAACTAGTAGATGGCAAAAGAACTGGGGGGGGGGCGCCCAAAACTTCGATTTATAGACGTATGTAAACGTGACATAAAGACTCTGAACATAAACACTGCAGCATGGGAAGAAATAGCTGCAGACCGCAATCTTTGGAAACACACTCTAAAGGTTCAACTCAAACAAGGAGCAGACAGATTCATAGGAAAGTAGAATACATGGCGAAAGAAAAGAAAAAAATAACACTTTCTAGTGGCGCTACGAAATCCATAGTCAACTATGACTGACAGAGGCTACTAGTCAACTATGACTGACGGAGACTACTAGTCAACTATGACTGACGGAGGCTGCTTGTCAACTATGACTGACGGAGGCTGCTTGTCAACTATGACTGACGGAGACTACTAGTCAACTATGACTGACGGAGGCTACTTGTCAACTATGACTGACGGAGACTACTAGTCAACTATGACTGACGGAGACTACTAGTCAACTATGACTGACGGAGACTACTAGTCAACTATGACTGACGGAGACTACTAGTCAACTATGACTCACGGAGACTACTAGTCAACTATGACTCACGGAGACTACTAGTCAACTATGACTCACGGAGACTACTAGTCAACTATGACTGACGGAGGCTGCTTGTCAACTATGACTGACGGAGGCTGCTTGTCAACTATGACTGACGGAGGCTGCTTGTCAACTATGACTGACGGAGGCTACTAGTCAACTATGACTGACGGAGGCTACTTGTCAACTATGACTGATGGAGGCTACTTGTCAACTATGACTGACGGAGGCTGCTTGTCAACTATGGCTGATGGTGGCTGCTTGTTAACTATGACTGACGGAGGCTGCTTGTCAACTATGACTGATGGAGGCTGCTTGTCAACTATGACTGATGGAGGCTGCTTGTCAACTATGACTGATGGAGGCTGCTTGTTAATTATGACTGACGGAGGCTGCTTGTCAACTATGACTGATGGAGGCTGCTTGTTAACTATGACTGACGGAGGCTACTTGTCAACTATGACTGACGGAGGCTACTTGTCAACTATGATGACGGAGGCTACTTGTCAACTATGACTGACGGAGGCTACTTGTCAACTATGACTGACGGAGGCTACTTGTCAACTATGAGAGACGGAGGATACTAGTCAACAATAACTGACAGAGGCTACTACCTAGTTCTTGACATGTTGTATCAGTCTCAACAACACTTGCATTAACATGTTTTACTATCCGTCCATATACTTTCAAGAACAAAATACATTGTATTTGTTAATCTGTTTCTCTGTTGTCAGATCATTAAGATGACTAGTCTACTCCCCTTTTCTATCTCCTCTGGTGTTACATCATCTTTTGATAGCAAACTGATGAAATTCTCTTTTCTGAATTTTATGTTGGAAAACAGCTTTCCAGAAAATGAGGAAGATACTAAGCAATCCATTTTTGACAATAGAAACAAGAAAAAGAGTTCTTAAATGTTATGTAGAGCCAGTCTTAAAATATGGATGTGAATCGTGGACAATAGGATAGCAGACAAGAAAATCACTGGAGTCTGTAGAAATGTGGTTTACACAAAAGAATGCTGAGAGTACCATGGACAGCTAAGAAGAGTAATGAAAACGTTCTGAAAGAGGTCAAAGCAAAAACAGAGCTAATTTCCAATATTAGGAAGAAACAATCATCATTTTTAGCCATGTAATGAGAAGAGAACAACTGGAATATATTGTAACAACTGGAAAAATTGAGGGATGAAGAGATAGAGTGAAGCAAGAGAAAATACCAGACAGCTTAAGAGAATGGCTTGGCAGAAGGTCAACAACAGAAATGATAAAGAACTGTCGAGATCGAAAGTTGTGGAGAGACATGATCACTTACGCCAGTAGGCATGGTACTTGATGATGATGATGTTGGAAAAGGCCAGTTTTTTCTATAAATAATGGCACATCAGCTTTACAGTTGATTAAAGTCGTATTGGCTCCTTCAAATTGTAAATTAATTTAATTAAATTTCATAAAATTTTATGCCAAATAAAATGGATCAACTTTATTGTTTGTAATTATTGACAGAGAGCAGCCTCATTTTCACGGTAAAAAAAACTGTATGACACTTCCACACAATCCAACAAAACGAGTCAACCATGTGTCCTATGAAAGCCAACGCAATTCTGTGTGTATCAGTAACTTAGTATGCTGCTTACTGTTGTGTCCTGGCACAGCTATCGAAACATTCTATCATTGTTGGCATTAGATTTGATCTTATTAATAGCTCGAGTTGTTTTACATAATGAATGCAGGTTTGTGCTCAAATGTTTTCCAAGATGTTTCCTATGTATCACACAATGAACACACACAATGAACACACACAATGAACACACACAACTTTAAGCACCTCTTTCTTCAAATAAACAATGCACCCACGAAAGTGGCCAATCATTGATGACGCCCCATACGATTATTGTATGTTTATACAAGCAACGATTTCTCAACAGTAAATATTGATAATTCTCTTGTATCTGTAGACAGACTTATTGTGAATACCATTTTTTCCTGCAATGTACTGTTTTCATGAAGATACCTCACAAATGTCATCAATAAAGCGTTATTATCTGCAATAGTAGACTCGTCTAACTGCATAGAGAATGACGAGTTTCAGAATATTTATCAGCTTTTTTGCCATATTACTTGGTATTACTTGGAAAGATAATGCAAACGTGTAGGTTCTCACTCGCACAGACCTCCTGACTATAACACGCTACTAAAACAACATAGGTTACGCTGGCTTGATCACTTTCACCGCATCATGGAGGATGGCCGCAAACGAAAGATATAAATTATGAACAATCAGCAGATGGCAAAAGAACTATGGGGCGCCCAAAACTCCGACACCAGATTTCCGTGACAAACGGAACAGGCGGATTAAACAAAAATGACACAGATTAAAATTATTAGATAACACGACTGTGAATACAATACCAAAGTCATCACTTACTGATAGTGTCTATCTATCATAGACCAGTGTTTGTCACTTTCAGAAATTCCCACAGGAACTGAAATGCTCATCATCTACGCTGTATTGATTTAGACCTTTGCGTGACGTCAAGATTGTGCGTTAAGGCCAAACCGTCACATAGAGAAATTGGTGCACATAGCCAGACATTGGTGTCAAACACGTGATTGAACACAACACTATCATATAAATATAGTCTACGGTTACAGCATAAACAATTTGCGATATGCGGATGACACAGTCTTAGTTTCAGAGACAGAGAATGAACTACAAGAAATGACAGACATAGTAGAAAAAGAAAGCACAAAAAGAGTTATCTGCCTGTGCGACGAGAGACACCTGTGCACACGGCTACCAGGGAAAAATGGATTAACACGTAAAATTCAGTTCCTAGTCTCTAGGGACTTCGTCAGAGTTGAAAGCTGGCGAACGCAACAACAACAACAACACAACAACAACAACAACAACAACAACAACAACAACAACAACAAAAGGTCTCAGTCTGAATAGTAAGAAAACAGAAGTAATGGTCATATCGATGAAACAATCATCACCATCATGCAGCATAAAAATAAACAGGACAAATCTGAAACAAGTGCAATGTTTGAAATACTTGTGCACAATAATAACATCAGATGGGAGATGCGCCACAGAAATAAAAAGCAGAATAGCTCAGTCAAAATAGCATTTCAGAAAAGGATAAAAACGTCTTATGCAACAAGTCTATGTCAATAGAAATGAGAAAGAGAGTTCATCGGTGCTATATAGAACCAATTCTGACCTATGGAAGCGAATCATAAACAGTAGACAATTAACTGACAAGACCATTAGAGGCCACAGAGATGGGATTTCTCAGAACAATGTTGAATGTTCCCAGGACAGCTAAAAAGACCAACGAGGAAGTACTCAAAGAGGCCAACCAAAAAGGGAGCTCCTAAAAAACATCAGAAAAAAACAACATTTTTGGGGCACATCATGAGAAGAGGAAAGTTGGGAAATTCTTGGTTTCATCATCATCATCATCATCAAATACCGGGCCTACTGGCGTAGGTGATCATGTCTCTCCACAACTTTCGATCTTGGCAGCTATTTATCATGTCTGTTGTTGACCTTCTGCCAAGCCATTCTCTTGAGCTGTCGTTATTTCTATTGTTGTGACGATTCATGATTATACAGAGAAGTTACGACGGTGGTTTTCTGTTGCCTTCCGTCGGTTTGTTTACGGTTGGCTCCGCTGGCCTTTGACTAAAAAGTCTCGCCCACAAGGCAGTGAGGTTGTTTTACTTCGGGGTACCCTCCCTTAGCCTTTTACTCTCCCGAGCTTACCTGCAAGGCAGCAGGGCAGCCACATGATGTACTGTTTACTGCATACAGTAGCAGGTAAAATTACCTGACCTGACAGTATGACAGGTATGAATTCTTGGTTACAACTGGCAAAATACAGGGAAACAGAGATCGCGGACTACAATGAGAGAGAATAATGGATAGCCTGGTGTCATGGCACGGAAAACAGTCAACAACAGAATTGATACGATGCACGGTAGATAGAAGATTGTGGAAGGACATGATCACCTACGCAAACCGGTATGGCACATGCTGATGCTGATATAGTAAGAAGATTGCACTTATAGAACATTTTACGGCTGATTTCTTCTTCGTTTTCTCCTGTTTTAGACACCTATGCCAATTTTGACCACATAAATCACGGATATGCGCATCGCCTCCAATGAGCCCAAAATCGTGTAGTTCCGAGCTCTCTTATAGGTCGTTTCAAAATATTTTGAAGGTGTTTAAAATTCCATATCTCTGCAACCAATTGATTGATAATGCTGAAATTTTGCATATGGTCTTGAGATTTTTGGTCCCAAGAAGTACATTCATTTCCTCACCAACAAACGTATAATTTTAAATATTCTTTATTTGAAGTATACAAATTTAAGGCATTTTGGTCAAACCATATATTTGGAGGAATTACCGCTTCATATGAGTGAGCACCCACGGACTTGTCATCTTGAACGTAATGCGCGCCAATTTCCCTGTTTTAAGCACTAAAAAACACATAAAACGCGTCATAGTTATAATTGTATATCCGGTGCATCCCATTTCCTGTCGTTTTGTTGTGATTTATGTGCAACGGCGTATCCTAATTATTGGGTAATTTCGTTAAATTTGTGATCTGTTAGTCAATGGGTATAAAAGTAAAGTTCCTTACATTGCAATCAGTGGCAATAAAGGTGTATAAATATTTTTGCATAGAAGCTAAGCGTGGAAAACTGTATCGAAGCATCTCAAAGCCAGAAAAGAGAACTATTCACGCATTGGGTATAAGCAAACGCTTTTTCAAACAAGTGCTTAAAGCAAACGGAGTGTCCAGTTCAATCAAGACTAGGACGCTAGGAAGAAAGAAAGTAGTAGATAGTTTTGACAAGGAAGTGATTAGAAGAGCAATTTGTAAAATGTTCGATTCCAAAGAAACTGTGACTTTAAGAAAACTGAAAATTCGACTGAGAGCAGAAAATGACATTGTTGTGTCGAAAACAACATTATGGAGAACTGTTAGAAGCATCGGTTTTACGTTTAGAAAGTACGATAGTGGTAGAAATGTCATCTGCGAGAAGCCGCACTTAGTTTCTATGAGGAGTAAATATTTACGTGAAGTACGGGAAATGCGTAACCAAGGTTATGATATTGTATTTCTAGATGAATCTTGGATAAATTCTCACCACACAAGTGCAAAGGAATGGCAGTTATCAGATGGAAGTATTAAAAGATGTGTACCCACTGGAAAAGGACAGCGTATTATAATGCACATGCAGGCAGCCGAAAAGAAGGGTTGGTGAAAAATGCAGAACTTATATTCACCTCTAATTATACTGACAACAGGGACTATCACACCGAGATGAATGGCCATACATTTAGAGAGTGGATTGAAAATACTCTTCTTCCAATTCTAGACAGACCATCCTGTCTGGTAATGGACAACGCGTCGTACCACAACGCTGTGGCAGAAGAAGACAAAATTCTACATCTACCAGTACAAAAGATGTTATAAAGATTTGGCTAAGAAAGGAAGGAATTCCATTTAACGAGGGATTTTTGAAACCTGAATTACTGTCACTTGTTAAGAAATCGCAAAAGACCAAAGTATTCCAAATAGACAAAATCATTCAACAGCATGGTCATACGTGCTTGAGACTGCCCCCTTATCATCCACAATTAAACCCCATTGAACTCGTTTGGGCAAAAATTAAAGGGCAGGTGGCAGCTGAGAATACAAGTTTTAAACTATGCGATATAAAAGGACTGACATATGCTGCTCTATCACAGATTGACAAAGATTTTTGGTGCAAATGTGAAGATCATGTCTTAAAAGAAGAAAATGACTATTGGAAAAAAGATGGACTATCGTTCGTTCAGCCCAGATTAGTAATCAATATGTTAGACTCCTCTGATTCAGAATAAATGAAATAATAATGGACGTTTTATGTCCGCATGATCAATCTTTAGCTAAAGTTGATAACGTTTTGAAAATGTAAAGATTCTTGATATGTGTACTGCAGGCATGCAAAGAAACTAAATCACTTTCATATGTCTTGTTTACGTAAAATAATGAAAGTCACATGGAAAGACATAAAACGAACAATGTAGCTCTTTACAGTGAAGAGGATCCCGTGCTTACATCGGACTCTTTAGTCACATGCGTACCCATAAACAATAACTTTGCTTGATATGTCATGCTCGTTATCGCTCGCAACGGATAATTAATTTTTTAAAATGTATTCTTTGTTGTATATTGTTTAAATAGTTTTCATTAATGGAACTGTTTATACGCTGATTTGTTTTAGACCGTCTGTAAAGGCTATAACATTGACATTCTCATAGTATTTTAAAGAAAGTAAACAATAGAAAGTAAACAGTTGATAAACGCCTCCAACTTTCAAGTTGTGTAGAGACGCCTATGTCGAGAAGCTGATTTTCCATTAATGTACGGTAAATTATTTTCTCCAGGAGCAAAAGATCCGTAAATTCACTGAGATCAAAGGAAAGTGCTGCTTCATGATGAAGCATACTTCCTACATCATTAAATTTTGTGAAATCGGTGGGACCTTGGTAAAACAAGGCCAGATGCAAAAAATCAAGTTTGTAAGTGCAGGGAAAGAGGAGATATTTCATGTTAATCGTGAAACAGGGAAATTGGCGCGCATTACGTTCAAGATGACAAGTCCGTGGGTGCTCACTCATATGAAGCGGTAATTCCTCCAAATATATGGTTTGACCAAAATGCCTTAAATTTGTATACTTCAAATAAAGAATATTTAAAACTATACGTTTGTTGGTGAGGAAATGAATGTACTTCTTAAAAAAAAGTAAAAAGTAAAGTACCCCCCGTCACGCCAAGTGGCGTATAGGGAAATATGGTGTTAGTGACCCTATATTTTACAGACCTTCAGCACATGATTTTTGGGGTAATGTGGTCGGTATTACGCCCGTGCTGCTTTACTTTCCCAGAAAAAATCCGGTACCCATTTAAGGCTGGGTGAACCCGGAGCCGTCGGTTGGGATCGAACCCTACCCCTTGTCCGTAGTAGTCCAGTTCACTAACCACTGAGCTATCGCGGCTCCCACTAATTTTTAGGGAATTAGTAAAACCCAGGTGTCCTCGCCAGGGTACGAACCCCGGCTGTTGCCGTGGTAAGCCAACCGCCTATCGATTGCGCTAACCGGACACCCGAATGTACTTCTTGGGACCAAAAAATCACAAGACCATATGCAAAATTTCAGCATTATCAATCAATTGGTTGCAGAGATATGGAATTTTAAACACCTTCAAAATATTTTGAAACGACCTATAGCTCAAAATCTAACTAGAAACAATAAAAACAGGCTGTAACTAACGTCTAAGGCGACAAAGAATATAAGAAATGGGAAGATAAGATTAGAACAGGGAGCGAAGTTAATAAAGCGTACGAGGCGTGTGTGGGATTGAACCAAGGTCAAACTTTATCTTGCCCGTGTGCAACTAACCTCTTCCGTTCAATATGGCGGTTAGGCGACAGGGAACCGTTTAGGTACTGTCTGAAAAAGTGTTCCTTGTTGCAGTTTCCTCATTATCCAAGTCCTATTTGCTGCCGGAGCAACTGAGTAATGCTCTGTGTACACTGTGAACTGTGTGTTTCATTCGGATGGTGTTTCTATATTCAGATTGCTTACGATGAATGATGATACCGGCTTGTTGCAGGAGCTACTGAGTTAAGTGCTCTGTGCACGCCGTGAGCTGTGTGTCTCGTCCGTTTTTATCATGTTTCAATATTCCAATTGTTTACGATGAATGATGATATTGTATGACAGGGATCAGTTGGCTGTGTTCCCTTCTGCGCAGTTTCGCCTTATGTCTTTTGGCGTGTGCTGAGACTGCAACGATGGGGACTACAGTTACCTTTCTTTGTTTGGGAGATGATATATTAATTTGGATGATTACGCTGGCACGGGCGGTTGAGCAATTATGGATTTTAATTCGTTTGCAGTGATACCGGGGCCTTTCATAACCAAATCAAATCAAATCGAAAGATGATATCGTAAGACGAAGGACAGTTCAGCTAATTTCACTGTCTTTAATATAATAAGCCTAATGTCTTTTGACGTGTGCTGTGTTTGCTACGATGGGGACTGCAACTGCCTTTCTTTGTTTGGATATTCAATGAGATGTTATTTCGGCTGATTTCGCTGGCACGGGCAGTTGAGCAATTATGGATTTCCGTTCTTTGTGCAGTGATACCGCGGTCTTCGAATAACCATAACCATAACATTGCTTCCAGAATTGAATGTCTCTATTCTTGAGAGGGGGAGCCACGATAGCTCAGTGGTTAGTGAACTGGACTACAAAGGAAAAGAGGTAGGGTTCGATCCCAACCGACGGCTTCCGGTTCACCCAGCCTTAAATGGGTAGCAGATTTTTTCTGGGAAAGTAAAGCGGCACGGGCGTGATACCGACCACATTACCCCAAAAATCATGTGCTGAAGGTCTGTAAAATTTATGGTCACTAACACCATATTCCCTATACGCCACTTGGTGTGACGGGGTTCTTTACTTTTTTTTTTATTCTTGAGAGGGACTCGAGTGTCAGAACTTCAACATCACACATTTTACATTTTTTCATGTTCTGTTGCTTGTCCTTTGACTTTAGCCCACACAAGCTCGATTGTATTGAGGTACCAGAGAATGTGTACATACTGTGTGGTAGTCCTTAATAATAATAAATTGTACATACTGTGTGGTAGTCCCTACTATTACTAATTTGTACATACTGTGTTGTAGTCCCTACTATTGCTAATTTGTACATACTGTGTGGTAGTCCCTACTATTACTAATTTGTACATACTGTGTGGTAGTTCCTACTATTACTAATTTGTGCATACTGTGTGGTAGTCCCTACTATTACTAATTTGTACATACTGTGTGGTAGTCCCTACTATTACTAATTTGTACATACTGTGTGGTAGTCCCTACTATTACTAATTTGTACATACTGTGTGGTAGTCCCTACAATTACTAATTTGTACATACTGTGTGGTAGTCCCTACTATTACTAATTTGTACATACTATGTGGTAGTCCCTACTATTACTAATTTGTACATACTGTGTGGTAGTCCCTACTATTACTAATTTGTACATACTGTGTGGTAGTCCCTACTATTACTAATTTGTACATACTGTGTGGTAGTCCCTACGATTACTAATTTGTACATACTGTGTGGTAGTCCCTACGATTACTAATATTTTAATTTAAAAATAATTCCAGCGTCAAGGTCGTTTTCACTGCTTCCAGCATGAGTTGGTATGATGGCTGTCCTATACTGCTGGGAATTGTTCTTTTCTGTTCACCGTCTACTGATTGCCATTCTTTAGCATAGATGTGGTGAGCATTGACCAATGATTCGTCCAAATATATAAATGACTCCACCGTTCACAGATCTGTCTCAAATATTTGATTCAGGCAGCAATAAAATGTGTTTTCTTAAAACAAATAATATTCTAATATATAGAATTGTGCAATTGAATGCAGTGATTTTAGAACAATAAGCATAATGAGCCTTGTATTGGTCGTTTCAAAATATTTTGAAGGTGTTTAAAATTCCATATCTCTGCAACCAATTGATTGATAATGCTGAAATTTTGCATATGGTCTTGTGATTTTTTGGTCCCAAGAAGTACATTCATTTCCTCACCAACAAACGTATAGTTTTAAATATTCTTTATTTGAAGTATACAAATTAAGGCATTTTGGTCAAACCATATATTTGGAGGAATTACCGCTTCATATGAGTGAGCACCCACGGACTTGTCATCTTGAACGTAATGCGCGCCAATTTCCCTGTTTTAAGCACTAAAAAACACATAAAACGCGTCATAGTTATAATTTTATATCCGGTGCATCCCATTTCCTGTCGTTTTGTTGTGATTTATGTGCAACGGCGTATCCTAATTATAAACTCCCATGGTATATGGTGGATAGGCGGCAGGAACCATTGAAGGCTATGTCTGAAAAGTGTTCCTTCTTGCAGTTTCCACATATTCCAAGTCCGGCTTGTTGCAGGAGCTACTGAGTTAAGTGCTCTGTGCACACCGTGAGTTGTGTGTCTCATCCGTTTTGATCCTGCTTCGATATCCCGCTTGTTTACGATGAATGATGATATCGTATGACAGGGAACAGTTGGCTGTGTTCACTTTCTGCGCGGTTTCGCCTTATGTCTTTTGGCGTGTGCTGAGACTGCTACGATGGGGACTACAGTTACCTTTCTTTGTTTGGGAGATGAGTTGGTAATTCGGATGATTCCACTGGCACGGGCGGTTGAGCAATTATGGATTTTAATTCGTTTGCTGTGATGCCGAGGCCTTCCATAACCAATAACCAATAACAATCCTAATTATTGGGTAATTTCGTTAAATTTGTGATCTGTTAGTCAATGGGTATAAAAGTAAAGTTCCTTACATTGCAATCAGTGGCAATAAAGGTGTATAAATATTTTTGCATAGAAGCTAAGCGTGGAAAACTGTATCGAAGCATCTCAAAGCCAGAAAAGAGAACTATTCACGCATTGGGTATAAGCAAACGCTTTTTCAAACAAGTGCCTAAAGCTAACGGAGTGTCCAGTTCAATCAAGACTAGGACGCTAGGAAGAAAGAAAGTAGTAGATAGTTTTGACAAGGAAGTGATTAGAAGAGCAATTTGTAAAATGTTCGATTCCAAAGAAACTGTGACTTTAAGAAAACTGAAAATTCGACTGAGAGCAGAAAATGACATTGTTGTGTCGAAAACAACATTATGGAGAACTGTTAGAAGCATCGGTTTTACGTTTAGAAAGTACGATAGTGGTAGAAATGTCATCTGCGAGAAGCCGCACTTAGTTTCTATGAGGAGTAAATATTTACGTGAAGTACGGGAAATGCGTAACCAAGGTTATGATATTGTATTTCTAGATGAATCTTGGATAAATTCTCACCACACAAGTGCAAAGGAATGGCAGTTATCAGATGGAAGTATTAAAAGATGTGTACCCACTGGAAAAGGACAGCGTATTATAATGGCACATGCAGGCAGCCGAAAAGAAGGGTTGGTGAAAAATGCAGAACTTATATTCACCTCTAATTATACTGACAACAGGGACTATCACACCGAGATGAATGGCCATATATTTAGAGAGTGGATTGAAAATACTCTTCTTCCAATTCTAGACAGACCATCCTGTCTGGTAATGGACAACGCGTCGTACCACAACGCTGTGGCAGAAGAAGACAAAATTCCTACATCTACCAGTACAAAAGATGTTATAAAGATTTGGCTAAGAAAGGAAGGAATTCCATTTAACTAGGGATTTTTGAAACCTGAATTACTGTCACTTGTTAAGAAATCGCAAAAGACCAAAGTATTTCAAATAGACAAAATCATTCAACAGCATGGTCATACGTGCTTGAGACTGCCCCCTTATCATCCACAATTAAACCCCATTGAACTCGTTTGGGCAAAAATTAAAGGGCAGGTGGCAGCTGAGAATACAAGTTTTAAACTATGCGATATAAAAGGACTGACATATGCTGCTCTATCACAGATTGACAAAGATTTTTGGTGCAAATGTGAAGATCATGTCTTAAAAGAAGAAAATGACTATTGGAAAAAAGATGGACTATCGTTCGTTCAGCCCAGATTAGTAATCAATATGTTAGACTCCTCTGATTCAGAATAAATGAAATAATAATGGACGTTTTTATATGTCCGCATGATCAATCTTTAGCTAAAGTTGATAACGTTTTGAAAATGTAAAGATTCTTGATATGTGTACTGCAGGCATGCAAAGAAACTAAATCACTTTCATATGTCTTGTTTACGTAAAATAATGAAAGTCACATGGAAAGACATAAAACGAACAATGTAGCTCTTTACAGTGAAGAGGATCCCGTGCTTACATCGGACTCTTTAGTCACATGCGTACCCATAAACAATAACTTTGCTTGATATGTCATGCTCGTTATCGCTCGCAACGGATAATTAATTTTTTTAAAATGTATTCTTTGTTGTATATTGTTTAAATAGTTTTCATTAATGGAACTGTTTATACGCTGATTTGTTTTAGACCGTCTGTAAAGGCTATAACATTGACATTCTCATAGTATTTTAAAGAAAGTAAACAATAGAAAGTAAACAGTTGATAAACGCCTCCAACTTTCAAGTTGTGTAGAGACGCCTATGTCGAAAAGCTGATTTCCATTAATGTACGGTAAATTATTTTCTCCAGGAGCAAAAAGATCCGTAAATTCACTGAGATCAAAGGAAAGTGCTGCTTCATGATGAAGCATACTTCCTACATCATTAAATTTTGTGAAATCGGTGGGACCTTGGAAAAACAAGGCCAGATGCAAAAATCAAGTTTGTAAGTGCAGGGAAAGAGGAGATATTTCATGTTAATCGTGAACATTTAGATTTGAAACGACCAATAACAAAAATCTTGCTAAAAGTTATACAGGTAAGGATTTATAATAAAATCAACATAGAGTTAAAAGAACAACAATTTGGTTTTAGGGTAAACAGTGGGACAAAAGAAGCCAGATTCTACATGAGGACGTTAATCGGAAAGTACACAGAAGTGTACTGGCAACGAGATGAATTGCAATTTGTCAAGCTGTTAAGCATTATCAGCCTCTTGGAATCGTCAGATTCGGAATGATGAAGACCATGTTTTGTTGACAGACTGAATAACAACCTGGGATGATTAAGCTCATGTTGAGCAAATGGTCAAGTGTATGTACAATGGCAACAAATATGTTTCCATATAAAAATGCTTCTGCGATAATTCAATTGGGGATGCAGTGAGGAAACCCTACTGGCACCCGAATGACAAGACTGACTGTTTGCAAACTGGAGTCATGTTTACACATAACGGACAACACACACAATTACTTCATCTATAAAAGTATTATGTTGATACGCCTATGAAAAGAACTGAACTGGAAATTAACATGTTACTGTAAAATCTAAAATTTGAATCTTCATTTCAATAGTCCTAAAAGATCAAAGGAATTCACCGATGTGCAAAATCTATTGCATCTGTTGAATAAATAATAACAATATTTTTGCGTTATGAATATTCTAAGGCTGCATTCAAAAAATTACTGCGATGTAACATGCAGTTTTCACGCAAATCGAAAGTAAATGTGTTCATGAATTTATGAACGGACTATAATATTTGTATAGAAGCCACACAGATAGGGTTTTTCTACATCAAGAGTTGTTTTACTTTACAACATCTAGTGGTTTATAATGTTGCATAGTGTCAGATCTGATTGGTCACGTCTGAGGCTGTCAGAGCTGGCGCAACGCCACTGTCGATGTTATTGAGAAGAATCTATACAGATAGAGGTGATTAATTTCCTTGAAAGAGGAGTACGATATATTTGTTACTTGAACGAGTAGTCTACGATGAGAGTAATTATTATTCTTGAGAGATTATCTATAGAGACTGAGGTGGCAGGTATTGTTGAGAGAGTAGCTAAAAAAGTTGAGTGACCAACATCCTTGAAAGAGTAGCTAAAAAGTTGAGTGACCAACATCCTTGAAAGAGTACCTAAAAAAGTTGAGTGACCAACATCCTTGAAAGAGTAGCTAAAAATGTTGAGTGACCAACATCCTTGAAAGAGTAGCTAAAAATGTTGAGTGACCAACATCCTTGAAAGAGTAGCTAAAAAAGTTGAGTGACCAACATCTTTGAAAGAGTAGCTAAAAAAAAGTTGAGTGACCAACATCTTTGAAAGAGTAGCTAAAAATGTTGAGTGACCAACATCCTTGAAAGAGTAGCTAAAAAAGTTGAGTGACCAACATCTTTGAAAGAGTAGCTAAAAAAGTTGAGTGACCAACATCTTTGAAAGAGTAGTTCATAAAAAATGGAACAATATATTTGTTGAGAGAGTTTGTCTATACAGAGAGAGAGAGAGAGAGAGAGAGAGAGAGTCATAAAACATGATTGGGGAAATAGTCTGTAGAGGTGTATGTGATGAAGTAAAGATGACAAATACCATTGGGAGAGTAGCCTATAGCGGTAGAGTGACAAATATCATCTGGAGAGTGGTCTGTAGACATAAGAAAGATATATCTTTTGTGGGCACTGGTGCTTGCATTTCATATTTCCTTGCAAAATTATTTTTGCGGGGCCAGACGATCGAGTTACGTAGTCAAATCATTTCAGTTTGCGACTTTCACCAAAGGCAAAAGATCACCATAAACCTTCAATTGCTTGCTGTTTCTTTGCAAACTTTTTTTTTATTTGTCATGCTATCTTAGCTAGGGACACTCAAAACCTTATGATAGCATTTCATATACATATCTTATATTATTTTCTTCTATAGCATTACTTCAAGGGTCCACGTTTCAGAAGCGGATAGAACGACTGATATAACCAGCACGATATTAGATCCAGAGTGATGTTTCTATCTTTCCAAACATGTTTTAGCCTTGAGATGGCTGTTGTAATTGTCTCTCTATTCTGGTCGATGTTTCAGGTTTTGAGTCTTCATAGCTGATAACTGATCCTAAGTGTTTAAATTTGCAAGTTTTCTTCTAGTTCTTGTCCATTTATTCTGATATTTGTAACAATGCCCCCATGATTATTGGTTATCATTTTTGTTCTTACAGCTTTGATCGCCGTGTCATATGCACCAGATGTTTTATCTACTAGTTGTTTTTTCTACTAGGTGTTTTATCTACTGGTTGTTTTATCTACTAGTTGTTTTATCAACTGGTTGTTTTATCTACTAGTTGTTTTATATAGAAGTTGTTTTATCTACTAATTGTTTTATCTACTAGTTGTTTTATCTACTAGTTGTTTTATCTACTAGTTGTTTTATCTACTAGTTGTTTTATCTACTAGTTGTTTTATCAACTAGTTGTTTTATCAACTGGTTGTTTTATCTACTATTTGTTTTATCTACTAGTTGTTTTATCTGCTAGTTGTTTTATCTACTAGTTGTTTTATCAACTGGTTGTTTTATCTACTAGTTGTTTTATCTACTGGTTGTTTTATCTACTAGTTGTTTTATCTACTGGTTGTTTTATCTACTGGTTGTTTTATCTACTAGTTGTTTTATCTACTAGTTGTTTATCTACTAGTTGTTTTATCTACTAGTTGTTTTATCCACTGTTTGTTTTATCTACTAGTTGTTTTATCTACTAGTTGTTTTATCTGCTAGTTGTTTTATCTACTAGTTGTTTTATCTGCTAATTGTTTTATCTACTAGTTGTTTTATCTACTAGTTGTTTTATCTGCTAGTTGTTTTATCTACTAGTTGTTTTATCTACTGGTTGTTTTATCTACTAGTTGTTTTATCTACTAGTTGTTTTATCTGCTAGTTGTTTTATCTGCTAGTTGTTTTATCTACTAGTTGTTTTATCTACTAGTTGTTTTATCAACTGGTTGTTTTATCTACTAGTTGTTTTATCTACTGGTTGTTTTATCTGCTAGTTGTTTTATCTGCTAGTTGTTTTATCAGTTAGTTGTTTTATCTGCTAGTTGTTTTATCTACTGGTTGTTTTATCCACTGGTTGTTTTATCTGCTAGTTGTTTTATCTACTAGTTGTTTTATCTACTAGTTCTTTTATCTTCTAGTTGTTTTATTTACTGGTTGTTTTATCTACTAGTTCTTTTATCTACTAGTGGTTTTATCTACTTGTTGTTTTATCTACTTGTTGTTTTATCTGCTAGTTGTTTTATTTACAAGTTGTTTTATGTACTAGTTGTTTTATCTACTGGTTGTTTTATCTGCTAGTTGTTTTATTTACTAGTTGTTTTATCTGCTAATTGTTTTATCTGCTAGTTGTTTTATCCGTTAGTTGTTTTATCTACTAGTTGTTTTATCTGCTAGTTGTTTTATCTACTAGTTGTTTTATCTACTAGTTGTTTTATCTATTAGGTGTTTTATCTGCTAGTTGTTTTATCAGTTAGTTGTTTCATCTACTAGTTGTTTTATCTACAAGTTGTTTTATCTACTAATTGTTTTATCTACTAGTTGTTTTATCTACTAGTTGTTTTATCTACAAGTTGTTTTATCTACTAGTAGTTTTATCTACTGGTTGTTTTATCAACTGGTTGTTTTATCTACTAGTTGTTTTATCTACTGGTTGTTTTATCTACTAATTGTTTTATCTACTAGTTGTTTTATCTACTAGTTGTTTTATCTGCTAGTTGTTTTATCTACTAGTTGTTTTATCTGCTAATTGTTTTATCTACTAGTTGTTTTATCTACTAGTTGTTTTATCTGCTAGTTGTTTTATCTACTAGTTGTTTTATCTACTGGTTGTTTTATCTACTAGTTGTTTTATCTACTAGTTGTTTTATCTGCTAGTTGTTTTATCTGCTAGTTGTTTTATCTAATAGTTGTTTTATCTACTAGTTGTTTTATCAACTGGTTGTTTTATCTACTAGTTGTTATATCTACTGGTTGTTTTATCTACTAATTGTTTTACCTACTAGTTGTTTTATCTGCTAGTTCTTTTATCTGCTAGTTGTTTTATCTGCTAGTTGTTTTATCAGTTAGTTGTTTTATCTGCTAGTTGTTTTATCTACTAGTTGTTTTATCCACTGGTTGTTTTATCTGCTAGTTGTTTTATCTACTAGTTGTTTTATCTACTAGTTGTTTTATCTACTAGTTCTTTTATCCTCTAGTTGTTTTATTTACTGGTTGTTTTATCTACTAGTTGTTTTATTTACTGGTTGTTTTATCTACTAGTTCTTTTATCTACTAGTGGTTTTATCTACTAGTTGTTTTATCTACTAGTTGTTTTATCTACTAGTTGTTTTATCAACTAGTTGTTTTATCAACTGGTTGTTTTATCTACTAGTTGTTTTATCTACTAGTTGTTTTATCTGCTAGTTGTTTTATCTACTAGTTGTTTTATCAACTGGTTGTTTTATCTACTAGTTGTTTTATCTACTGGTTGTTTTATCTACTAGTTGTTTTATCTACTAGTTGTTTTATCTACTAGTTGTTTTATCAACTGGTTGTTTTATCTACTAGTTGTTTTATCTACTGGTTGTTTTATCTACTGGTTGTTTTATCTACTAGTTGCTTTATCTACTAGTTGTTTTATCTACTAGTTGTTTTATCTACTAGTTGTTTTATCCACTGGTTGTTTTATCTACTAGTTGTTTTATCTACTAGTTGTTTTATCTGCTAGTTGTTTTATCTACTAGTTGTTTTATCTGCTAATTGTTTTATCTACTAGTTGTTTTATCTACTAGTTGTTTTATCTGCTAGTTGTTTTATCTACTAGTTGTTTTATCTACTGGTTGTTTTATCTACTAGTTGTTTTATCTACTAGTTGTTTTATCTGCTAGTTGTTTTATCTGCTAGTTGTTTTATCTACTAGTTGTTTTATCTACTAGTTGTTTTATCAACTGGTTGTTTTATCTACTAGTTGTTTTATCTACTGGTTGTTTTATCTACTAATTGTTTTACCTACTAGTTGTTTTATCTGCTAGTTGTTTTATCTGCTAGTTGTTTTATCTGCTAGTTGTTTTATCAGTTAGTTGTTTTATCTGCTAGTTGTTTTATCTACTAGTTGTTTTATCCACTGGTTGTTTTATCTGCTAGTTGTTTTATCTACTAGTTGTTTTATCTACTAGTTCTTTTATCTTCTAGTTGTTTTATTTACTGGTTGTTTTATCTACTAGTTGTTTTATTTACTGGTTGTTTTATCTACTAGTTCTTTTATCTACTAGTGGTTTTATCTACTTGTTGTTTTATCTACTTGTTGTTTTATCTGCTAGTTGTTTTATTTACAAGTTGTTTTATGTACTAGATGTTTTATCTACTGGTTGTTTTATCTGCTAGTTGTTTTATTTACTAGTTGTTTTATCTGCTAATTGTTTTATCTGCTAGTTGTTTTATCCGTTAGTTGTTTTATCTACTAGTTGTTTTATCTGCTAGTTGTTTTATCTACTAGTTGTTTTATCTACTAGTTGTTTTATCTATTAGGTGTTTTATCTGCTAGTTGTTTTATCAGTTAGTTGTTTCATCTACTAGTTGTTTTATCTACAAGTTGTTTTATCTACTAATTGTTTTATCTACTAGTTGTTTTATCTACTAGTTGTTTTATCTACAAGTTGTTTTATCTACTAGTTGTTTTATCTACTGGTTGTTTTATCAACTGGTTGTTTTATCTACTAGTTGTTTTATCTACTGGTTGTTTTATCTACTAATTGTTTTATCTACTAGTTGTTTTATCTACTAGTTGTTTTATCTGCTAGTTGTTTTATCTACTAGTTGTTTTATCTGCTAATTGTTTTATCTACTAGTTGTTTTATCTACTAGTTGTTTTATCTGCTAGTTGTTTTATCTACTAGTTGTTTTATCTACTGGTTGTTTTATCTACTAGTTGTTTTATCTACTAGTTGTTTTATCTGCTAGTTGTTTTATCTGCTAGTTGTTTTATCTACTAGTTGTTTTATCAACTGGTTGTTTTATCTACTAGTTGTTTTATCTACTGGTTGTTTTATCTACTAATTGTTTTACCTACTAGTTGTTTTATCTGCTAGTTGTTTTATCTGCTAGTTGTTTTATCTGCTAGTTGTTTTATCAGTTAGTTGTTTTATCTGCTAGTTGTTTTATCTACTAGTTGTTTTATCCACTGCTTGTTTTATCTGCTAGTTGTTTTATCTACTAGTTGTTTTATCTACTAGTTGTTTTATCTACTAGTTCTTTTATCTTCTAGTTGTTTTATTTACTGGTTGTTTTATCTACTAGTTGTTTTATTTACTGGTTGTTTTATCTACTAGTTCTTTTATCTACTAGTGGTTTTATCTACTTGTTGTTTTATCTACTTGTTGTTTTATCTGCTAGTTGTTTTATTTGCAAGTTGTTATATCTACTAGATGTTTTATCTACTGGTTGTTTTATCTGCTAGTTGTTTTATTTACTAGTTGTTTTATCTACAAGTTGTTTCATCTACTAATTGTTTTATCTACTAGTTGTTTTATCTACTAGTTGTTTCATCTACTAGCTGTTTTATCTACTAGTTGTTTTATCTACTGGTTGTTTTATCAACTGGTTGTTTTATCTACTAGTTGTTTTATCTACTAGTTGTTTTATCTACTAGTTGTTTTATCTGCTAGTTGTTTTATCTACTAGTTGTTTTATCTACTAGTTGTTTTATCTACTAGTTGTTTTATCTACTAGTTGTTTTATCTACTGGTTGTTTTATCAACTGGTTGTTTTATCTACTAGTTGTTTTATCTACTGGTTGTTTTATCTACTAGTTGTTTTATCTACTAGTTGTTTTATCTACTAGTTGTTTAATCTGCTAGTTGTTTTATCTACTAATTGTTTTATCCACTGGTTGTTTTATCTGCTAGTTGTTTTATCTACTAGTTGTTTTATCAGTTAGTTGTTTTATCTGCTAGTTGTTTTATCTGCTAGTTGTTTTATCTACTAGTTGTTTTATCTACTAGTTGTTTTATCTGCTAGTTGTTTTATCTACTAATTGTTTTATCCACTGGTTGTTTTATCTGCTAGTTGTTTTATCTACTAGTTGTTTTATCCACTGGTTGTTTTATCAGCTAGTTGTTTTATCTGCTAGTTGTTTTATCAGTTAGTTGTTTTATCTACTAGTTGTTTTATCTACTAGTTCTTTTATCTGCTAGTTGTTTTATTTACTGGTTGTTTTATCTACTAGTTGTTTTATTTACTGGTTGTTTTATCTACTAGTTGTTTTATCTACTAGTTGTTTTATCTACTAGTTCTTTTATCTGCTAGTTGTTTTATCTACTAGTTGTTTTATCTACTAGTTGTTTTATCTACTAGTTCTTTTATCTACTAGTGGTTTTATCTCCTGATTGTTTTATCTACTATTTGTTTTATCTCCTGATTGTTTTATCTACTAGTTGTTTTATCTACTAGTTGTTTTATCAGTTAGTTGTTTTATCTACTTGTTGTTTTATCTACTAGTTGTTTTATTTACAAGTTGTTTTATCTACTAGATGTTTTATCTACTGGTTGTTTTATCTGCTAGTTGTTTTATCTGCTAGTTGTTTTATTTACTAGTTGTTTTATCCGTTAGTTGTTTTATCTACTAGTTGTTTTATCTGCTAGTTGTTTTATCTACTAGTTGTTTTATCTACTAGTTGTTTTATCTGCTAGTTGTTTTATCTGCTAATTGTTTTATCTGCTAGTTGTTTTATCTCCTAGTTGTTTTATCTATTAGTTGTTTTATCTGCTAGTTGTTTAATCTACTAGTTGTTTTATCTACTAGTTGTTTTATCCCGTAGTTGTTTTATCTATTAGTTGTTTTATCTGCTAGTTGTTTTATCTGCTAGTTGTTTTATCTACTAGTTGTTTTATCTGCTAGTTGTTTTATCTCCTAGTTGTTTTATCTATTAGTTGTTTTATCTGCTAGTTGTTTTATCTACTAGTTGTTTTATCTGCTAATTGTATCTAAGTATATTAGATCATGTTCTGTTCCTGCTAGACCATCGATGTCTTCAGCAAATCGCAGGTTGTTAATAGTTCTGCCACAAATACTGATAGTACTACTTTCAAGATCTAGAGAGATAGCAGAGACAAATATCCTTGAGACAGTGGTCTATATGGATATCAGTGAATAATATCCTTGAGACAGTGGTCTATATAGATATCAGTGAATAATATCCTTGAGACAGTGGTCTATATAGATATCAGTGAATAATATCCTTGAGACAGTGGTCTATATAGATATCAGTGAATAATATCCTTGAGACAGTGGTCTATATAGATATCAGTGAATAATATCCTTGAGAATGAATATTCTATATGAATATCAATAACAAATACCCTTGAGACAATGTTCTTTAGATAGATCAATAACATATATCACTACGTTTTTTTTATTGATTATGTATTGATTTTGTATTGATTATGTATTGATTATAGTATTGATTATGTATTGATTATGTGTTGATTGTGTATTAATTTAGTATCAATATATAACGGACAAACAATGAACAGCGTGAGTTGTGATCGAACTTTTATTTTGAACATCAAAACATTCAACCTGTCTTTGCTTTCACTCTATTTACTCTCTATCTAAATTATTGCTTTCTCACTCTCTATAAAACTCATAAACTTACGTACATATACTCTACCTTAAGTAATACTCTACAACCTTACTCAACTTAAAACTTGCTCATTCATGTACTGTTCCATTTAATCAACCTCAGTATAACATCTGCTATTTGTCATACTCAACAACAAACAATCAAATGGTTTAGACTATCCACATGAAACCTAACCAACTCGAACATATTAAATAAGAACGTAAGGCTATTAAGCAAAAGGTAAACCTAGAAAGAGAATGGATAGATGGAGGGAAGGAGACATTACGTTTAAGTCGACATGACAACTCGGGTTAAACAATTAGTGTAGAAATGACACGTTCTACTCCTCTCTACGATGCTACAAGGCACAAGCAGTACGCGCAAGTAGTAGTAGTAGTAGTAGTAGTAAAATAAACAATGAAGAATGCATTCTCTATTGGAATATGTACGTTATTAACCCTCTACATTTCCCATAGCTTTACTCACGCTCTTTATTACTCATCACTTCAGTTCTCTATTTTGTATATAATAATCGTTGAGTGTCAGGAGACCTCATACACAACTCGCAGTGTTCCATATATTATCATCATTATGATGTGCCATACCGGTTGGCGTAGGCGATCATGTCCTTCCACAATCTTCTAAACACAGTACATCGTATCAGTTCTGTTGTTGACTGCTTTCCATGCCATGACACCAAGCTATCCAGTATTTTCTCTTTTTGTCGTCCGCGATCTCTCTTTCCTTTTATTTTGCCAGTTGTAACCAAGTATTCCAACTTTCCTCTTCTCATGATGTGCCCGAAAAATGTTGATTGCTTCTTTCTGATGTTTCTTAAGAGCTCTCTTTTTGTGGTGGCCTCTTTGTAAACTCCCTCATTGGTCTTTTTAGCTGTCCAGGGAACTTTCAACATTCTTCTGAGAAATCCCATTTCTGTGGCCTTTAATCGTCTTTTGATTTGTTTGTTGACTGTCAATGATTCACTTCCATATGTCAGAATTGACAAAATAGGTACCATCTATAGGTACCTATTTTGAGCAAACTTTTCAATCTCACTAACGCAGCCAATGCCTGCTGTATTGCCTTCTCTGTCGGTGTGTTTTCTGCAGTGTGTACCGAGGTAGGTCTGTTTTTATTTTTTCCTGCTGTTTCCCATTTGAGAGCTTCACTTAGTGATTCTCCTGTTATTTCTTATCATCACATAGCCTCCAACGTATGCTCGCCTTGTTTTTCTGATTGTAGATGAGACTGTTGACTGCATGACCATCTCTCTTGTTTGTCCGCTAGTCATACATTTATTACATTGTGTATACAAACTACTTCATTAACATTTTGTTTTTAAATGTATCTGGTTAATTTTTGTTTTCATTTCTTTCATGCATATCCATCTTTTATAGTAAAGTTTAGATAGCTCTAGTATATTTGAATTGAATACCATACGTCCTTTTTTATTCTGTATATGATGCTACAGCATATTTAGATCGTAATTAAATAAGGACATAGGACAAAGTAATGACCAAACAAATTTGACATAGGGACAACTAAAGAAGCAAATAAGATATAAAACCGCTGTGACTGGCCCAATGTTGACCCCAGGATACAATTTAGAAATAGCTTAGGTTAGAACTTGTTACAAGGGGAAAAAACTGCAAATGACCGTAGCTGTTTCTAAGGAATTTTGAACTCAGAAACTAAAGGTGAGTCTCACGGTCACCCGGTAGCTGGTACTACAAAATTAGTTGTTGAACTCAGAAACTAAAGGTGAGTCTCACGGTCACCCGGTAGCAGGTACTACAACATTAGTTGTTGAACTCAGAAACTAAAGGTGAGTCTCACGGTCACACGGTAGCAGGTACTACAAAATTAGTCACCTTAGAGTTCAGAGGAGAATAGGGTAGATGTCATTTATCTGAAGAAAGAATAGCGAACAGGGAGGTAGAAGTTCATCAAGAAATATTAATTAAACCGGAAGTAGTCACTTCCGAGGAGAGGAAGACACGACTATTAGGTTACCTTCCAACTCTGAAAGTAACAACTGTTAACATGACTGACCGAATTCTAGGAATGTCCAGGTTTTTGTCCTGAAGTTCTGTGACAGTAAGGAGATAAAGAGAAGCAGGAAGTCATGTTTATAGGTCGGTACAAATTTACGACTATATCACAGGAGAGGAGAGAGGAGTCAAGAATCAGAAATGTAGACCAGTCAAGCTCAGTCCGGCTTCGGCCGAGCTGCCTGAAGGTAGTCAATCAGTTAGTAGCTTTCCAGCGCTGGTTTAGTCTCAGGGTTAGCCAAACAGAAAGGCACCGAGATAGCCGAAGGAGAACTAGAACTAGAGATAGCCAAAGGAGAACTAGAACTAGAGATAGCCATAGAAGAACTAGAACTAGAGATAGCCATAGAAGAACTAGAACTAGAGATAGCCATAGAAGAACTAGAACTAGAGATAGCCATAGGAGAACTAGAACTAGAGATAGCCATAGGAGAACTAGAACTAGAGATAGCCATAGGAGAACTAGAACTAGAGATAGCCATAGGAGAACTAGAACTAGAGATAGCCATAGGAGAACTAGAACTAGAGATAGCCATAGAAGAACTAGAACTAGAGATAGCTATAGGAGAACTAGAACTAGAGATAGCCAAAATAGAACTAGAACTAGAGATAGCCATAGGAGAACTAGAACTAGAGATAGCCAAAATAGAACTAGAACTAGAGATAGCTATAGGAGAACTAGAACTAGAGATAGCCATAGAAGAACTAGAACTAGAGATAGCCAAAGGAGAACTAGAACTAGAGATAGCCATAGGAGGACTAAAACTAGAGATAGCCATAGGAGAACTAGAACTAGAGATAGCCAAAGGAGAACTAGAACTAGAGATAGCCATAGGAGAACTAGAACTAGAGATAGCCATAGGAGAACTAAAACTAGAGATAGCCATAGGAGAACTAGAACTAGAGATAGCCATAGGAGAACTAAAACTAGAGATAGCCATAGGAGAACTAGAACTAGAGATAGCCAAAGGAGAACTAGAACTAGAGATAGCCATAGGAGAACTAGAACTAGAGATAGCCAAAGGAGAACTAGAACTAGAGATAGCCATAGGAGAACTAGAACTAGAGATAGCCAAATGAGAACTAGAACTAGAGATAGCCATAGCAGAACTAGAACTAGAGATAGCCATAGGAGAACTAGAACTAGAAATAGCCATAGGAGAACTAGAACTAGAGATAGCCATAGGAGAACTAGAACTAGAAATAGCCATAGGAGAACTAGAACTAGAGATAGCCATAGGAGAACTAGAACTAGAAATAGCCATAGGAGAACTAGAACTAGAGATAGCCAAAGGAGAACTAGAACTAGAGATAGCCAAAGGAGAACTAGAACTAGAGATAGCAAAAGGAGAACTAGAACTAGAGATAGCCATAGGAGAAAGTTAGAAACATAAGAAACAGAGGAGATAGAGCGAGATAGAGAGACAGATAGAGCTAGAAAACCAGTCAGTGTATAGGAGTTAGAGCAGTGAATCAGTAAGTAGACCTTCAGTAGACTAGCCACTATAGCAATCAATACTTGATATCTATCACCGACGGTAGATGAAGTACTTCAGCGGCCGAAACTATTGACAGATTGAGCAATTATTAGCAGAGACGATATGCGATGTTATAGCCTGATAGTATATGCATATATATATAATAATAATAATAAATGGTGACTGATTTGTAACGCATTAGAGTTTGTTCAGTCTTGAATTTATAGCGTTGTATCATATGTCATTTATAGCGTTGTGTCATATGTCATCTATAGCGTTGTGTTATATGTCATTTATAGCGTTGTGTCATATGCCATGTAAACATCCGAAAACGGCCATATTGACTGCATGACCTTCATTCTTGTTTCTTCGCTAGTCATACATTTATTACATTTTGTATACAAACTACTTCGCTAACATTTTGTTTTTAAATGCATCTCTTTAATTTTTGTTTTCATTTCTTTCATGCATATTCATCTTTCATAGTTAAGTGTAGATAGCGCTAGTATATTTGGATTGAATACCATACGTTCTTTTTGATTATGAGAATTGTGTAGTTCTCTATTTATTTTAATCACTCTCTATTTTACTTATTGTTTTTCCAACCCTCTATTTTATTTATTGTTTTAATAACCCTCTATTTTACTCATTGTTTTACCAACCCTCTATTTTACTTATTTGTTTACTAACCCTCCATTTTACTCACTGTTTTACCAACCCTCTATTTTACTCACTGTTTTACCAACCCTCTATTTTACTTTCTGTTTTACCAACCCTCTATTTTACTCACTCTTTTACCAACCCTCTATTTTACTCACTGTTTTACCAACTCTCTATTTTACTCTCTGTTTTACCAACCCTCTATTTTACTCACTGTTTTACCAACCCTCTATTTACTTTCTGTTTTACCAACCCTCTATTTTACTCACTCTTTTACCAGCCCTCTATTTTACTCACTGTTTTACCAACCCTCTATTTACTTTCTGCTTTACCAACCCTCTATTTTACTCACTCTTTTACCAGCCCTCTATTTTACTCACTGTTTTACCAACTCTCTATTTTATTCTCTGTTTTACCCACGCAATTTTACGTATTACATTAATAATTAATTCATGCTCCCAGCCCCTACTTGTATCATTATGATACTTTCTCACTCTGGGGAAGGGATATAGATGATCTAGAGTTAAGGAACTAGCATCTGGACAGTAAAGTCCTGGGTTCGAATTCCATGACAAGCGGTGGGAATTTTTGTCTTCGAATCCATGGTTTCTTCATGGCTTCCATGGTTTCTTCATGGCTTTCATGGTTTCTTCATGGCTTCCATGGTTTCTTCATGGCTTATATGGTTTCTTCATGGCTTCCATGGTTTCTTCATGGCTTCCATGGTTTCTTCATGGCTTCCATGGTTTCTTCATGGCTTCTATGGTTTCTTCATGGCTGCCATGGTTTCTTCATGGCTTCTATGGTTTCTTCATGGCTTCCATGGTTTCTTCATTGCTTCCATGGTTTCTTCATGGCTTCCATGGTTTCTTCATGGCTTCCATGGTTTCTTAATGGCTTCCATGGTTTTTTCATGGTTTCTATGGTTTCTTCATGGCTTCCATGGTTTCTTCATGGCTTTGCCGGCCCCTCCTTATCTGGTCAGTGAGATCCAATATCTAATCCTCTCCAATTAAGACAATAAACATTTCCCTTTCTATTCACGAAAACAGCGAGCTCCTGGCAGTGAACAGTCGAAAAGAGTAGGTCAAATGGCCGCCTTTCGGGCAAAATTGACAGACTAAGTCTACCCAAACGTCAGACATTTTGCGATAAAAACATGAGTTAATGATTTCGTAGGAAATCTGCCTGTACAGCGAGGGGCGCTCAGATAACTGATAAGAACGCTAGGGTGAACTGGGGACAAAACAGTTATTCACACAAATTTTATTTCATGAAAACGCTCCCAGGCCTAGAGTGGTTTCTCAAGAAGTGAAAAGCTGGTGAACACAAATTCACTCTACATTTTCATGATCACTTTATTCACCCTCTTTATTACACGTTCTGTACGTTGTCATTTCTGTACGTTGTCATTTCTGTACGTTGTCATTTCTGTACGTTGTCATTTCTGTACGTTGTCATTTCTGTACGTTGTTATTTCTGTACGTTGTCATTTCTGTACGTTGTCATTTCTTTACCAAAATAACAAAATTAAATATTTCATCTTTGTATACAACCTCATATTGGCACATTCAACCATCTCATATTGGCACATTCAACCATTTCATATTGGCACATGCCATCGACTGATATTGGCATATGCCATCACCTCATATTGGCACATGCCACTACATGATATTAATACATGCCACTATCAGATATTGGCACATTCCACCATCTGATATTGGCACATGCCATATACATGTCCCATACAAGATCACTCTCACCAACATTGTAGGACCGCTGGATACTACTTAGTCTAAACATTTTGACTTAGTCGTGGACTTGAATGGCAGCTTCGAGACTAGATGAAAGACGCTGCATCAGACTAGAATTCCAACGTGTCGAGGTCTACTCACCTGAATTCACATTGTTTGGCTTCTCTTCTGTCTCATCATAGAAAGCTATACTTCTAGAGCGTGACTGTCTTCTAATTTTATCGCTGGAGAGCTCATCCACAAGTAAACTCAACTTCCGCCACAGCCATTTATAGACTGGGGCAAGGGAACCCATGTTGTTCTCGGGACCAATCACAGACAAGAGAGGTGTGAACCAGAAAAGTGAGTACAGTATGGATAAGCTAATTGTCATTACAATGAAGACCCCAAACTGATGAAAGAAATAAATTTCAGCAAATATCATGAAGGCAGCAGCTCCAGCTGTGGTGATGGCGCCAGACACTACAGATAAGCCCATGTGTTCTAGCATGTCTCTGACCTTCAGCATGCGAGTTTCGTGAGGTGCGTGGTAGTAGCTTTCAGACAGATGTACGACATAGTCCACAGCAAGGCCAGTGACCAGTGACAGATTTAACGACTCGATGACCTGCAAGAGAAGAGAGTTTTAGTCTGCTACTTCTTCCTCTTCTTCTTCTTCTACCTTTTTAGCTCCCAGTGGAGCATAGGTCTTCAACAAACACTTTCCAAGTCGTTCTGTCTTTTGCCATTCTTTTAAGATCATTCCATGTCTTCCCCATCATCTTCATCTGTGCTTCCATCTGTCTTCTCCAAGAATTCCTTGGTCTTCCTCTTTGTCTTTTCCCCTGGGGATTCCAAAAAAGGGCCTGTTGTGTAATACTCTCAGTTGGCTTCCGTAGTGTGTGTCCTATCCAGCGCCATCATCTTCGCTGTATCTCTTTATCCACTGGTGTTTGACTGGTACCTTTCCATAATTCTGCTACTTTCCATAATTCTGCTACTTTTCATAAGTCTGCTACTGGCACTCTATAATTTGATTGTCTCAATAGGACTATCTCAGGATGGAAAAACTTCAATGACTTTCAAATATTCTGTGACGCTTGCAACTCTTTCCGTACGTTTCGACGCATTGTGTGCCATGCCGATTTCGTCTGCGTACGTTTAGCCGCACAGTGCGTCACTCTCAATTTGATTAATGTAAACCGTCATCAAACCATATTCTTTTCACATATCTTGCACCATCTTGATATTGCTGAAATCTAATACATTATTTAATTATCTAAAAATTCATATACAATATGTTATATGTTAGATAAATATAAATATTTAGATTGATTCTTAAAACCATGAAAAATATCGTCTCTGAAATAATCTCCTCCATTGAATAGATAAAAATCTTCTTTAGGGAAATAGTTAACTCTCCAACAACATATTTCACACTTATAATTGTTTACATTTCCAAAATTGTCTTTTATGACGAGGTCTTCTGACAAGCCTTCTATCAAATACATTTTATGAGCTGGCAAACATCGTGCATAAACGTGAACTAACATTTGGTGTCTGAGAATTATTAACAAACTTTCTCATAATGGCATTTGTTTAACTGCCGTTATATTATCTCTGCTGACAAAACAATCGCAGCCCACTATCTCATTACAACCAACCAAAACGTTCATTTTAAAACAAATAAGTAAAGGTTCCCTTCACATCTTGCCTATGGAGTTAATGACAATATTTTTCATTGACCACATCACGTTTTTGGGTGATGTGCTTGGTACACGCCAGGCCGCCTTTCATTATCATCATCATGTGCCATACCGGTTGGCGTAGGCGATCATGTCCTTCCACAATCTTCTATCTACAGTGCATCGTATAAGTTCTTTTGACTGTTTTCCATGCCATGACACCAAGATATCCAGTATTTTCTCTCTTTGTCGTCCGCGATCTCTCTTTCCTTTTATTTTGCCAGTTGTAACCAAGTATTCTAACTTTCCTCTTCTCATGATGTGGCCGAAAAATGTTGATTGTTTCTTTCTGATGTTTTGTTTAAGCTGCTTTATAGGCCACCTTTACTTCCAAGAAAATCTCTGGTACCCATTTTTTTGTTAAGGCTGGGTAAACAATCCTTGTTGGTCCGAAAAAAAAAATCCTTCACTTCTGAGAACTAGACCCTTCTGATCAGAAAGCAAGTGCACTAATCACCCAGCCACCAAGGCTCCAAATAGACCCAGCCCATTTATTATCTCATTTCAGTCAACCAAATAGACCCAGCCCATTTATTATCTCATTTCAATCAACCAAATAGACCCAGCCCATTTATTATCTCATTTCAGTCAACCAAATAGCTCCAGCCCATTTATTATCTCATTTCAGTCAACCAAATAGCTCCAGCCCATTTATTATCTCATTTCAGTCAACCAAACAGACCCAGCCCATTTATTATCTCATTTCAGTCAACCAAATAGCCCCAGCCCATTTATTATCTCATTTCAGTCAACCAAATAGACCCAGCCCATTTGTTATCTCATTTCAGTCAACCAAATAAACCCAGCCCATTTATTATCTCATTTCAGTCAACCAAATAGACCCAGCCTATTTGTTATCTCATTTCAGTCAACCAAATAGACCCAGCCTATTTATTATCTCATTTCAGTCAACCAAATAGACCCAGCCCATTTATTATCTCATTTCAGTCAACCAAATAGACCCAGCCCATTTATTATCTCATTTCAGTCAACCAAATAGACCCAGCCTATTTATTATCTCCATTCAGTCAACCAAATAGCCCCAGCCCATTTATTATCTCATTTCAGTCAACCAAATAGACCCATCCTATTTATTATCTCATTTCAGTCAACCAGATAGACCCATCCTATTTATTATCTCATTTCAGTCAACCAAATAGACCCATCCTATTTATTATCTCATTTCAGTCAACCAAAAAGACCCATCCTATTTATTATCTCATTTCAGTCAACCAAATAGACCCATCCTATTTATTATCTCATTTCAGTCAACCAAATAGACCCAGCCCATTCATTTTCTCATTTCAGTCAACCAAATAGACCCATCCTATTTGTTATATCAGTGTATGCTGTTAAGTGGATGTGGATACGTTTCGCTAGTTTATGGCAAAGTCATGATACCTGCACCTTTAGGCCCTACACATCCATCTTTGGCGTGAGTAGATGTCCTTAAAGATGTTTGCCCGGACTGCGGTAATTTTTGGCCTACTCTTTTTGACTTTAAATTGCCAGTGTTGCTTTAACGTGCGCAAAGGCACACGGGACTTCACGTTTTTCACTGTTATCCAAGAGAACTAGACATCAGATCTCACTACCCAGAGAGGACTAGACATCGTATCTCACTACCCAGAGAGGACAAGACATCGTATCTCACTACCCAGAGAGGACTACACATCGGATCACACTACCCAGAGAGGACTGTACATCGGATCTCACTACCCAGAGAGGACTACACATCGGATCTCACTACCCAGAGAGGATTACACATCGTATCTCACTACCCAGAGAAGACTACACATCGGATCTCACTACCCAGAGAGGACTACACATCGGATCTCACTACCCAGAGAGGACTACACATCGGATCTCACTACCCAGAGAGGACTACACATCGGATTTCACTACCCAGAGAGGACTACACATCGGATCTCACTATCCAGAGAGGACTACACATCGGATCTCACTACCCAGAGAGGACTACACATCGGATCTCACTACCCAGAGAGGACTACACATCGGATCCCACTACCCAGAGAGGACGACACATCGGATCTCACTACCCAGAGAGGACTACACATCGGATCTCACTACCCAGAGAGGACTAGACATTGTATCTTACTACACGGAGAGGACTAGACATCGTATCTCACTACCCAGAGAGGACTAGACATCGTATCTCACTACCCAGAGAGGACTAGACATCGTATCTCACTACCCAGAGAGGACTAGACATCGTATCTCACTACTCAGAGTGGTCTAGACATCGGAACTTACTACCCAGAGACCAGTGGAGGGTAAAACCACAAAGAAACTCGGGGTTCGAAGAGAAAAATGTCAACTACCTGTGGTAGGATTCGAACCTATGATCTTTCTGTCTAGAGGTCGTCGTCTTACCTCAGACCTAACAGTCCCCCCCGGCCCCCGCCCCCTTGATTATCTATTCTCTATTCACTATCATCTAAACAATAACAGCTTACCATCAACATTAATGCTGCGACCCAAACAGTCCAAGGTTAATAATTATCTCGTAACTGTGAACCCAGCTGTCCTAAATAACTAATTACCTCATCACCACAAACCAAACAGTCCAAGGTTAATAATTATCTCGTAACTGTGAACCCAACAGTCCTAAATAACTAATTACCTCATCACTACAAACCAAACAGTCCAGTTTTAATAATTATTTCATAATTGCAAACCAAACAGTCCAATTGTAATAATTACCTCATCACTGCAAACCAAACAGTCCAATTTTAATATTTACCTCATCACTGCAAACTAAACAGTCCCAATTTAATAATTACCTCATCACTGCAAACCAAACAGTCCCAATTTTAATAATTACCTCATCACTGCAAACCAAACATTTCCAGATCACTGATCATGCCATTCATCTAACCACCCTCATTCTACCGTGGATCTAACCACTAACGACCAAACAGTGATGGTTTCCTGCCATACACTGACAGTCAAACTATAGCACTTACTGAAATGGACCAGCCAAGGACCTTCAGACAGCCGCTGAAGGTGGTCACTACAAGCACAATGTTGATGGTTGCCACAGCGCTAATGATTACATTGCTGGTAGTTATGGTGAGCACAATGAAGGATACACTAACACCTAAAATGATCCCTCGCTCCAAATTCTGTTGCAGGTTCTGAAAGACAAGTATACTTCCTGAGTACTTCATGACACTCTCAAGTACAGCGTGACTGTTGGGGAAAAGAGTTAACTTTCGGGCGACAGCCAGTTAACAACAAGGCATGTAAATATGTGGCATGGTGAATATAACGCGTGTAATGAACACAAGAGAGAAACTACACTTTACAGATGTAAATATGTGGCATGGTGAATATAACGCGTGTAATGAACACAAGAGAGAAACTACACTTTACAGATGTAAATATGTGGCATGGTGAATATAACGCGTGTAATGAACACAATAGAGAAACTACACTTTACAGATGTAAATATGTATCATGGTGAACACAACGTGTGTGATGAACACAATAGAGAAACTACACTTTACAGATGTAAATATGTATCATGGTGAACACAACGTGTGTGATGAACACAATAGAGAAACTACACTTTACAGATGTAAATATGTGTCATGGTGAACACAACGTGTGTGATGAACACAATAGAGAAACTACACTTTACAGATGTAAATATGTGTCATGGTGAACACAACGTGTGTGATGAACACAATAGAGAAACTACACTTTACAGATGTAAATATGTGGCATGGTGAATATAACGCGTGTAATGAACACAATAGAGAAACTACACTTTACATATGTAAATATGTGTCATGCTGAACACAACGCGTGTAATGAACACAATAGAGATACTACACTTTATAGATGTTCAGAACATCACTTGTCCTCAATACTTCACGCAATGACTCGAAGACGCACTCTAGATTGCACGAACATGTTTATGTACACAGTTCTCTAGCTGCTATAAGAGACTCATAGGATAATTGTCTTGCTTGCATAAAAGTCTCTCATTGCACAGAAATGCTAGTTATGGCCCTTTTATGAAAAACTTTATTAAACTATAAGTTGTTAATATTGTATATGTGTCTAAGACAACCATCAGTGGTATGACATTCTCAAGGTTTTGTAAGAAAAATCAGCACAACTCTTTTGCCTGACACAAAACCTCATAAATGATTATTTGTAATCAACAGCTCTTTGTCCAATAGAACCTGTATGCTGCTAGCCAAGATATGCCTCTGAATTATCCTCCCTCTAATATATCCATTGAATGATCCTCTCTATGATATCCCTCTGAATGATCCCTCCTCTAAGATATCCCTCTGAATAATCCCCCTTCTGAGATATCCCTATGAATAATCTCCCCTCTAAGATATCCCTCTGAATAATCCCCCCTCTATGATATCCCTCTGAATGATCCCCCCTCTAAGATATCCCTCTGAATGATCCCCCCTCTAAGAGATCCCTCTGAATGATCCCCCCTCTATGATATCCCTCTGAATGATCCCCCTCTAAGATATCCCTCTGAATGATCCCTCCTCTAAGATAATCCTCCGAATAATCCCCCCTCTATGATATCCCTCTGAATAATCCCCCCTCTAAGATATCCCTCTGAATGATCCCCCCTCTAAGAGATCCCTCTGAATAATCCCCCCTCTATGATATCCCTCTGAATGATCCCCCCTCTAAGATATCCCTCTGAATAATCCCCCTCTAAGATATCCCTCTGAATGATCCCTCATCTAAGATATCCCTCTGAATGATCCCTCCTCTAAGATATCCCTCTGAATGAATACCTCCTCTAAGATATCCCTCTGAATGATCCCTCCTCTAAGATATCCCTCTGAATGATCCCCCCTCTATGATATCCCTCTGAATGATCCCCCATCTAAGATATCCCTATGAATGATCCCCCCTCTAAGATATCCCTCTGAATGATCCCCCCTCTATGATATCCCTCTGAATGATCCCCCTCTAAGATATCCCTCTGAATGATCCCCCCTCTATGATATCCCTCTGAATGATCCCCCCTCTAAGATATCCCTCTGAATGATCCCTCCTCTAAGATATCCATCTGAATGATCCCCTCTCTATGATATCCCTCTGAATAATCCCTCCTCTAAGATATCCCTCTGAATGATCCCTCCTCTAAGATATCCCTCTGAATGATCCCTCCTCTAAGATATCCCTCTGAATGATCCCTCCTCTATGATATCCCTCTGAATGATCCCCCCTCTAAGATATCCCTTTGAATGATCCCTCCTCTAAGATATCCCTCTGAATGATCCCCCCTCTAAGATATCCCTCTGAATGATCCCTCCTCTAAGATATCCCTCTGAATGATCCCTCCTCTAAGATATCCCTCTGAATGATCCCTCCTCTAAGATATCCCTCTGAATGATCCCTCCTCTATGATATCCCTCTGAATGATCCCCCCTCTAAGATATCCCTTTGAATGATCCCTCCTCTAAGATATCCCTCTGAATGATCCCCCCTCTAAGATATCCCTCTGAATGATCCCTCCTCTAAGATATCCCTCTGAATGATCCCTCCTCTAAGAGATCCCTCTGAATGATCCCTTCTCTGAGATATCCCTCTGAATGATCCCTTCTCTGAGATATCCCTCTGAATGATCACTCCTCTAAGATATCCCTCTGAATGATCACTCCTCTAAGATATCCCTCTGAATGATCCCTCCTCTAAGAGATCCCTCTGAATGATCCCTTCTCTAAGATATCCCTCTGAATGATCCCTCCTCTAAGAGATCCCTCTGAATGATCCCTCCTCTAAGAGATCCCTCTGAATGATCACTCCTCTAAGATATCCATCTGAATGATCCCTCCTCTAAGATATCCCTCTGAATGATCCCTCCTCTAAGATATCCCTCTGAATGATCACTCCTCTAAGATATCCCTCTGAATGATCCCTCCTCTAAGAGATCCCTCTGAATAATCCCTTCTCTAAGAGATCCCTCTGAATGATCCCTCCTCTAAGATATCCCTCTGAATGATCCCTCCTCTAAGATATCCCTCTGAATGATCACTCCTCTAAGATATCCCTCTGAATGATCCCTCCTCTAAGAGATCCCTCTGAATGATCCCTCCTCTAAGATATCCCTTTGAATGGTCCTATCCGTCCAGTCCTATAGAACTTATTACAGCTTCCTTTAATTCAGGGGTTAAGGCAAAGAGATGCAAATGAATGCATAAAATGCGAAGCTGCAGTAAAGCTGAATATGAGGAAAAATTAAAAAAATGGTATGTTAGAAGCTTTACGTGATAAGTGGACGACACAGACTAAACGACGTTTCGGCCCAATAGGCCTTCAGCAGGAACAAACAAGAAACACACACACACAAAACTAATAACGAAACACTCAAAACAAAAATATTCGAAATATGTTAAAGAAAATAAAATAAAAATGTCTATCCTGTGTGTATGAGAAGGAAATAGTAACAAAAGTGTAGCTGTCGTGAATGTGCAGAAATGTGCGCAAATGCACACCGAACCAGAGGAGTTCACACAGTGGTCAGTGTGCAAACACAAAGGAGAAAGAATAGAACAATAGACTAACAGGTGCTCAAAAGGCAGTAAGAGTGAGATGTCTGAGAGCGGGGTACAATAAATACAAATGAGGGGTAAGGAGCACAGAAAAAAGGTATAGAGGAGAACACCGAAGTGTCTCATAAGGGACTAGAGGAGAAGAACTATAAATAGCATGGCATAGTAGATAGACCAAAGATGCCAAATATGTGCAGTAGAGAAGGCTATTGCAAAAGGGAAGGAGCAACCAAAAGGAAACTATGTGTATGAGTGTGATACATTCATGCCTCGTGGGGTCAGCGAACCATACTGGACGATGAGGCGATTTTCCAAAATATATCGGCTGCGGTCGCCAGAGTGACAGAGGACAATTCCAGTGACACGGATGTCGTCTTTACCCTTGTGATCAGGGGAGTTGAAGTGGGAAGACACTGGAGTACCTGTATTCTGTTGGACATCCCGTAGATGTTCACAAAATCTTTCCATTAATCTTCTCCTAGACTCACCAATATAGGTCATGTGGCATCGTTGGCATATGATGGCATAAATGATGTTGCGGGACACACATGTGAAGCCATGCTTGATCTCGAACCGTCCATTAGGGAATAAGACCGAGTCAGTAGGGAGCACATAGGCACAGGTGATACAGTTACGACCACAAGGGGCCGTACCGAAGTGTTGAAGGTGGGAGCAAGGGAAATGGCTTCTAACCAAAATATCTCTCAAATTCCTGTCGCGCTTGAAAGCGATCATCGGGGGATCACTAAAAAGTAGACGGGTAGTGGGATCAGAGAGGAGAATGTCATACCGAATTAAAACTCATCTCATCGAAAGATCCAAACAAATACGGCAGTTGCAGTCATCATAGCAGCAAAAAGGCATAAGGCAAAGCAGCACCGAAAGTGAACGCAACTGAATTGTATCTTCGCTGTACGATATCATCATTCGTCATAAGCAATCAAAACATCGAAACACGATGAATGAAAAGATGAAAAGTACACAACTCACGGTGTGCACAAAGTACTAGATTCAGTAGCTCCAGTAGCAGGCCAGACTTAGAATATGAGGAAACTGCAACAAGGAACACTTTTCAGACTGGGCCTGAATGGTCCTTGTTGCCTATCCGCCATATTGACCGGAAGTCAAGATAATATTGGATATAGTATTGCTTTTGATCCACATGAGTTACAGTCTGGTGTATGCAACTCAGAATTTAAAAGAGGTGGATGCGAGTGGGTTTACGTACCGCACGGGGAGAAATGGGTGGTGGCTCCCTGGTGCAAAGTCTGCACAGATACAACTACATTTTAAACTTTCCCTGGTGCAAAGTCTGCACAGATACAACTACATTTTAAACTGTTCCCTGGTACAAAGTCTGCACAGATACAACTACGTTTTAAACTGTTCCCTGGTTCAAAGTCTGCACAGATACAACTACGTTTTAAACTGTTCCCTGGTTCAAAGTCTGCACAGATACAACTACGTTTTAAACTGTTCCCTGGTGCAAAGTCTGCACAGATACAACTACGTTTTAAACTGTTCCCTGGTACAAAGTCTGCACAGATACAACTACGTTTTAAACTGTTCCCTGGTGCAAAGTCTGCACAGATACAACTACGTTTTAAACTGTTCCCTGGTACAAAGTCTGCACAGATACAACTACGTTTTAAACTGTTCCCATGAGAAAAACTAAGGGCGAAGACTCTCAGCATTTATGACAGACCGAGGGACGAACAAAATGTACCAGTCAAATACCAGTGGATAAAGAGATACAGCGAATACGATGGCGCTGGACAGGACACACACTGCTGAAGCCAACTGAGAGTATTACACAAAAGGACCTTTTTTGAAAGTTCCAAGGAAAAAGACAAAGAGGAAGACCAAGATATTCTTGTAGAAGACAGATGGAAGCAGAGATGAAGATGATGGGAAGACATGGAATGAACTTAAAAGAATGGCAAGAAACAGAACGGATTGGAAAGTGTTTGTTGAAGACCTATACTCCACAGGGAGCTGAAAGGTAGAAGAAGAAGAGTGATGAAAATGTCGAGAGGTGACGTTTCAGAAATGTGCTAATTTCTTTACAACATTAAACCACTTAAACAAACCTAGTTTGCAAATTTTACAGACTCCAGACTTTCTTTACAGGTAAACACCGAAATTCCGGAGGAAACTAACGACAGACATAGATTGTTGGAGTTCTACAGAGGCGAACAGGTATCTTCAGAAGTTAAAAGTTCTCGGGAAAAAGGTGAAAAACAGGAGGTCCCGTGTGGATATTAAAGAACCTTTGGAAGTTAAAGTCGAAAAGAGTAGGCCAAAAGTGGATGTTGTCTGGGCAAGAAATTGTTAAGTAAATCTACCCACCCATGCCGAAGATGGATATGTCGGGGCGAAAGGCGCAGATATCTCGGTTATGCCGTAAACTAGCGGGAGAACGCATCATAGCCCACTTAACAGGTGACCGCTAAGAAATTAAAGTGTCCGTGGATATGTCAGAGAAGCCAAAACTTGTAACATTTCCAACAGTGAACTAACAGTGGCGAATTGGTTGCAAGAAATTATTTGGCTGTTTTTAAAGCTGTTTTTTACTTTCACCAGAGTGCCTCCACTAAACCACCTGACAAGTCGAAAAGGGTCATACGTTACATTAACCATTTAGTTATATATTAGGAGAACATTTAGTTATATATTAGGAGAACATTTAGTTATATATTAGGGAAACATTTAGTTATATATTATGAAAACATTTAGTTATATATTAGGAGAACATTTAGTTATATATTAGGAGAACATTAAGTTACATATTAGAAGAACATGTAGTTATATATTAGGAGAACATTTAGTTATATATTAGGGGAACATTTAGTTGTATATTAGGGGAACATTAAGTTACATATTAGGAGAACATGTAGTTATATATTAGGAGAACATTTAGTTATATATTAGGAGAACATTTAGTTATATATTAGGGAAACATTTAGTTATATATTATGAAAACATTTAGTTATATATTAGGAGAACGTTTAGTTATATATTAGGGGAACATTAAGTTACATATTAGAAGAACATGTAGTTATATATTAGGAGAACATTTAGTTATATATTAGGAGAACATTTAGTTATATATTAGGAGAACGTTTAGTTATATATTAGGAGAACATTTAGTTATATATTAGGAGAACGTTTAGTTATATATTAGGAGAACATTTAGTTATATATTAGGAGAACATTTAGTTATATATTAGGAGAACATTTAGTTATATATTAGGAGAACATTTAGTTATATATTAGGAGAACGTTTAGTTATATATTAGGAGAACGTTTAGTTATATATTAGGAGAACATTTAGTTATATATTAGGAGAAAATTTAGTTATATATTAGGAGAACATTTAGTTACATATTAGGAGAACATTTAGTTACGTATTGGGAGGACATTTTGTTATATAATAGGAGAACATTTAGTTATATATTAGGTGAACAATTAGTTATATATTAGGTGAACAATTAGTTATATATTAGGTGAACAATTAGTTATATACTAGGAGAACATTTAGTTACATATTAGGAGAACATTTAGTTACGTATTAGGAGGACATTTAGTTACATTAGGAGGACATTTTGTTATATAATAGGAGAACATTTAGTTATATATTAGGTGAACAAATAGTTATATATTAGGTGAACAATTAGTTATATATTAGGTGAACAATTAGTTATATATTAGGTGAACAATTCGTTATATATTAGGTGAACAATTAGTTATATATTAGGTGAACCATTAGTTATATATTAGGTGAACAATTAGTTATATATTAGGTGAACAATTAGTTATATATTAGGTGAACAAATAGTTATATATTAGGTGAACAATTAGTTATATATTAGGTGAACAATTAGTTATATATTAGGTGAACAATTCGTTATATATTCGGTGAACAATTCGTTATATATTAGGTGAACCATAGTTATATATTAGGTGAACAATTAGTTATATATTAGGTGAACAATTAGTTATATATTAGGTGAACAATTAGTTATATATTAGGTGAACGATTAGTTATATATTAGGTGAACAATTAGTAATATATTAGGTGAACAATTAGTTATATATTAGGTGAACAATTCGTTATATATTAGGTGAACAATTAGTTATATATTAGGAGATCATTTGTATTATAATGTCACAGAGAAAGCGTGAAGAAATTGGAAAATCCTTGAAATCTTTCTTTTTAGAATAAACAAACACGTATTTCAAAAACATGCACCCAAATGTCATATCAAATACATGCATTCAAATGTCATATCAAATACATGCATTCAATTGTCATATCAAATACATGCATTCAACTGTCCTGTCAAATACCTGCATCCAAGTGCCCTGTCAAATACCTGCATCCAAGTGCCCTGTCAAATACCTGCATTCAAATGTCCTGTCAAATACCTGCATCTAACTGTCCTGTAAAATACATGCGTCCAACTTTCCTGTCAAATACATGTATCAAACTGTCCTTTCAAATACATGCATCCAAATGTCCTGTCAAATATATGTATCCAACTGTCCTGTCAAATACATGTATCCAACTGTCATGTCAAATACATGTATCCAACTGTCATGTCAAATACATGCATCCAACGGTCATGTCAAATACATGTATCAAACTGTCCTGTCAAATGCACGCATTCAACTAACATGTCAAATACCTTCATTCAACTGTCATGTCAAATACCTGCATCCAACTGTCCTGTAAAATACATGCATTCAACTGCCCTGTAAAATGCATGTATCCAACTGTCATGTCAAATACAGGCATTCAACTGTCCTGTCTAAAACAGGCATCCAACTGTCCTGTCAAATACCTGCACCCAACTGTCCTGTGAAATACATGTATCCAACTTTCATGCCAAATACATGCTTCCAACTGTCCTTTCAAATACATGTATCCAACTGTGATGTCAAATACATGTATCCAACTGTCCTTTCAAATACATGTATCCAACTGTGATGTCAAATACATGCATCCAACTGTCCTGTAAAATACATGCATCCAACTTTCCTGTCAAATACAAGTATCTAACTGTCCTATCAAAGACATGCATCCAACTGCCCTGTCAAAAACAGTAATCCAACTGTCATGTCAAATACATGCATCCAACTGTCATGTCAAATGCCTGCATCCAAGTGTCCTGTCAAATACATGCTTCCAACTGTCCTTTCAAAGACATGTATCCAACTGTGATGTCAAATACATGTATCCAACTGTCCTGTCAAATACATGCATCCAACTGTCATGTCAAATACCTGCACCCAACTGTCCTGTCAAATACATGTATCCAACTTTCATGCCAAATACATGCTTCCAACTGTCCTTTCAAATACATGTATCCAACTGTGATGTCAAATACATGTATCCAACTGTCCTTTCAAATACATGTATCCAACTGTGATGTCAAATACATGCATCCAACTGTCCTGTAAAATACATGCATCCAACTTTCCTGTCAAATACAAGTATCTAACTGTCCTATCAAAGACATGCATCCAACTGCCCTGTCAAAAACAGTAATCCAACTGTCATGTCAAATACATGCATCCAACTGTCATGTCAAATGCCTGCATCCAAGTGTCCTGTCAAATACATGCTTCCAACTGTCCTTTCAAAGACATGTATCCAACTGTCATGTCAAATACATGCTTCCAACTGTCCTTTCAAATACATGTATCCAACTGTCCTGTCAAACACATGTATCCAACTGTCATGTCAAAAACATACTTCCAACTGTCCTGTCAAATACATGCATTTAAATTTCCTGTAAAATACATGCATCCAACTTACTTGTCAAATACCTGCATCCAACTGTCATGTAAAATACATGCATTCAACTGTCCTTTTAATTACCTGCATCCAACTGTCATGTCAAATACCTACATTCAACTGCCCTGACAAATACCTGCATCCAACTTTCCTGTCAAATACATGTATTCAACTGTCCTGACAAATACATGTATCCAACTGTCCTGTCAAATACATCCTTCCATCTGTCCTTTTAAAGACATGTATCCAACTGTCAAGTCAAATACATGCTTCCAACTGTCCTGTCAAATACATGTATTCAACTGTCATGTCAAATACATGTATCCAACTGTCATGTCAAATACATACTTCCAACTGTCCTGTCAAATACTTGCATTCAAATGTCCTGTCAAATACCTGCATCCAACTGTCATGTCAAATACATGCAATCAACTTTCCTGTCAAATACCTGCATCCAACTGTCATGTCAAATACATGCATCCAATTGTCATGTTAAATACATGTATTCAACTGTCCTGTCAAATACCTGCATTCAACTGTCATGTCAAATACATGCATCCAACTGTTCTGTCAAATACCTTAACCCAACTGTCCTGCCAAATACATGCTTCCAACTGTCCTTTCAAATACTTGTATCCAACTGTTCTGTCAAATTCCTGCATTCAACTGCCCTGTCAAATACCTGCATCCAACTGTCCTGTCAAATTCCTGCATTCAACTGCCCTGTCAAATTCCTGCATCCAACTGTCCTGTCAAATTCCTGCATTCAACTGCCCTGTCAAATTCCTGCATCCAACTGTCCTGTCAAATTCCTGCATCCAACTGTCCTGTCAAATACCTGCATCCAACTGTCCTGTCAAATTCCTGCATTCAACTGCCCTGTCAAATACCTGCATCCAACTGTCCTGTCAAATCCCTGCATTCAACTGCCCTGTCAAATTCCTGCATCCAACTGTCCTGTCAAATTCCTGCATCCAACTGTCCTGTCAAATACCTGCATCCAACTGCCCTGTCAAATTCCTGCATCCAACTGTCCTGTCAAATACCTGCACCCAACTGTCCTGTCAAATACATGTATCCAACTTTCATGCCAAATACATGCTTCCAACTGTCCTTTCAAATACATGTATCCAACTGTGATGTCAAATACATGTATCCAACTGTCCTTTCAAATACATGTATCCAACTGTCCTGTCAAATACATGCATCCAACTGTCCTGTCAAATACATGCATCCAACTGTCCTGTCAAATACATGTATCCAACTGTCCTGTCAAATGCATGCATCCAACTGCCCTGTCAAAAACAGGAATCCACCTGTCCTGTCAAATACATGCATCCAACTGTCATGTTAGATACATGCATCCAACTGTCCTGTCAAATACATGTATCAAACAGCCCTGTCAAATGTAAACTAAATTACATGTTTTTTTCGTCTGTAAGTACAGCGCGTAGATCTTGATGACTCACCGCTGACAACTGAAAGGTGTGCCACTCATCATACTCAGCCACCTGGAAACCTTGCACAGATGGGGGCAAACTCTTCATCTACAAACAAGAGAGTAGAAAAACTACTACAGAATTGAAGTTTTATATTTGACAGCTATCAGCCTCTTCATCGTGCATCCTTTCAAGAATGTGAACTGGGGAGTTGTGTTGCTAGCTCATACAAGCTGCAAAAATCTGCACTTATCATCACAACACATACATTTTCCACACTGCATTTTTGGGGAGGCACGATAGCCCAGTGGTTAGTGAACTGGGGAGTTGTGTTGCTAGCTCATACAAGCTGCAAAAATCTGCACTTATCATCACAACATAAATTTTCCACACTGCATTTTTGAGGAGGCACGATCGCCCAGTGGTTAGTGAACTGGGGAGTTGTGTTGCTAGCTCATACAAGCTGCAAAAATCTGCACTTATCATCACAACACATACATTTTCCACACTGCATTTTTGAGGAGGCACGATAGCCCAGTGGTTAGTGAACTGGGGAGTTGTGTTGCTAGCTCATACAAGCTGTAAAAATCTGCACTTATCATCACAACACATACATTTTCCACACTGCATTTTTGAGGAGGCACGATAGCCCAGTGGTTAGTGAACTGGACTAATAAGGGCAAGAGATGGAGTTCGATCCTGATCGACGGCTTCCAGGCTCACCCAGCCTTAAATGGGTACTTGATATTTTTCTGGGAAAGTAAAGCGGCACGGGCGTAATAGCGACCACATTACCCCAAAAATCATGTATCGCAGGTATGTACAAATTATGGTCACTAACACCATATTCCCTATACGCCATTTGGGGGCTCTTTACTTTACTGCATCTTTGGGAACATGTAATCTCCCCTCTTTGGTTCCTACTCACTTTGCCAGACTGTGTAGTCTCTTTCTATGGGGAAGTAGAGTAAGGCTTGGATCAGCTTTGGTCTCTAATCTTAATGCATGCAATCAAATATGAGTTTCTGACCGCTTTCAGCACACATGCTCTGCACCTACATTTCATATAAATGTGGCTCAAAACCAAGGTAACATTGTGGCAAACTTATTCAGAAACATGTGTGATGTAAACTAGCATCCATGACATCATTGTCCTTTCATAGCATTTATGTTTTGTTTTCTTTTGTATAACTTACAGCGTTAAGGAAAAATAAAGTGTTCTTGACAAACCAGAATTGCCTCTTTCTTCAAGCTCTGTGATCTTCTATCTTCCTCAAGATCTGTGATCTTCTACCTTCCTCAAGCTCTGTGATCTTCTACCTTCTTCAAGTTCTATGATCTTCAACCGTCCTTAAGCTCTGTAATCTACCTTCTTCAAGTTCTCTGATCTTCTATCTTTCTCAAGCTCTGTGATCTTCTACCTCCTCAATCTCTGTGATCTGCTACCTTCCTCAGTCTCTGTGATCTTCTATCTTCTTCAAGCTCTGTGATCTTCTACCTTCTTCAAGCTCTGTGACCTGCTACCTTCCTCAATCTCTGTGATCTTCTAACTTCCTCAATGTCTGTGATGTTCTACCTTCCTCAGTCTCTGTGATCTTCTAACTTCCTCAATCTCTGTGATCTTCTAACTTCCTCAATCTCTGTGATCTGCTAAATTCCTCAATCTCTGTGATCTGCTACCTTCCTCAATCTCTGTGATCTTCTACCTTCCTCAATGTCTGTGATGTTCTATCTTCCTCAATCTCTGTGATCTTCTAACTTCCTCAATGTCTGTGATGTTCTACCTTCCTTAGTCTCTGTGATCTTCTAACTTCCTCAATCTCTGTGATCTGCTACCTTCCTCAATCTCTGTGATCTTCTACCTTCCTCAATCTCTGTGATCTTCTACCTTCCTCAATCTCTGTGATCTTCTACCTTCCTCAATCTCTGTGATCTTTTATCTTCCTCAGTCTCTGTGATCTTCTATCTTCCTCAGTCTCTGTGATCATCTACATTCCTCAAGCTCTATGATCTTCTTCCGTCCTTAAGCTCTGTGATCTACCTTCTTCAAGCTCTGTGATCTTCTACCTTCCTCAATCTCTGTGATCTGCTACCTTCCTCAATCTCTGTGATCTGCTACCTTCCTCAGTCTCTGTGATCTTCTACCTTTCTCAAGCTCTGTGATCTTCTACCTTCCTCAATCTCTGTGATCTTCTACCTTTCTCAATCTCTGTGATCTGCTACCTTCCTCAATTTCTGTGATCTGCTACCTTCCTCAGTCTCTGTGATCTTCTACCTTCCTCAATCTCTGTGATCTTCTACCTTCCTCAAGCTCTATGATCTTCTATCTTCCTCAAGCTCTGTAATCTTCTACCTTCCTCAAGCTCTGTGATTTTCTACCTACTGAAACTCTGTGATCTGCTACCTTCTTCAAACTCTGTGATCTGCTACCTTCCTCAAGCTCTGTGAGCTGCTACCTTCCTTAAGCTCTGTGACCTGCTACCTTCCTCAAGCTCTGTGATCTTCTACATTCATCAAGCTCTGTGATCTGCTACCTTTCTCAAGCTCTGTGATCTGCTACCTTCCTCAAGCTCTGTGAGCTGCTACCTTCCTTAAGCTCTGTGACCTGCTACCTTCCTCAAGCTCTGTGATCTTCTACATTCATCAAGCTCTGTGATCTGCTACCTTTCTCAAGCTCTGTGATCTTCTACCTTCCTCAAGCTCTGTGATCTTCTATCTTCCTAAAGCTCTGTGATCTTCTACCTTCCTCAAGCTCTGTGATCTTCTATCTTCCTAAAGCTCTGTGATCTTCTACCTTCCTCAATCTCTGTGATCTTCTACATTCTTCAAGCTCTGTGATCTTCTATCTTCCTTTAAGCTCTGCGATCTGCTACCTTCCTCAATCTCTTTGATCTTATACCTTCCTCAAGCTCTGTGATCTGCTACCTTTCTCAAGCTCTGTGATCTATTACTTCCTCAAGCTCTGTGATCTTCTACGTTCCTCAAGCTCTGTGATCTGTTACCTTCCTCAAGCTCTGTGGTCTTCTACCTTCATCAAGCTCTGCGATCTGTTACCTTCCTCAAGCTCTGTGATCTTCTACCTTCATCAAGCTCTGCGATCTGTTACCTTCCTCAAGCTCTGTGATCTTCTACCTTCATCAAGCTCTGTAATCTGTTACCTTCCTCAAGCTCTGTGATCTTCTACCTTCCTCAAGCTCTGTGATCTGTTACCTTCTTGATGGTCTGTGATCTTCTGTGACTGCTGCCTCCAAGTAATGAATGATTGCCCTATGGCTGCTGCCTCCAAGTAATGAAGATCGCCCGATGGCTGCTGCCTCCAAGTAATGAAGATCGCCTCATGACTGCTGCCTCCAAGTAATGAAGATTGCCCTATGACTGCTGCCTCCAAGTAATGAAGATTGCCCTATGACTGCTGCCTCCAAGTAATGATGACTGCTCTATTACTGTTGCCTCCTAGTAATGAAGACTGCTCTATGACTGCTGCCTCCAAATATTGAAGATTTCCCTATGACCGCTGCCTCCAAGTAACGAAGATTGCCTTATGACTGCTGCCACCAGTTTCTCAGTTCTCTACAGAAAGCACATATACTTCAGGTATAGTAAACGGAAGATCTGCAATGGAAGGTATGAGTATTTCTCTGTGAATTGTGGAAAGTAATAAAGTGGTCATCTTGTCAGCTTTTAATTCCTTCACACCTTGATGGCCAAAATGATTGTAATACCAGATTTAAGAATGGTTGCTGAAGTCTTTAATGGCAAAAGAGTTTATTTTTTCCTGGGATCTTGAGAGAGCTAAGTCTCAAAGCAGTGAGACACTAGTAGTTGAACAATTTTGTCTTCATCTTGTCTGTCTATCTTGATAGAGTTGAAACTCAAGAAAGTGAGACGCTTGTAGTTGAACAATTTTGTCCCCAAATTGTCTAAATCTGCTGTAGTTGAGACCCGTCCATGAGAGTCTTACTTTCATGGATATATGTGCTGTTCCTGGATATGTGTTAAAGAAAGAGATTCTATCATATATGTTGTGAATGCCATGTTCAGCAAAAGCCACGCAACTTGATGAAGAGATAGCAACTGTTATAAATATAACCCAAGGTACTAGATGTATAAACATGACTAGATAGACGATTTATAAATATAACTGATGGGACCAGATGTATAAACATGACCAGATAGACGATTTATAAATATAACCCGAGGGACTAGATGTATAAACATGACTAGATAGACGATTTATAAATATAACTGATGGGACCAGATGTATAAACATGACCAGATAGACGATTTATAAATATAACTGATGGGACCAGATGTATAAACATGACCAGATAGACGATTTATAAATATAACTGATGGGACCAGGTGTATAAACATGACTAGGCAAACTATTTATAGATATAACTGAAGGGACCAGGTGTATAAACATGACCAGATAGACGATTTATAAATATAACCCAAGGGACTAGATGTATAAACATGACTAGGCAAACTATTTATAGACATAACTGAAGGGACCAGGTGTATAAACATCACTAGACAGATAATTTATAAATATAACTGAATAAATGTATTTTTGTTAAACAGAAGTGTTGCTAAGCAACTGTAAACATGACTATATCATCTAACTGTCTTGAACTGCCTTTAGAACCAAATATTATATACTTGACCAGACCAATGATTAAATGGATTAACAAACCTACCTTATGTTGGGTAAAGTTCTCCCAGGCATTAAAGGAGGCCAGACCCGTCTTATAGTTAACCTTGCCCAGACTCAGGTTTGTCCCAAACACAATAGTGAAATATTTCAGCCTGTGTCCATAATAATCTGGTAGGAGATACAGAGGATATTAATCAACCAGACTAGCTCTCTGTGTCGGCTCAGTTGTCATCAGTGTGCAGCAAGAGAGGTGGATGCCAATGGGACTATTTCCAGATGTCATTTCAAAAGCCTTCAATGACAACACAGACTTCCATTGTCTTCAGAGAACAAACACAGACTCCAGTTATCTCAGTGGGCAAAACATATACTACACCTGTCTCCAGTCAGGAACAAATAATGTCTCACCTGTCTCCAGTTATCTCAGTAGGCAAAACATATACTACACCTATCTCCAGTTATTTCAGTAGGCAAAACATATACTACACCTGTCTCCAGTCAGGAACAAATAATGTCTTACCTGCCTCCAGTTATTTCAGTAGGCAAAACATATACTACACTTGTCTCCAGTCAGGAACAAATGTCTCACCTGTCTCCAGTTATTTCAGTAGGCAAAACATATACTACACCTGTCTCCAGTCAGTAACAAATAATGTCTCACCTGTCTCCATTTATTTCAGTAGGCAAAACATATACTACACCTGTCTCCAGTCAGGAACAAATAATGTCTCACCTGTCTCCAGTTATTTCAGTAGGCAAAACATATACTACACCTGTCTCCAGTCAGGAACAAATAATGTCTCACCTGTCTCCAGTTATTTCAGTAGGCAAAACATATACTACACCTGTCTCAAGTGAGGAACAAATAATGTCTCATCTGTCTACAGTGAGGAACAAATAATGTCTCATCTGCCTGCAGTGAGGAACAAATAATGTCTCATATGTCTCCAGTGAGGAACAAATAATGTCTCATCTGTCTACAGTGAGGAACAAATAATGTCTCATCTGCCTGCAGTGAGGAACAAATAATGTCTCATCTGTCTCCAGTGAGGAACAAATAATGTCTCATCTGTCTCAAGTCAGGAACAAATAATGTCTCATCTGTCTCCAGTCAGGAACAAATAATGTCTCATCTGTCTCCAGTGAGGAACACAGAATGTCTCATCTGTCTCCAGTGAGGAACACAGAATGTCTCATCTGTCTGCAGTGAGGAACAAATGATGTCTCATCTGTCTCCAGTGAGGAACAAATGATGTCTCATCTGTTTACAGTGAGGAACAAATGATGTCTCATCTGTCTACAGTGAGGAACAAATTATGTCTCATCTGTCTACAGTGAGGAACAAATGATGTCTCATCTGTCTCCAGTGAGGAACAAATGATGTCTCATCTGTCTCCAGTGAGGAACAAATAATGTCTCATCTGTCTGCAGTGAGGAACACAGAATGTCTCGTCTGTCTCCAGTGAGGAACAAATGATGTCTCATTTATCTACAGTGAGGAACAAATAATGTCTCATCTGTCTCCAGTGAAGAACAAATAATGTCTCATCTGTCTCCAGTGAGGAACACATGATGTCTTATCTGTCTACAGTGAGGAACAAATGTCTCATCGGTGTCCAGTACTAAACAAATGATGCCTCAATTGTCTCCAGTGATGAACAAATGATACCTCAATTGGCTCCAGTGATGAACAAATGATGCCTCAACTATTTCCAGTAATAAACAAATGATGCCTCAATTGTCTCCAGTGATGAACAAATGATGCCTCAACTATTTCCAGTAATAAACAAATGATGCCTCAATTGTCTCCAGTGATGAACAAATGATGCCTCAATTGTCTCCAGTGATAAACAAATGATGCCTCGATTGGCTCCAGTGATGAACAAATGATGCCTCAATTGTCTCCAGTGATGAACAAATGATGCCTCAACTATTTCCAGTAATAAACAAATGATGCCTCAATTGTCTCCAGTGATGAACAAATGATGCCTCAATTGTCTCCAGTGATGAACAAATGATGCCTCAACTATTTCCAGTAATAAACAAATGATGCCTCAATTGTCTCCAGTGATAAACAAATGATGCCTCAATTGTCTCCAGTGATGAACAAATGATGCCTCAACTATTTCCAGTAATAAACAAATGATGCCTCAATTGTCTCCAGTGATAAACAAATGATGCCTCAACTATTTCCAGTAATAAACAAATGATGCCTCAATTGTCTCCAGTGATAAACAAATGATGCCTCAACTATTTCCAGTAATAAACAAATGATGCCTCAATTGTCTCCAGTGATAAACAAATGATGCCTCAATTGTCTCCAGTAATAAACAAATGATGCCTCAATTGTCTCCAGTAATAAACAAATGATGCCTCAATTGTCTCCAGTAATAAACAAATGATGCCTCAACTATTTCCAGTAATAAACAAATGATGCCTCAATTGTCTCCAGTGATAAACAAATGATGCCTCAATTGTCTCCAGTGATAAACAAATGATGCCTCAATTGTCTCCAGTGATAAACAAATGATGCCTCAATTGTCTCCAGTGATAAACAAATGATGCCTCAATTGTCTCCAGTGATAAACAAATGATGCCTCAATTGTCTCCAGTGATAAACAAATGATGCCTCAACTGGCTCCAGTAATAAACAAATGATGCCTCAACTGGCTCCAGTAATAAACAAATGATGCCTCAATTGTCTCCAGTGATAAACAAATGATGCCTCAACTGGCTCCAGTAATAAACAAATGATGCCTCAACTGGCTCCAGTAATAAACAAATGATGCCTCAATTGTCTCCAGTGATAAACAAATGATGCCTCAATTGTCTCCAGTGATAAACAAATGATGCCTCAACTGGCTCCAGTGATAAACAAATGATGCCTCAACTATTTCCAGTAATAAACAAATGATGCCTCAATTGTCTCCAGTGATAAACAAATGATGCCTCAACTATTTCCAGTAATAAACAAATGATGCCTCAACTATTTCCAGTAATAAACAAATGATGCCTCAATTGGCTCCAGTGATAAACAAATGATGCCTCAACTATTTCCAGTAATAAACAAATGATGCCTCAATTGTCTCCAGTGATAAACAAATGATGCCTCAATTGTCTCCAGTGATAAACAAATGATGCCTCAATTGTCTCCAGTGATAAACAAATGATGCCTCAATTGTCTCCAGTGATAAACAAATGATGCCTCAATTGTCTCCAGTGATAAACAAATGATGCCTCAACTATTTCCAGTAATAAACAAATGATGCCTCAACTATTTCCAGTAATAAACAAATGATGCCTCAACTATTTCCAGTAATAAACAAATGATGCCTCAACTATTTCCAGTAATAAACAAATGATGCCTCAACTATTTCCAGTAATAAACAAATGATGCCTCAACTATTTCCAGTAATAAACAAATGATGCCTCAACTATTTCCAGTGATAAACAAATGATGCCTCAACTATTTCCAGTAATAAACAAATGATGCCTCAACTATTTCCAGTAATAAACAAATGATGCCTCAACTATTTCCAGTAATAAACAAATGATGCCTCAACTATTTCCAGTAATAAACAAATGATGCCTCAACTATTTCCAGTAATAAACAAATGATGCCTCAACTATTTCCAGTAATAAACAAATGATGCCTCAACTGCCTCAAGTGGGCAACAAAAGAAAAAACAGCTACAGATCAATGGACACCACTAGTATTTCCTGATGTCCTCAATGGACATACAATACAGTGGACAACACTAATGTTTCCTGATGTCCTCAGTGGACAGCAACATACAATACAGTGGACAACACTAATGTTTCCTGATGTCCTCAGTGGACAGCAACATACATTACAGTGGACAACACTAATGTTTCCTGATGTCCTCAGTGTACAGCTACATACAATACAGTGGACAACACTAATGTTTCCTGATGTCCTCAGTGGACAGCTACATACAATACAGTGGACAACACTAATGTTTCTTGATGTCCTCAATGGACAGACAATATAGTGGACACCACTAGTGTTTCCTGATGTCCTCAATGGACAGACAATACAGTGGACAACACTAATGTTTCCTGATGTCCTCAATGGACAGACGAATACAGTGGACAACACTAATGTTTCCTGATGTCCTCAATGGACAGACAATACAGTGGACAACACTAATGTTTCCTGATGTCCTCAATGGACAGACAATACAGTGGACAACACCAATGTTTCCTGATGTCCTCAATGGACAGTCAATACAGTGGACAACACTAATGTTTCCTGATGTCCTCAATGGACAGACAATACAGTGGACAACACTAAAGTTTCCTGATGTCCTCAATGGACAGATAATACAGTGGACAACACTAATGTTTCCTGCTGTCCTCAATGGACAGACAATACAGTGGACAACACTAATGTTTCTTGATGTCCTCAATGGACAGACAATACAGTGGACAACACTAATGTTTCCTGATGTCCTCAATGGACAGACAATACAGTGGACACCACTAATGTTTCCTGATGTCCTCAATGGACAGACAATACAGTGGACAACACTAATGTTTCCTGATGTCCTCAATGGACAGACGAATACAGTGGACAACACTAATGTTTCCTGATGTCCTCAATGGACAGACAATACAGTGGACAACACTAATGTTTCCTGATGTCCTCAATGGACAGACAATACAGTGGACAACACCAATGTTTCCTGATGTCCTCAATGGACAGTCAATACAGTGGACAACACTAATGTTTCCTGATGTCCTCAATGGACAGACAATACAGTGGACAACACTAAAGTTTCCTGATGTCCTCAATGGACAGATAATACAGTGGACAACACCAATGTTTCCTGCTGTCCTCAATGGACAGACAATACAGTGGACAACACTAATGTTTCCTGATGTCCTCAATGGACAGACAATACAGTGGACAACACTAATGTTTCCTGATGTCCTCAATGGACAGACAATACAGTGGGCACCACTAGTGTTTCCTGATGTCCTCAATGGACAGACAATATAGTGGACACCACTAGTGTTTCCTGATGTCCTCAATGGACAGACAATACAGTGGACAACACTAATGTTTCCTGATGTCCTAAATGGACAGACAATACAGTGGACAACACTAATGTTTCCTGATGTCCTCAATGGACAGACAATACAGTGGACAACACTAATGTTTCCTGATGTCCTCAATCGACAGTCAATATAGTGGACAACACTAATGTTTCCTGATGTCCTCAATGGACAGACAATACAGTTGACACCACTAGTGTTTCCTGATGTCCTCAATGGAAAGACAATATAGTGGACACCACTAGTGTTTCCTGATGTCCTCAATGGACAGACAATACAGTGGACAACACTAATGTTTCCTGATGTCCTCAATGGACAGACAATACAGTGGACAACACTAATGTTTCCTGATGTCCTCAATGGACAGACAATACAGTGGGCACCACTGATGTTTCCTGATGTCCTCAATGGACAGACAATATAGTGGACACCACTAGTTTTTCCTGATGTCCTCAGTGGACAGCTACATACAATACAGTGGACTACACTAATGTTTCCTGATGTCCTCAATGGACAGCTACATACAATACAGTGGACAACACTAATGTTTCCTGATGTCCTCAATGGACAGACAATACAGTGGACACCACTAGTTTTTCCTGATGTCCTCAGTGGACAGCTACATACAATACAGTGGACAACACTAATGTTTCCTGATGTCCTCAATGGACAGACAATACAGTGGACAACACTAATGTTTCCTGATGTCCTCAATGGACAGACAATACAGTGGACAACACTAATGTTTCCTGATGTCCTCAATGGACAGACAATACAGTGGACACCACTAGTGTTTCCTGATGTCCTCAATGGACAGACAATACAGTGGACAACACTAGTTTTTCCTGATGTCCCCAGTGGACAGCTACATACAATACAGTGGACAACACTAATGTTTCCTGATGTCCTCAATGGACAGACAATACAGTGGACAACACTAATGTTTCCTGATGTCCTCAATGGACAGACAATACAGTGGACAACACTAGTGTTTCCTGATGTCCGCAATGGACAGACAATACAGTGGACAACACTAATGTTTCCTGATGTCCTCAATGGACAGACAATACAGTGGACACCACTGATGGTTCCTGATGTCCTCAATGGACAGACAATACAGTGGACACCACTAATGTTTCCTGATGTCCTCAATGGACAGACAATACAGTGGACACCACTAGTGTTTCCTGATGTCCTCAATGGACAGACAATACAGTGGACACCACTAGTGTTTCCTGATGTCCTCAATGGACAGACAATACAGTGGACAACACTAGTGTTTTCTGATGTCCTCAATGGACAGACAATACAGTGGACAACACTAATGTTTCCTGATGTCCTCAATGGACAGATAATACAGTGGACAACACTAATGTTTCCTGATGTCCTCAATGGACAGACAATACAGTGGACAACACTAATGTTTCCTGATGTCCTCAATGGACAGTCAATATAGTGGACAACACTAATGTTTCCTGATGTCCTCAATGGACAGACAATACAGTGGACACCACTAGTGTTTCCTGATGTCCTCAATGGACAGACAATATAGTGGACACCACTAGTGTTTCCTGATGTCCTCAATGGACAGCTATATAGATGACAAATATCTACAATATTTAATGAACAAAATCAGACATTACAGCTGTCTTGAGTCAATAAGAGATTACAACATGTGTTAAAGCATACATACATACATAAATGTTGTCTTTAGTGCATAACAGATAAAAACGTTGTCTTTAGCGCACAACAGATATAAATGGTGCCTTTAGTGGACAACAGATATAAATGTTGTCTTTAGGGGACAACAGATATAAATGTTGTCTTTAGTGCATAACAGATATAAATGTTGTCTTTAGTGCATAACAGATATAAATGTTGTCTTTAGTGCACAACAGATATAAATGTTGTCTTTAGTGGACAACAACATACTTTAAAGCTGTCTTTAATGGACAACATCGTATATTAAGGCTGTCTTTAATGGACAACATCGTATATTAAGGCTGTCTTTAATGGACAACATCGTATATTAAGGCTGTCTTTAATGGACAACATCGTATATTAAGGCTGTCTTTAATGGACAACATCGTATATTAAGGCTGTCTTTAATGGACAACGTCGTATATTAAGGCTGTCTTTAATGGACAACATCGTATATTAAAGCTGTCTTTAATGGAGAACATCGTATATTAAAGCTGTCTTTAATGGACAACATCGTATATTAAAGCTGTCTTTAATGGACAACATCGTATATTAAAGCTGTCTTTAATGGACAAACTCGTATATTAAGGCTGTCCTTAATGGACAACATCGTATATTAAGGCTGTCTTTAATGGACAACAACATACACTAAAGCTGTCTTTAATGGACAACAACATACATTAAAGCTGTCTTTAATGGACAACAACATACATTAAAGCTGTCTTTAATGGATAACAACATACATTAAAGCTGTCTTTAATGGACAACAACATACATTAAAACTGTCTTTAATGGACAACAACATACATTAAAGCTGTCTTTAATGGACAACAACGTACATTAAAACTGTCTTTAATGGACAACAACATACATTAAAAATGTCTTTAATGGACAACAACATACATTAAATCTATCTTTAATGGACAACAACATACATTAAATCTATCTTTAATGGACAACATCGTATATTAAAGCTGTCTTTAATGGACAACAACATACATTAAAGCTGCCTTTAATGGACATCAACATACATTAAAGCTGTCTTTAATGGACAACAACATACATTAAAGCTGCCTTTAATGGACATCAACATACATTAAAGCTGTCTTTAATGGACAACAACATACATTAAAGCTGTCTTTAATGGACAACAACATACATTAAAGCTGTCTTTAATGGACAACAACATACATTAAAGCTGTCTTTAATGGAAACAACATACATTAAATCTATCTTTAATGGACAACAACATACATTAAATCTATCTTTAATAGACAACAACATACATTAAATCTATCTTTAATGGACAACAACATACATTAAATCTATCTTTAATGGACAACAACATACATTAAATCTATCTTTAATGGACAACAACATACATTAAAGCTGCCTTTAATGGACATCAACATACAATAAAGCTGTCTTTAATGGACAACAACATACATTAAAGCTGTCTTTAATGGACAACAACATACATTAAAGCTGTCGTTAATGGATAACATCATATATTAAAGCTGCCTTTAATGGACATCAACATACAATAAAGCTGTCTTTAATGGACAACAACATACATTAAAGCTGTCGTTAATGGATAACAACATACATTTAAGCTGTCTTTAATGGACAACAACATATATTAAAGCTGTCTTTAATGGACAAGAACATACATTAAAGCTGTCTTTAATGGACAACAACATACATTAAAGAGTTTCGTGGTGTGAGCTTGATAGTGCTGTTTATTGATGATGAGAGATCCGGTACCCATTAAAGGCTGGGTGAAACCGAAAGCCGTCGATCAGGATCAAACCCGAGATCTCGTCCTTTGCAGTTCGGTTCACTAACCACTGAGCTATAGTGGCTCCCAAAAGTGTGTTAGGCTCATGTTAAATCGAATCTAAGTGTTGTCTAAAATGTTTGAGAAAAGTGTGTTAGGCTCATGTTAAATCGAATCTAAGTGTTGTCTAAAATGTTTGAGAAAAGTGTGTTAGGCTCATGTTAAATCGAATCTAAGTGTTGTCTAAAATGTTTGAGAAAAGTGTGTTAGGCTCATGTTAAATCGAATCTAAGTGTTGTCTAAAATGTTTGAGAAAAGTGTGTTAGGCTCATGTTAAATCGAATCTAAGTGTTGTCTAAAATGTTTGAGAAAAGTGTGTTAGGCTCATGTTAAATCGAATCTAAGTGTTGTCTAAAATGTTTGAGAAAAGTGTGTTAGGCTCATGTTAAATCGAATCTAAGTGTTGTCTAAAATGTTTGAGAAAAGTGTGTTAGGCTCATGTTAAATCGAATCTAAGTGTTGTCTAAAATGTTTGAGAAACGTGTGTTAGGCTCATGTTAAATCGAATCTAAGTGTTGTCTAAAATGTTTGAGAAAAGTGTGTTAGGCTCATGTTAAATCGAATCTAAGTGTTGTCTAAAATGTTTGAGAAAAGTGTGTTAGGCTCATGTTAAATCGAATCTAAGTGTTGTCTAAAATGTTTGAGAAAAGTGTGTTAGGCTCATGTTAAATCGAATCTAAGTGTTGTCTAAAATGTTTGAGAAAAGTGTGTTAGGCTCATGTTAAATCGAATCTAAGTGTTGTCTAAAATGTTTGAGAAAAGTGTGTTAGGCTCATGTTAAATCGAATCTAAGTGTTGTCTAAAATGTTTGAGAAAAGTGTGTTAGGCTCATGTTAAATCGAATCTAAGTGTTGTCTAAAATGTTTGAGAAAAGTGTGTTAGGCTCATGTTAAATCGAATCTAAGTGTTGTCTAAAATGTTTGAGAAAAGTGTGTTAGGCTCATGTTAAATCGAATCTAAGTGTTGTCTAAAATGTTTGAGAAAAGTGTGTTAGGCTCATGTTAAATCGAATCTAAGTGTTGTCTAAAATGTTTGAGAAAAGTGTGTTAGGCTCATGTTAAATCGAATCTAAGTGTTGTCTAAAATGTTTGAGAAAAGTGTGTTAGGCTCATGTTAAATCGAATCTAAGTGTTGTCTAAAATGTTTGAGAAAAGTGTGTTAGGCTCATGCTAAATCGAATCTAAGTGTTGTCTAAAATGTTTGAGAAAAGTGTGTTAGGCTCATGTTAAATCGAATCTAAGTGTTGTCTAAAATGTTTGAGAAAAGTGTGTTAGGCTCATGTTAAATCGAATCTAAGTGTTGTCTAAAATGTTTGAGAAAAGTGTGTTAGGCTCATGTTAAATCGAATCTAAGTGTTGTCTAAAATGTTTGAGAAAAGTGTGTTAGGCTCATGCTAAATCGAATCTAAGTGTTGTCTAAAATGTTTGAGAAACGTGTGTTAGGCTCATGTTAAATCGAATCTAAGTGTTGTCTAAAATGTTTGAGAAACGTGTGTTAGGCTCATGTTAAATCGAATCTAAGTGTTGTCTAAAATGTTTGAGAAAAGTGTGTTAGGCTCATGTTAAATCGAATCTAAGTGTTGTCTAAAATGTTTGAGAAAAGTGTGTTAGGCTCATGTTAAATCGAATCTAAGTGTTGTCTAAAATGTTTGAGAAAAGTGTGTTAGGCTCATGTTAAATCGAATCTAAGTGTTGTCTAAAATGTTTGAGAAAAGTGTGTTAGGCTCATGTTAAATCGAATCTAAGTGTTGTCTAAAATGTTTGAGAAAAGTGTGTTAGGCTCATGTTAAATCGAATCTAAGTGTTGTCTAAAATGTTTGAGAAAAGTGTGTTAGGCTCATGCTAAATCGAATCTAAGTGTTGTCTAAAATGTTTGAGAAAAGTGTGTTAGGCTCATGTTAAATCGAATCTAAGTGTTGTCTAAAATGTTTGAGAAAAGTGTGTTAGGCTCATGTTAAATCGAATCTAAGTGTTGTCTAAAATGTTTGAGAAAAGTGTGTTAGGCTCATGTTAAATCGAATCTAAGTGTTGTCTAAAATGTTTGAGAAAAGTGTGTTAGGCTCATGTTAAATCGAATCTAAGTGTTGTCTAAAATGTTTGAGAAACGTGTGTTAGGCTCATGTTAAATCGAATCTAAGTGTTGTCTAAAATGTTTGAGAAAAGTGTGTTAGGCTCATGTTAAATCGAATCTAAGTGTTGTCTAAAATGTTTGAGAAAAGTGTGTTAGGCTCATGTTAAATCGAATCTAAGTGTTGTCTAAAATGTTTGAGAAAAGTGTGTTAGGCTCATGTTAAATCGAATCTAAGTGTTGTCTAAAATGTTTGAGAAAAGTGTGTTAGGCTCATGTTAAATCGAATCTAAGTGTTGTCTAAAATGTTTGAGAAAAGTGTGTTAGGCTCATGTTAAATCGAATCTAAGTGTTGTCTAAAATGTTTGAGAAAAGTGTGTTAGGCTCATGTTAAATCGAATCTAAGTGTTGTCTAAAATGTTTGAGAAAAGTGTGTTAGGCTCATGTTAAATCGAATCTAAGTGTTGTCTAAAATGTTTGAGAAAAGTGTGTTAGGCTCATGTTAAATCGAATCTAAGTGTTGTCTAAAATGTTTGAGAAAAGTGTGTTAGGCTCATGTTAAATCGAATCTAAGTGTTGTCAAAAATGTTTGAGAAAAGTGTGTTAGGCTCATGTTTTTCATAGACTAACTGTACACGTCAAGGCAGGATGTCCTTCTTGGAAGAGGCTGTGTGCATATTGAGATAGTGTTGGTCTGGGAAGTGTGCGCAGCTAGCACACTAAACACTCAATCATTATGTGCTCACCATTGGCTTTATCAATTTTCCTTATATCACGACTACCATCAGACAGGCCCAGATATTTGGAAAAATAAACATCATTCGTATAATTGGCTCCTGTGGCTAGGTCACCAGTGTAAGCGTTGGTCAGCCAGTACATAACAGCTGTCTAGAAATAAACATAGGGCCATCTTCAATATGTGGTGACTGCAGGAAGTTATGGGGCGAGGAGAGAAATGAATATAAGATGTGGGGTGATGTAGGAGAAATGTATACAAGATGTGGGGTGATGTAGGGGAAATGCATACAAGATGTGGTGGTGATGTAGGAGAAATACATGCAAGATGTGAGGTGATGTAAGAGAAATACATGCAAGATGTGAGGTGATGTAGGAGAAATACATGCAAGATGTGAGGTGATGTAGGAGAAATACATGCAAGATGTGAGGTGATGTAGGAGAAATACATGCAAGATGTGAGGTGATGTAGGAGAAATACATGCAAGATGTGAGGTGATGTAAGAGAAATACATGCAAGATGTGAGGTGATGTAGGAGAAATACATGCAAGATGTGAGGTGATGTAGGAGAAATACATGCAAGATGTGAGGTGATGTAGGAGAAATACATGCAAGATGTGAGGTGATGTAGGAGAAATACATGCAAGATGTGAGGTGATGTAGGAGAAATACATGCAAGATGTGAGGTGATGTAGGAGAAATACATGCAAGATGTGAGGTGATGTAGGAGAAATACATGCAAGATGTGAGGTGATGTAAGAGAAATACATGCAAGATGTGAGGTGATGTAGGAGAAATACATGCAAGATGTGAGGTGATGTAGGAGAAATACATGCAAGATGTGAGGTGATGTAGGAGAAATACATGCAAGATGTGAGGTGATGTAGGAGAAATACATGCAAGATGTGAGGTGATGTAGGAGAAATACATGCAAGATGTGAGGTGATGTAGGAGAAATACATGCAAGATGTGAGGTGATGTAGGAGAAATACATGCAAGATGTGAGGTGATGTAGGAGAAATACATGCAAGATGTGAGGTGATGTAGGAGAAATACATGCAAGATGTGAGGTGATGTAGGAGAAATACATGCAAGATGTGAGGTGATGTAAGAGAAATACATGCAAGATGTGAGGTGATGTAGGAGAAATACATGCAAGATGTGAGGTGATGTAGGAGAAATACATGCAAGATGTGAGGTGATGTAGGAGAAATACATGCAAGATGTGAGGTGATGTAGGAGAAATACATGCAAGATGTGAGGTGATGTAGGAGAAATACATGCAAGATGTGAGGTGATGTAGGAGAAATACATGCAAGATGTGAGGTGATGTAGGAGAAATACATGCAAGATGTGAGGTGATGTAGGAGAAATACATGCAAGATGTGAGGTGATGTAAGAGAAATACATGCAAGATGTGAGGTGATGTAGGAGAAATACATGCAAGATGTGAGGTGATGTAGGAGAAATACATGCAAAATGTGAGGTAATGTAGGAGAAATACATGCAAGATGTGAGGTGATGTAGGAGAAATACATGCAAGATGTGAGGTGATGTAGGAGAAATACATGCAAGATGTGAGGTGATGTAGGAGAAATACATGCAAGATGTGAGGTGATGTAGGAGAAATACATGCAAGATGTGAGGTGATGTAAGAGAAATACATGCAAGATGTGAGGTGATGTAGGAGAAATACATGCAAGATGTGAGGTGATGTAGGAGAAATACATGCAAGATAACATTTTTAGAGCAGTCCTAGAGAGATAGTTGTATACTACTACTAGAAGCAGAAAATACTTTGACAGCATTTATGCTACAATTACTGTACATAAAAATCATAATTCCTGTAATCTTAAACACAAATTATATAACATTCTACCACACACACACACACAAATTATGTAACATTCTACCACACACACATTATGTAATATTCTACAACACAAACAATTTATGTAACATTCTATCACACACAATATATGTAACGTTTTACTACACACAAATTGTGTAACATTTTACCACGCGTACACAAATTATGGAACATTCTACCACGCGTACACACAAATTATGGAACATTCTGTCACACACATAAATTATTTACATTCTACCACGCGTACACACAAATTATGGAACATTCTACCACGCGTACACATAAATTATGGAACATTCTACCACGCGTACACATAAATTATGGAACATTCTACCACGCGTACACACAAATTATGGAACATTCTACCACGCGTACACATAAATTATGGAACATTCTACCACGCGTACACACAAATTATGGAACATTCTACCACGCGTACACACAAATTATGGAACATTTTACCACGCGTACACACAAATTATGGAACATTCTACCACGCGTACACAAAAATTATGGAACATTCTACCACGCACATACATTATTTACATTCTACCACGCGTACACAAATAAATTATGTAACATTCTACCACGCGTATACACAAATTATGGAACATTCTACCACGCGTACACACACATTATGAAACATTCTACCACGCACATACTTTATTTACATTCTACTACGCGTACACAAATAAATTATGTAACATTCTACCACGCACACAAATTATTTACATTCTACCACTCGTAAACACAAATTATGGAACATTCTACCACGCGTACACACACATTATGAAACATTCTACCACGCGTAAACACAAATTATGGAATATTCTACCACAAGCACACAAATTATGGAACATTCTGTCACACACACACACTATGTAACATCCTACCTCACACAAAAATTATGTAACATCCTACCATATGCACAAATTAGGTATCATTCTACCGCACACAAATTATGTAACATTCTACCACGCGTACACACAAATTATGGAACATTCTACCATGTACACCAATTATGTAACATTCTACCACGTACACAAATTATGTAACATTCTACCACGTACACAAATTATGGAACATTCTACCACGCACACAAATTATTTACATTCTACCACCCGTAAACACAAATTATGGAACATTCTACCACGCGTACACACACATTATGAAACATTCTACCACGCGTAAACACAAATTATGGAATATTCTACCACAAGCACACAAATTATGGAACATTCTGTCACACACACACATTATGTAACATCCTACCTCACACAAAAATTATGTAACATCCTACCACGTACACAAATTATGTAACATTCTACCACGTACACAAATTATGTAACATTCTACCACGTACACAAATTATGGAACATTCTACCACGCACACAAATTATGGTACACTCTAGCACGTAAACAAATTATAGTATATTATACCACACACATTATGTAACATTCTACCCCACACAGAGAAATTATGTAACATTCTACCACACACAAATTATGTAACATCTTACCACACACACTATGTAACATTCTACAACGCACACAAATTATGCAACATTCTACCATGTACACAAATTATGGTACATTCTACCATGTACACAAATCATGGAACATTACACAATAAACAATATGTAACATTCTACAGAAACTGGGGTTAAACAAGGATGTATTTTATCGCCCTTGTTATTTGGAATTGTTATGGACTTCATAATGAAGAAATGCTGCACTGGTAATAAAGGCATCGAATGGATACAAGGAGACCATTTGGAGGACCTCGACTTTGCTGATGACATAGTTCTCATCAGCAGTCAGATAAAAACGATGCAGGAAAACACAAATGAACCAACATCAATAGCCAGCAAAATTGGGCTTGAGGTCAATCATGAAAAGACTAAAGTCATGAAAAGTTTAATTCCAACAAGTGACAAAATATACATGGAAAACAAACCAGTAGAAGAGATGGATCACTTTATCTATCTTGGAAGTCACATTGATCGAGAAGGGGATACGAGCAAAGAAATTAGAATCAGAATGGCTAAAGCAGCAATGTCTTTCAGAAGCCTTGAAAAGTTGTGGAAATCAAAACTCATCAGCACAAACACAAAACTTAGGCTATTCAAATCAAATGTACTATCAACCCTTACGTATGCGTGTGAAAGCTGCAAAACAACAAGAGATATAGAAACAAAGTTGGACGCATTCGAAAATAAATGTCTAAGGAAAATACTTGGTATAGAATGGAACGAATTCAAAACAAACGAGGAAATTAGAGAAATCGCCAATCAACCACTAATATCTTCAGTAATAAAAAAAAGACGATGGTCATATGTTGGACATGTGATGAGAAGAGATAATAATCGAATAGCAAAGCAAGCTCTCATATGGGAAACAACAGGTAAAAGAAAAAGAGGAAGACCCAGGGAGACACTGAGAAGAACATTGATGAGAGAGGCAAGAGCAGCAGGAATCGGCTCCCTCAATGAGATAGAACTGCTTGCACAGAACAGAGACAGATGGCGAGATTTGATAAAATATCTTTAAAAGAAAACTGCTAGAACAAAAAAATGCATATAGGAGAAGGTGTATCTTGGTCTACGCCCTATGGGCCGGTTACGGCTCGAAAGGTCAATAGATAGATAGATAGAACATTCTACCCCACACAGAGAACAATATGTAACATTCTATCACACACGTTATGTAACATTTTACCACACACACACACACACACACACACACACTATGTAACATTCTACCACGCACACAAATTATTTAACATTCTACCACGTACACAAATTATGGAATATACTACCACACACACACACAGAAATTATGGAGCATTCTACCACACACACACACACACATTATGTAACATCCTACCACACACACAAATTATGGAACATACAATCACACTCAATTATAAATTATGCCAAATTCCACCACACACAATCTATGTAACATTCTACTGAGCACGTAAAATATGCAACATTCCACCACACACAATCTATGTAACATTCTACCAAGCACATAAATTGTGCAATATTCTACCACCATCATCATCATCATCATTATGTTCCATACTGGTTGGCGTAGGCGATCTTGTCCTTCCACAATCTTCTATCTACAGTGCATCGTATCAGTTCTGTTGTTGACTGTTTTCCATGCCATGGCACCAAGATATCCAGTATTTTCTCTCTTTGTCGTCCGCGATCTCTCTTTCCTTTTTTTTTTTGTCACTTGTAACCAAGTATTCCAACTTTCCTCTTCTCATGATGTGCCCGAAAAATGTTGATTGTTTCTTTCTGAGGTTTTTTAAGAGCTCCCTTTTTGTGTTGGCCTCTTTGAGAACTTCCTCATTGATCTTTTTAGCTGTTCAGGGAACTTTCAACATTCTTCTGAGAAATCCCATCTCTGTGGCCTCTAATCGTCTTTTCATTTGTTTGTCTACTGTCCATGATTCGCTTCCATAGGTCAGAATTGGTTCTATATAGCACGGATGAACTCTCTTTCTCATTTCTATTGACATAGATTTGTTGCATAAGATATTTTTCATTTTCTGAAATGCTATTTTGGCCTGAGCTATTCTGCTTTTTATTTCTGTGCTGCATCTCCCATTTGATGTTATTATTGTGTATAGAAGGAAAAGAGTGGCAAACTACCTTCTTATATTGGTAGACTAATCATGACAAAAGACAAATCACAATACTCTACCACACACAAATTTTGCAACATTCTAACACACACACAAATTATGCAAAACTCAACCAAGCAGACAAATAACGCATCATTCTACCAAGCAAATAAATAGTGCTACATTCTACCAAGCAGACAAATTATGTAACATACTACCAATCAGACATATTATACAACATTCCACCAAGCAGACAAATTATGCAACATTCCACCAAGCAGACAAATTATGCAACATTCCACCAAGCAGACAAATAATGTAACATTCCACCAAGCAGACAAATAATATAACATTCCACCAAGCAGACAAATAATGTAACATTCCACCAAGTAGACAAATAATGTAACATTCCACCAAGCAGACAAATAATGTAACATTCCACCAAGCAGACAAATAATATAACATTCCACCAAGCAGACAAATAATGTAACATTCCACCAAGCAGACAAATAATGTAACATTCCACCAAGCAGACAAATAATATAACATTCCACCAAGCAGACAAATAATATAACATTCCACCAAGCAGACAAATAATATAACATTCCACCAAGCAGACAAATAATGTAACATTCCACCAAGCAGACAAATAATGTAACATTCCACCAAGCAGACAAATAATATAACATTCCACCAAGCAGACAAATAATGTAACATTCCACCAAGCAGACAAATAATGTAACATTCCACCAAGCAGACAAATAATATAACATTCCACCAAGCAGACAAATAATGTAACATTCTACAACACAAACGCCTCATGTATTATTGTACTCCATCCGTTTAACATTCCCTATATGTGCACCATGTAGAATTCCCATTTGACAAATATGAGATTGTTATTTTAAGCAAAACCAGTTGCATATACATATTGGTATCAATGGAATATGAGCAGCTTCAAAGAATTGTCGAACAACTGAAAGTTTTTATTTGGTTAATCCCTGCCTTGTGTGTCGGTTTGAAAGGATAGTAAATAGAGAAATGAGGTACAGTCTGAAATGTGGAACCATAATTGACCTCCTATATGTCAGGATAGGAGAAGAAGAAAGAAGCAATCATTGATTCAAGAACTGCACCGTACAAATGTATTGATACAGATCATAGAGATAACAACTATATTGTATATTCTATTCGTGATTTAACATTCTATTAGTGATTTAACATTCTATTAGTTATTTAACATTCTATTAGTGATTTAACATTCTATTAGTGGCTTAGTATTATTCTATTGGTGATTTAATATTCTATTAGTGGCTTAGTATTCTATTAGTGACTTACTATTCTATAGGGTGTTTATAAAGTCTCACTACACTTGGTATCTAGGTCAATTTGAAAAAAATGTTTATGACGTCATCACAATATGTGCTCAATGGTAAGTTCACTTGTTGCGACAGTTTTCTTAATGACTTGTCTGGACTTTTAAGGATTCTGTCTTGGATATCTAAACATATTTCATCATTCACAGCAGGCCTACCAGATCGTGGAGCATCTTCCACATTTCCAGTAGCAATAAACTTATTCAACAAATTTCATTGACAGTGGGAGCACATATTGTGATGACGTCATAAACATTTTTTTTCAAATTGACCTAGATACCAAGTGTAGTGAGACTTTATAAACACCCTGGTATTAATGGCTTACTATTCTATTAGTGATTTAATATTCTATTAGTGGCTTAGTATTCTATTAGTGATTTAATATTCTATTAGTGGCTTAGTATTCTATTAGTGGCTTAGTATTCTATTAGTTACTTACTATTCTATTAGTGGCTTACTATTCTATTAGTGATTTAATATTCTATTAGTGGCTTAGTATTCTATTAGTGACTTACTATTCTATTAGTGATTTAATATTCTATTAGTGGCTTAGTATTCTATTAGTGACTTACTATTCTATTAGTGACTTACTATTCTATTAGTGGCTTAGTATTCTATTAGTGGCTTAGTATTCTATTAGTGACTTACTATTCTATTAGTGGCTTAGTATTCTATTAGTGGCTTAGTATTCTATTAGTGATTTAACATTCTATTAGTGGCTTAGTATTCTATTAGTGACTTACTATTCTATTAGTGACTTACTATTCTATTAGTGGCTTACTATTCTATTAGTGACTTACTATTCTATTAGTGACTTACTATTCTATTAGTGGCTTACTATTCTATTAGTGACTTAGTATTCTATTAGTGACTTACTATTCTATTCTATCTATCTATTGACCTTTCGAGCCGTAACCGGCCCATAGGGCGTAGACCAAGATACACCTTCTCCTATATGAATTTTTGTTCTAGCAGTTTTCTTTTAAAGATATTTTATTAAATCTCGCCATCTGTCTCTGTTCTGTGCAAGCAGTTCTATCTCATTGAGGGAGCCGATTCCTGCTGCTCTTGCCTCTCTCATCAATGTTCTTCTCAGTGTCTCCCTGGGTCTTCCTCTTTTTCTTTTACCTGTTGTTTCCCATATGAGGGCTTGCTTTGCTATTCGATTATTATCTCTTCTCATCACATGTCCAACGTATGACCATCGTCTTTTCTTTATTACTGAAGATATTAGTGGTTGATTGGCGATTTCTCTAATTTCCTCGTTTGTTTTGAATTCGTTCCATTCTATACCAAGTATTTTCCTTAGACATTTATTTTCGAATGCGTTCAACTTTGTTTCTATATCTCTTGTTGTTTTCCAGCTTTCACACGCATACGTAAGGGTTGATAGTACATTTGATTTGAATAGCCTAAGTTTTGTGTTTGTGCTAATGAGTTTTGATTTCCACAACTTTTCAAGGCTTCTGAAAGACATTGCTGCTTTAGCCAGTCTGATTCTAATTTCTTTGCTCGTATCCCCTTCTCGATCAATGTGACTTCCAAGATAGATAAAGTGATCGATCTCTTCTACTGGTTTGTTTTCCATGTATATTTTGTCACTTGTTGGAATTAAACTTTTCATGACTTTAGTCTTTTCATGATTGACCTCAAGCCCAATTTTGCTGGCTATTGATGATAGTTCATTTGTGTTTTCCTGCATCGTTTTTATCTGACTGCTGATGAGAACTATGTCATCAGCAAAGTCGAGGTCCTCCAAATGGTCTCCTTGTATCCATTCGATGCCTTTATTACCAGTGCAGCATTTCTTCACTATTCTATTAGTGACTTACTATTCCATTAGTGACTTACTATTCTATTAGTGACTTACTATTCTATTAGTGACTTAGTATTCTATTAGTGACTTACTATTCTATTAGTGACTTAGTATTCTATTAGTGACTTACTATTCTATTAGTGACTTACTATTCCATTAGTGATTTACTTTCTTTTAGTGACTTATCCTTCTTTTCGTGATTTACCGTTCTACTAGTGGCTAACCTTACTATGACATGCATAACCTGCGTATCATTTTATTGCAAACACACACACACACACACACACATATAATGTGCATAACACCGTATATGTCATGGACACATACACATGTAGTGCTCACACACACTGCAGTAAGTACCTCAAAGAAGCGGTAGAAATTACCGTCCATAATATCTTCATTGTAAATGTCTCCCCTCAATTGAGTTAGATAGCTATATTTGACACCAGTAATAGGAACATCTATAACGGCCCCACTGTCTTCAGAACTAATCATTCTGCTGTGTTTCTGAAACAGCAAACAGATCATAGCAGGTGAAACTAAATAACAAAGTATCACCGCAATAACATAATACAGTACAATGATGTGTAACTTGAATGCAAGGAGGCACTAGTGTCATACCACACAGTATAGCTTTAATTAAACATTAATGGTATGGATATGAGAATCATATAAAAAAAACATGTACAAGAACATGTACTGGCAGCAAACAGCAACCATAATAATTAGCAGCCAAATGGTTTAAATAACGGAAGGTTTAAATATATAAAACAATGAGTCAGACAAGGCTGTGTTCTGTAGCCGGACACGTTTATACCATCATCATCATTGAGTGCCATCTCCGCAACGAAGGTTGGCTACCATGGAGCGCCATTCTGCTCTGTCTCTTGCTTTGATGGTGCAGGTTGTCATAGGCTGGTCCATCTTTTGATGTTACTCGTCCATGACAGTCTTGGTCTGCATCTGCCTCTTTTACCTTGTATTTTCCCCTCCAGGGTTACTTTTAGTTAGCTGTTGTGTCTTTTAACATGGCCCAAAAATCGCATTTGTCTTGTTTGAATTGTGTTTAGTAGTTCTCTTTTCATTTTTAGTTGTTTTAAGACATCATTGTTTGTTTTCTTTTCCTTACATCCAATTCTACCTATTCTTCTATATATCCACATTTATATCGGCCCTATTATATTTTGAAATAATAATTCTGCTATGTTCCTGAAACAGCAAACATAGCAGGTTATTTGGTTATGGAAGGCCCCGGTATCACTGCAAACGAATTAAGATCCATAATTGCTCAAACGCCCGTGCCAGCGGAATCATCCGAATTAATATTTCATCTCCCAAACAAAGAAAGGTAACTGTAGTCTCCATCGTAGCAGTCTCAGCACACGCCAAAAGACATAAGGCGAAACCGCGCAGAAAGTGAACACAGCCAACTGTTCCCTGTCATACGATATCATCATTCATCATAAACAATTGGAATATCGAAACGTGATCAAAACGGATGAGAGACACACAGCTCACGGTGTGCACAGAGCACTTAACTCAGTAGCTCCTGCAACAAGCCGGACTTGGAATATGAGGAAACTGCAACAAGGAACACTTTTCATGCATAGCCTTCAATTGTTCCCGCCGCCTATCCACCTTATACCGGAAGTTCACGTCCTCTTGAAAATGATGATCGTCGTATTTTTCTTTTTTATGTATAGCGCTTGATGATGTTAGGCCATCTTTGCTGACTCCAATTCCAAACATATAAACACACAGTTAGTCGTCTGATTATCCCCGCCGCACATCAAACAACAGTCCGTAAGATTAGCGTACAGCCGGTCTAGGGATGTACGATGAGCCATTACGATGACGTAGCACACAACAATAGCAGGTGAAACTAAATAACAAAGTGAGCATCACCACAATAACATAACTACAATACAAAGATGTATAGCTTAAAAGCAATGGGATACTATAGCTCGTTTCAAAACATATGCCCAACTTCAAAACGCTATTACTGTCTAACCGTTTGTTAAATACTTTTGAAATTTTCCAAATGTTATTAGAATGCAAAAGACCCTTTAAATGTTTATTTAACAAATATCTTGCAGCTGCAGTTTTCTTAAAGCGGCGATATTTCTTTGATGTTTGTCAAAATTGTAAATTGTGAAGCCCTAAAGAATAGAAATTACCGTAGTTGCTGGTCTATGATTAATTTTCACTAGGTAAAGGCGTGGCCGTAATGGGGAAATAACTGGATAAAACAAAACACCAGGAGAATTATTGTCTGCTCAGTTCGAGGACGGACGATAATAATATCAAGGTATACCTGTATGTCCAATTTTCATAGTTGTGTGGTCCTGAAAAGGACCGTTTGTTGAAATAATTTAAGGTAATATAGGGGCCAACATTGTGGGGGCTATATACTTTCATTCTGAATCAGACGAGTCTAAAAGATTAATAACTGTTTGGGGTTGAACATTCCACAAACCATCATTTTTCCAATATTCCTCTTCCTGTTTTAAGACGAGGTCTTCACATTTAGCCCAATAATCTTTGTCTATATTTAATAAAGCGAGATTAGCAAGAGTCTTTACATCGCATATTTTGAATGTTGTATTTTCATCTGCCACTTGTCCTTTTAATTTTGCCCAGATTAGTTCTATTGGATTTAAATGAGCATGGTAAGGTGGCAGCCTCAAACTTATATGACCGTGCTCTTGGATAATCTTATCTATTTGAAAAATCTTTGTCCTCTGTTTTTGCTTTACTAGAGATAGTAATTCAGGTTTTATGTACATGTTATTAAATTGTATGTGCTCCTTTGTGAGCCATATCTTAATAGCATCTTTTGTACTGGATGACGTCGGAACTTTATCTTCAAGTGCAACAATGTTGTGGTACGCTGCATTGCCCATTATTAGGCAAGATGGTCGATCTAGTGCTGGGAGAACATAATTTTCAATCCAATGTCTAAATATGTGACCATTCATCTCAGAGTGATAATCCCGATTGTCTATGGATTTTGAAAGAAAAATGAGCTCTGCATTCTGTATTAGTCCATGTTGTCGACTACCTGCATGAGCAATTATCAAGCGCTGTCCTTTGCTGCTAGGTATTAATCTCTTAATCTTTCCATCTGATGACTGCCATTCCCTTTGGTTAGTGTGGTGAGCATTGATCCATGTTTCATCCAAGTACACAATAGCATAACCTTGCTTGCGCACCTTTTTTACTTCACGTAAGTACTTGCTTCTCATGACTACTATATGTGGCTTCTCACAGATGATGTTTCGTCCATTAGAATACTTTCTGAATGTAAAGCCTGCAGCTCTCACATTCCTCCATAATGTAGACTTTGATATTTCAATACTGTTGTTCTTTTTCAGCGATACTTTTAATTTTCTTATTGTAACAGTTTCATTCATACCCAACATTTTGCGAATTTCACTTCTAATAAGTTCACTGTCGAAATTATCCAACATTTTTGCTCTTCCTTGTGATTTTGTATATTTGGAACATTGACGGTCACGTGATTGAATCCAGCGATTAAATGACCGTTTAGATAAATCCAAAATGTGTCTTGTCCTATTCTCAGGGTTTTCTAAAGAATGAAATAATCTTCCTCGTTTAGCCTCTTTGCAAAAATAGTCATACATTTTTATTGCGATGTTTTGTAAACTGCAGAATTTCATTTTAAGACTCATGATAAATGTTATTGTTCCACGTTACGCCGCTGAATTAACGGAAATGGAACACACAATGTCTCGTGTTTACTACAAGTGTCTAATTGTGTCAGGCAACTCACGCGGAAAGCGTGCAAAAACGTGTGTATGGATTTGTAATCGCTATTTTTAACTTAAATACTGTAAACACTAAGTTTTGACTACATCAATGGGTCGTTATAAATTTATATAAATCAAATAAGCAATAATAATAACCAAATGTTTGTTTTTAATGAAATTAATTCCCTGTTGGGTTCTAATCATTATAACTATACATGCAAATTTTGAAAAAAATTACAAAAAGCGGTTTAAAAGATATTGATTTTAAAAGTTGGGCACGACTTATGAAACAAGCTATAGCATCATACCACACAGTATAGCTTTAATTAAACATAATGGCAAAGATCTGAGAATCATTAAAAAAGATGTACTGGCAACAAACAGCAGCTTTAGTAATTAGCAGTCAAACAGGACAGTTTAAATATATAAAACAAGGAACCAAACAAGGCTGTGTTCTGTAGCCGGATTTGTTCCTACTTTACAGCGAAAATATGAGGCCAATAGTAGACAAAGATCAAGGAATTCAATGAAAAATAAAGGATGTCAATGGTCACAACATAAACAGTTTGCGATATGCGGATGATGCGGTCTTAATAGCAGAGACAGAGAATGAACTACAAGAAATGATAGACATAATAGTAGAAGAAAGCAACAAAAAAGGTCTCAGTCTGAACAGTAAGAAAACAGAAGTAACTGTCATATCGAAGAAACAATCATCACCATCATGCAACATAAAAAATAAAATGTTGAAAATTCCCGGACTTTTAGTAAAAAGTCCAACGAAGAAATTCTCAAAAAAAAATTTTTTTAATTAAAAATAAATAAAAAGCCAACACAAAAATGGAGTCCCTAAAACATTAGAAAGAAACATTCGACATTTTTCCGGCTCGTCATGAGAAGAGGAAAATTGGAGTACTTGGTTACAACTGGCAAAATACAGGGAAAAATTAAAGATACTAGATAGCTTGTTGTCATGGTATGGCAAACAGTCAACAACAGAAATGATACGATGCACTGTGGATAGAAGATTTTGGAAGGACATGATAACCTACGCCAACTGGTATGGCACCTGATGATGACTAGTGATATCGCAGCTGATTGTGCGTGTCTTGACTAGTGATATCACAGTTGATTAGGTGTCTTGATTATATATATATATATATATATATATATATATATATATATATATCAGCTGATTGTTACCATGGTGATTAGATATATCAGAGCTGATTGTTACCATAGTGATTATATATATATATATATATATATATATATAACAGCTGATTGTTGCCATGGTGATTATATATATCACAGCTGATTGTTGCCATCATGATTATATATATCACAGCTGATTGTTGCCATGGTGATTATATATATCACAGTTGATTGTTGCCATCATGATTATATATATCACAGTTGATTGTTGCCATGGTGATTATATATATCTCACAGTTGATTGTTGCCATGGTGATTATATATATCACAGTTGATTGTTGCCATCGTGATTATATATATCACAGTTGATTGTTGCCATGGTGATTATATATATCACAGCTGATTGTTGCCATGGTGATTATATATATCACAGTTGATTGTTGCCATCATGATTATATATATCACAGTTGATTGTTGCCATCGTGATTATATATATCACAGTTGATTGTTGCCATGGTGATTATGTATATCACAGTTGATTGTTGACATGGTGATTATATATATATCACAGTTGATTGTTGCCATGGTGATTATATATATCACAGCTGAACAGGTGTTAATGAACATCACAAAAGAAACAAAACATCAACCTAGGAATGATCGGCAGACAACTAAAACAAGTAGAGGCATTTAAATATATGGCATGTTTAGCGCCAGACGTAAACTCATAACCAGCAGCAACAGACTCAATATGTAACAAAGCTTATCAAATCATTGGACAGCCATCACCACTATTGTCCAACAAGGAAATAGAACATATCGACCAAACGGAAACTCTACAATACAATCTCATTCCAATGGTATGAATGCTACCAATGCCAGACCTGGACTCTAGACTCAAGAACAATAAGAAAAATAAACACAGTCGAGATTAAATGTGCTAGATAAATGATAAGAAACACCGGAGAGACAAGATCAGAATTTAGGAACTAAGAAAAAAAAAACTACGAACAATTCCCGCCATTGACTACATAAAGAAACAACAGATAAAAATGTTTATACTTACCATCAGATAAGGCAGAAAGATCAACGTGGGATACAAGGAGCCTTCTATAAACTATACAAGAACATTTAAACCCGGGGACCGGCCAGGAAAATGATTAATTTCTGGAATATTAGACACACTAAGTCACAACAAACCAGCAGATGAACCAAAGGCCGCAAACTATATCGACGCTACAGAAAAATGAGGAAAGAAAGAAGATGAAGAAGATCGGCAAATATTCGATGTCTGATTATATTAGATCCTGAACTGGAGACAGCTGCCCTCCCCGAACCTTGTCCTATGATCTCCTAGAAGAAGACAGCCCTGGTACCCAGAAATGCTGTTTTGTGTTATTTTGGAAGGCACAGATGTCGCAAATTGATGTAAACCGCGATGTGACGCAACTTATACACACGTAGTATAATGTTAATGATGTGGTAACATTATGACACGGAATAACCAAGAACATCAAAGTAGAAGTCATGGAAATGCCGCTACAGCTCCTCCGTTTTCTCGTGAAATGTGAACTTTTTTTAAGGCGAGATTGTTTCCCTGATATTTTAAAATACTGAGCGTCGCTCTTCAAATTGTGAACCAGTGCTTTTTATTTCTGACGATATGCAGCACCTGCACCTTTTTAAAAAAAAAAAATTATTTATTTTTATATTAAAATTGCATCACTTTCAGAAAGCAAAAGAAGACAACAGCAAGGCAGATTACGTCATTACGAGACATTTACTTCAAGCGAATTTGTTCTTGATATTGAGCTTATGTGTGATTCTCTCCAAGAACTTAGCGAACTACGTGCTAGATTTGTCTGAGAGAAATGTTGACTTGTACAAAGGAGACATGAAGATCAAGAATACAGTTCAACCACCTGAGGAAAGAATCGAAAATACTGGTCCACGCTACGGTATGTTCAAAGGAAATGAACTCCATGCAAAGGGTAGGCACGGTCCTGCAATCAGTTCTAGGTGTTTTATAAAAGTCTGAAAGAAACTGTTGGAAAGTGTCTCCTTGAAAGAGATCAAGCTGATTTGCCTGAATGTGCCAAGATATTAGATTCTTAGTACCGGCCAGGAAATCCTGGCAAGCACCTGACGTTTGTTGAAGCTGAGATTAGAAAGTTGGCACCTGACGTTTGTTGAAGCTGAGATTAGAAAGTTGGCACCTGACGTTTGTTGAAGCTGAGATTAGAAAGTTGGCACCTGACGTTTGTTGAAGCTGAGATTAGAAAGTTGGCACCTGACGTTTATTGAAGCTGAGATTAGAAAGTTGGCACCTGACGTTTGTTGAAGCTGAGATTAGAAAGTTGGCACCTGACGTTTGTTGAAACTGAGATTAGAAAGTTGGCACCTGACGTTTGTTGAAGCTGAGATTAGAAAGTTGGCACCTGACGTTTGTTGAAGCTGAGATTAGAAAGTTGGCACCTGACGTTTGTTGAAGCTGAGATTAGAAAGTTGGCACCTGACGTTTGTTGAAGCTGAGATTAGAAAGTTGGCACCTGACGTTTGTTGAAGCTGAGATTAGAAAGTTGGCACCTGACGTTTGTTGAAGCTGAGATTAGAAAGTTGGCACCTGACGTTTGTTGAAACTGAGATTAGAAAGTTGGCACCTGACATTTGTTGAAGCTGAGATTAGAAAGTTGGCATCTGACGTTTGTTGAAGCTGAGATTAGAAAGTTGGTGGCACCTGACGTTTGTTGAAGCTGAGATTAAAAGTTGGCACTTGACGTTTGTTGAAGCTGAGATTAGAAAGTTGGCACACAAATTCCGCTTAAATGAAAGAGAAGCCGTTCTTAGTTTTCGTGAATATCTTCAGGAAAATAAATTGCCAGACATACAACTTCATTCTAAGCACACTTTGAACACAATTACAACGTCTTTCAGTGAATGTGAAAGGGCTTTCTCTGATAAACCTTCTAGTGACTTCATCTCGGGCATCTCTGATTGTACGGACAACCTCTGTACTAATGTTCATCAGGATAGTGGGTCTTCATCTCTGATTGTACGGACAACCTCTGTACTAATGTTCATCAGGATAGTGGGTCTCCATCTCTGATTGTACGAACAACCTCTGTACTAATGTTCATCAGGATAGTGGGTCTTCATCTCTGATTGTACGAACAACCTCTGTACTAATGTTCATCAGGATAGTGGGTCTCCATCTCTGATTGTACGGACAACCTGTGTACTAATGTTCATCAGGATAGTGGGTCTTCATCTCTGATTGTACGGACAACCTGTGTACTAATGTTCATCAGGATAGTGGGTCTTCATCTCTGATTGTACGGACAACCTCTGTACTAATGTTCATCAGGATAGTGGGTCTTCATCTCTGATTGTACGGACAACCTGTGTACTAATGTCCATCAGGATAGTGGGTCTTCATCTCTGATTGTACGGACAACCTGTGTACTAATGTTCATCAGGATAGTGGGTCTTCATCTCTGATTGTACGGACAACCTGTGTACTAATGTCCATCAGGATAGTGGGTCTTCATCTCTGATTGTACGGACAACCTGTGTACTAATGTTCATCAGGATAGTGGGTCTTCATCTCTGATTGTACGGACAACCTCTGTACTGATGTTCATCAGGATAGTGGGTCTTCATCTCTGATTGTACGGACAACCTCTGTACTGATGTTCATCAGGATAGTGGGTCTTCATCTCGCCAAATTCATTCCCAGTAAAAATTGATTCATGGCTACTCCAAGGTCGTCGTTCTGCAGCTGATATCAAAAGCAAGAAGAGATCTAGAGAAAACGAGGGTATATCAGAGGATATGTTAAAAGTGTAAAAATAGAACTACTATAGTCAATTTGAAACCTATAGAGTTTGTCTATAAATTCTTTCAAAGTGTGCCCCAAATTAAAGACATGACGTTGAGAAAAATTGTCAACAACACTTGGGCAGTAATAGCCGTCGTTGGCCGAGAGTTAACACCTTTGCCAGCCTTGTGCCCGTCTATAATAACTTGATAGCTGTCCCCATTTCCAACCTTAAAGAACTCGTCCATGGATGGCAGAAAGCATGTCACCGAGTTGTTGCCGTCCTCTTTGCCTAGGTGCAGGTCCATGTCTGCATCCATAGTCTCCAGCTCGTTACATAGTTTCTGCATGTACAAACAAAAGGAGAAACATTATTAAGGATCCTATTTCTGGTGTCTGCAGGGCTTCACAATAAAATACTTATGCTGTCACAACTTCGGGTCAGAGTTTTAGTTCCACTCCCGATGGGGAAAACAAAGCTTTGTGACCCTACCCAGCCAAAAAAGGGAGCTCCTAAAAAACAGAACAAAACAATCAAAATTTATCGGGCACATCATGAGAAGAGGAAAGTTGGAATACTTCGTTACAACTGGCAAAATACAGGGAAAGAGAGATCGCGGACGACAAAGAGAAGATACTTGATAGCTTGGTGTCATGACATTGAAAACAGTCAACAGAAATACTACTATGCATGATGGATAGTAAATTGTGGAAAGACATGATCGCCTACGCCAACCGGTACGGCACGTGATGATGATGAGTAGGGTAAAATGTCACTTTTTAACTTTTGTTACTTTTCATTAAATTTCTACCAGGAAATATAATTGTTGATGTGTTTTTAACCTGTTCTTCGAGCAATGGACGAGCTTTCAGGTAAGTACACGTTCTAAACTCTGCCAGAATACGTCTTGCAGGTATGCAATCAAATGTTCTATGTGAGACTTTAAGCTCCACCTACCCCGATATTGTGGCGACAGTTGTGCAGTTTGTCCAGGTGGGTGAAGCTCCACATGGGGTAAAACTATGACGTCATTATCTCAGCCTGAGTCACTAGCGAAGTACCAACGCACTGGCTTGGTGATGAAGTGAAGGAGGATTCAAACGCGATTTGGCGCTCCCCAAGTGACCATGACGATAACGGATCGATACAAGGTTCACTGAGTTAATGATAACGATGAAGAGCACTGACCACTCACAGTTAATGTTTCTAGGCTTGTGAGGCTCGAGAAGGGGTACATGAGAATGGGCGTGTATGTTATTTTTCAATTTTAATTTTTGAGTGAGGCCCAAGTTGGGGTGAAAGTTGTAAATAATTTTAATTTGGCAGACGCGGCCCCAGCTGGGCTGAAAGCTTTACATTGTTACTGCATCGGCAGACGGTGTGTTCTAAACTTGAGGAGGCCAGAACGTGACGAGTGGTTACATTACGTGTATAAAAATATATTACTATTACACTTACATTAGCCTGTGACTTGTACAGAATATTCACTACTCGATCCTTTTTCTTTGAAGCAAAACATACTTAACTTCGAGTTCCCGCTAGATAGCCATTTGTGTTGATTGTGGCACTGAGATGTAAATGTTCCGATACAATGTAATTCTGCTTTCTAAGTCATTTGGTCGTACAAAGGGAAAACCTAAATTTAAACAAATCAACATCATCATCTGTCACATTCATTCTAAGGTTTTTTCCGGCAACTCACGCGCTTTTTGCTTCCATTCTGCCGTCCGAACTCCTGGTTGACCTTTAACATCATCATTTACAACGTTAGAAGACGACAATTTACGCAATGTAAAATAGTTCCTTCAATTATTGCCCCAAATTATCACAATTATAAATATAGTAACTTTGTTATTTATATTGTCAGGTATGAACAAAAATGGTTTTTCTGCATCTCTAACAACTTTATTCAAGTTATATATATATATATATATATATATATATATATATATATATATATATATATATATAAACGCAGCGCAGTGATTTAGCGGAGCGATTTGCCATTGCTTTCCTCCTGTCCTGCCTAAATTTGGACACATTACGATTAAAAGAAAGTAAGCCATCTGATTAGTTAAGTCACCGTTGCGATAGCAACGAGGAAGCAATTTATGAAATGGTCTTCTTATAGTTCTCATACACAGTGCAAGGTCAATAGATGTCTCTGTACGGTTGAAGTAGGTTTGATTTTCAAACATTGAAGCTTATTTCTTATTAACGTGTGGAAATACTTGAGCTATATCACGGCTGACTGGACACGGTGACTAGTTGTGCACAGACATTTCATTCATACAGCTACAATGTGATTGTTAGTTATTCGGATAAAATATTACAGGAGTCGTAGCCTGAATATCCGCCGCTGAGTTACTGTAACAAGTATATATCAATAGAAGTGAGAAAGAGACTTCATCGGTGTTATATAGAATCGGTGCTATGCTGACCTATGGAAGCGAATCATGGACAGTTGACAAACAATTGAAAATACGGTTAGAGGCCACAGAGATGGGATTTCTCAGAAGAATGTTGAAAGTTCCATGCACAGCTAAAAAGACCAATGAGAAAATTCTCAAAGAGGCCAACGCAAAGAGGGAGCTCCTAAAAAAATCAGAAAGAATCAATCAACATTTTTCATGCATCTCATGAGAAGAGGAAAGTTGGAAAATTTGGTTACAACTGGAAAAATAAAAGGAAAGAGAGATCGCGGACGACAAAGAGAGAAAGTACTGGATAGCTTGGTGTCATGGCATGGAAAACAGTCAACAACAGAACTGATACGATGCACTGTAGATAGAAGATTGTGGAAGGACATGATCGCCTACGCCAACCGGTATGGCACATTATGATGATGATGAGTTACTGTCTGGATGGGTTGGGCATGAAACTGAAAGTAATTCGTAAACAATTAAGTAATTGTAATCTTAAAATCTTACAAGCAGCAACTTTTGAGCTTTCGGCGAGTTGAGGTCCAGTAAGTCATCATAACTAAAGTTACCGGTGCATCTGTACTCAGACTTGCCACACTTCGACATATCCTGCTCCTTGAGGCCAAACACAATGGCTACCTGATCAAGGAAAGAAGATTGATCAGAAAGTGATAGATAATTGCGATGATGATGCAGAGAATAAAACGTTATTCTCGGGGTCATTCTTGTTCTTGCTAAAAAAAACCGACGTAGCCGTCAGTGACGTCATGTAGGGCATCAACTCCACTTCGAGAATGTCTTTAGCATCCACCAGATGGCGTCTCTTGGCTGGTCCACACAAATAAACTCTACCACCACCAGGCTGTGCTCTGTGTCACCCATTTCGTCGAAGTGATGAAACAAATGGTGCACATGACCATACAAACATATGGTACACAAGACCATACAAACATATGGTGCACATGACAATACAAATATATGGTGCACATGATCAGACAAACATATGGTGCACATGACCAGACAAACATATGGTGCACATGACAATACAAACATATGGTGCACATGATCAGACAAACATATGATATACATGACCATACAAACATATGGTTCACATGACAATACAAACATATGGTACACATGACCAGACAAACATATGGTACACATGACCAAACAAACATATTGTACACAAGACCAATAAACATTTGGTACACATGACCAGACATATATATGGTACACATGAGCATACAAACATATGGTACACATGACCAGACAAACATATGGTACACATGACCATACAAACATATTATATACATGACCATACAAACATATGGTACACAGGTTCACAATTGATTGGAATTAATCATAAAACCTTCTTGTCATTAGCGAGTACATACATGGCTCAACCACCATAGTTTGCATAAAATCTCCACATTGAATTGCCTAGTACTGAATGTGACAAGAAGAGCCAACAACAGAATCGAAAATACCAGAACAGTAAGTGATTCAACTTGAGGTGCCATCGAAAACAGCACATTCAAATATTTGTTCTCTTTCATGACTTTACTATCACAGACGACAATCTTTATTGAGAACCCGTATTGACGGTTGTCTTGACCATCTCTTGTGTGCGTCATCTACCCATTGAATGATGGTTCACGCGCTAAAAGTAATTTTTCAACTCGAGTCACAACGAAAATATTTAACATTTGTGCGATATTCATGAATAAGATGTTTCTTTCCTAGAAAATGAGTCGTCCTCCTCTTCTACCTTTCAGCTCCATGTGGAGCGTAGGTCTTCGACAAACACGTTCAGCTCCATGTGGAGCGTAGGTCTTCACAAACACGATCAGCTCCATGTGGAGTGTAGGTCTTCAACAAACACGTCCAGCTCCATGTGGAGTGTAGGTCTTCAACAAACACGTTCAGCTCCATGTGGAGTGTAGGTCTTCGACAAACACATTCAGCTCCATGTGGAGTGTAGGTCTTCAACAAACACGTTCAGCTCCATGTGGAGTGTAGGTCTTCGACAAACACGTTCAGCTCCATGTGGAGTGTAGGTCTTCGACAAACACATTCAGCTCCATGTGGAGTGTAGGTCTTCAACAAACACATTCAGCTCCATGTGGAGTGTAGGTCTTCAACAAACACGTTCAGCTCCATGTGGAGTGTAGGTCTTCGACAAACACATTCAGCTCCATGTGGAGTGTAGGTCTTCAACAAACACATTCAGCTCCATGTGGAGTGTAGATCTTCAACAAACACATTCAGCTCCATGTGGAGTGTAGGTCTTCAACAAACACGTTCAGCTCCATGTGGAGCGTAGGTCTTCGACAAACACGTTCAGCTCCATGTGGAGCGTAGGTCTTCAACAAACACATTCAGCTCCATGTGGAGTGTAGGTCTTCAACAAACACATTCAGCTCCATGTGGAGTGTAGGTCTTCAACAAACACATTCAGCTCCATGTGGAGTGTAGGTCTTCAACAAACACATTCAGCTCCATGTGGAGCGTAGGTCTTCGACAAACACGTTCGGCTCCATGTGGAGTGTAGGTCTTCAACAAACACATTCAGCTCCATGTGGAGCGTAGGTCTTCAACAAACACGTTCAGCTCCTTGTGGAACACAGGTCTTCAAGTGTTATATTTATGAGATTAGAGATTTTGTGAAGTGCCAGATTTATGAGATTAGAGATTTAGTAAAATGCCAGATTTATGTGATTAGAGACTTGGTAAATTGCCAGATTTATGAGGTTAGAGACTTGGTGAAGAGCCTGATTTATGAGATTAGAGACTTGGTAAAGTGCCATATTTTTTAGATTAAAGACTTGGTAAAGTGCCAGATTTATGAGATTATAAACTTGGTAAAGTGCCAGTTTTATGAGATTAGAGACTTTGAAGGTGCCAGATTTATGAGATTAGAGATTTAGTAAAATGCCAGATTTATGTGATTAGAGACTTGGTAAATTGCCAGATTTATGAGGTTAGAGACTTGGTGAAGAGCCTGATTTAAGAGATTATAAACTTGGTAAAGTGCCATATTTATGTGATTAGAGACTTGCATTTGATGACTGCATCACAAGACTCCACGTCAACCCCAAGAACTCATGTTCTCCATCTACGATATAAAATTACAATTTGTAACACAGGTTTAGTATAAGACAAGAATTACAGGAGTTGGAATACTCTAAGTATTTGTGTTTTTAATTATTTACCTTCTTAAAGTTGGTGGAAAAATTTTATTAAAGCACTAGCGGGAACATTATTTATCTAGGATTACACTATGGAAGATGTTATTGTACAGTCTTCATGACTATCGGGTATCACCTGTAGTACAGGATGTCCCCGAACGAGGGTTTTCCATTGGAATCCCCCTTAACGCCGATGTCGTGATTTCTATTATTGTGGTGATTCATGATTGTACAAAGAAATTACGACGATGGTTTTCTGTTGCCTTCCGTCGGTTTGTTTACGGTTGGCTTCGCTAGCCATTGACTAAAAAGTATCACCAACATGGCAGTGGGGTTGTTTTACTTCAGGGTACTTTTCCTCAGCCTTCTACTCTCCCGAGCATACCTGCAAGGCAGCAGGGCAGCTGTAGGTTATACTGTTTACTGCATACAAATCATCATCATCATCAAGTACCGGGCCTACTGGCGTAGGTGATCATGTCTCTCCACAACTTTCGATCTCGACAGTTCTTTATCATTTCTGTTGTTGACCTTTTGCCAAGCCATTCTCTTAAGCTGTCTGGTATTTTCTCTCTTTGCTTCCCTCTATCTCTTCGTCGCTCAATTTTTCCAGTTGTTACAATTTATTCCAGTTGCTCTCTTCTCATTACATGGCCAAAAAATGATGATTGTTTCTTTCTAATATTGGAAATTAGCTCTCTTTTTGCTTTGACCTCTTTCAGAACATTTTCATTACTCTTCTTAGCTGTCCATGGTATTCTCAACATCCTTCTGTAAAACCGCATTTCTACAGACTCCGGTGATTTTCTTGTCTGTTGTCCTATTGTCCATGATTCACATCCATATGTTAAGACTGGCTCTACATAACATTTAAGAACTCTTTTTATTGTTTCTATTGTCAAAAATAGATTGCATAATATCTTCCTCATTTTTTGGAAACCTGCTTTTGCCTGGGCCATTCTGCAACTCACCTCTTTTCTACACATTCATAGAATGTTGAGAATACCATGGACAGCTAAGAAGAATAATGAAAATGTTCTGAGAGAGGCCAAAGCAAAAAGAGAGCTAATTTCCAATATTAGGAAAAAAACAATCATCATTTTTTGGCCATGTAATGAGAAGAGAACAACTGGAATATATTGTAACAACTGGAAAATTGAGGGATGAAGAGATAGAGGGAAGCAAAGAGATAAGATACCAGCCAGCTTATGAGATTAATAAATGTCGAGATCGAAAGTTGTGGAGAGACATGATCACCTACGCCAGCAGGCCCGGTACTTGATGATGATTGTAGTCTAGGGTTATATTCTATTGAAGACGTTATTGTACAGTCTAGGTTTACATTCTATTGAAGACGTTATTGTACAATCTAGAGTTACATTCTATTGAAGACGTTATTGTACAATCTAGAGTTACATTCTATTGAAGACGTTATTGTACAGTCTAGAGTTACATTCTATTGAAGACGTTATTGTACAGTCTAGAGTTACATTCTATTGAAGACGTTATTGTACAATCTAGAGTTACATTCTATTGAAGACGTTATTGTACAATCTAGAGTTACATTCTATTGAAGACGTTATTGTACAGTCTAGAGTTACATTCTATTGAAGACGTTATTGTACAGTCTAGAGTTACATTCTATTGAAGACGTTATTGTACAATCTAGAGTTACATTCTATTGAAGACGTTATTGTACAATCTAGAGTTACATTCTATTGAAGACGTTATTGTACAATCTAGAGTTACATTCTATTGAAGACGTTATTGTACAATCTAGAGTTACATTCTATTGAAGACGTTATCTTACAATCTAGAGTTACATTCTATTGAAGACATTATTTTACAATCTAGAGTTACATTCTATTGAAGACATTATTTTACAATCTAGAGTTACATTCTATTGAAGACATTATTTTACAATCTAGAATTACATTCTATTCAAGACGTTATTGTACAGTCTCTTACCTTGATATTGTCTTTCTGGAATCTTCTCTTAAAGCCGAAGCTACGTAGATTTTGTGCCTCCTGGTAGTTGTGACCCCATCTGAAAAACTGCAGCTGTTAAGATGGAGAGATAGGGTGACAATGTCAAAGCAAATAAAACGATATGGACTCGTGTGTTTAGTGTGGACGGACTTTCGGTGATCGTGAAATATCGGCTCTGTACACAGGAAATTTGTACAGGATATTACGATAGTAAGGGAGCCGCGATAGCTCAGTGGTTAGTGAACTGGACTACAAAGGACAAGAGGTAGGGTTCGATCCCAACCGACGGCTTCCGGGCTCACCCAGCTTTAAAATGGGTACCGGATTTTTTTCTGGGAAAGTAAAGCAGCACGGGCGTAATATCGACCACATTACCCCAAAAAGCATGTGCTGAAGGTCTGTAAAATATAGGGTCACTAACACCATATTTCCCTATACGCCACTTGGTGTGACGGGGGGTACTTTACTTTTTTTTTTACTATTACGATGGTAACGTTAGATGCTACTTATACTTGTCTACGGAACAAAAAAATTGTTGCGACCCCTACGTCTTGGAGAATAAGGCAGGGCAACAACATCGACCTTCACAAAGTGTGCCAAGTTTGACCAACAATGTTCATCTAAATTCCAATCCTTCTTCACCTGGTAGTCCACGGATATCTTCTCTTGTGTCCATTCCCTCGCACTTCTTGCCATTCTCTGTATGTACATTTCCCTTCTTGGCGAGACACACCAAATACCTTGACCGATCAACGTTCCCGATTGGTTCATTTCTTTTGTTGAAAATAAACATCCGGGGCCTTTCAGAAACTTAAAGGAGTCACAAGATGGCAGAAACACATAATGACGTCATGAAACAAACAAAAAAACCAGACCATATTCCATGATCCGGGCCACTGTGCATATAAAAGGGGCCCGGCAGAATGTATGCTATCACCGAGTGCATCTAAGTCTTGTGACGTATCTTACTGCTGGATCCAGACAGTCTCAGGCTAGAGAGTCAAGTCCACGAACTGATGAAATCTTCCAGACTTTGATCCGATTCACCCTTCTTGTAATAATGACAGCTCCGTCACCAACGGGGAACATTTCTACTGTCTCGGTGCTCATTCTGGAGTTGCTGTAAAGCTGGTGAAAGGAAGAGCAGAAAAAAATATACATCTATGTGTACAGTTGCAACTTAACAGTGAAAATATACGAGGCAATACGGGCAAACCTGTTGGGACTCATGCAACATACAGACAAAGATAAACTATAACTGATATGCAGTTATGACTCACCTATCTTTATGCAGTCATGACTCATCTCTCTATCTATATTAATAAACGACTCACCTCTCTATCTTATTGTTGTAGTGACTCACCTCTCTCCGTCTTTAAGCTGTAGTGACTCACCTCTCTCTGTCTATAAGCTATAATGACTCACCTCTCTCCATCGTTAAGCTATAATAACTCACCTCTCTATCTTATTGCTGTAGTGACTCACCTCTCTCTGTCTATAAGCTGTAGTGACTCACCTCTCTCCGTCTTTAAGCTGTAGTAACTCACCTCTCTATCTTATTGCTGTAGTGACTCACCTCTCTCCGTCTTTAAGCTGTAGTAACTCACTCTCTCCGTATTTAAGCTGTAGTGACTCACCTCTATCCATCTTTAAGCTATAATAACTCACCTCTCTATCTTATTGCTGTAGTGACTCACCTCTCTCTGTCTATAAGCTGTAGTAACTCACCTCTCTCCGTCTTTAAGCTGAAGTAACTCACCTCTCTCTGTCTATAAGCTATAATGACTCACCTCTCTCCATCTTTAAGCTATAATAACTCACCTCTCTAACTTATTGCTGTAGTGACTCACCTCTCTCCGTCGTTAAGCTGTAGTGACTCACCTCTCTCCATCTTTAAGGTATAATAACTCACCTCTCTCCGTCTTTAAGCTGTAGTGACTCGCCTCTCTCCGTCTTTAAGCTATAATGACTCATCTCTCTCCGTCTTTAAGCTGTAGTGACTCACCTCTCTCCGTTTTTAAGCTGTAGTAACTCACCTCTCTCCATCTTTAAACTGTAGTGACTCACCTCTCTCTGCCTATAAGCTATAATGACTCACCTATCTCCGTCTTTAAGCTATAATGACTCACCTCTCTCCATCTTTAAGCTGTAGTAACTCACCTCTCTCCGTCTTTAAGCTGTAGTGACTCACCTCTCTCCATCTTTAAGCTATAATAACTCACCTCTCTCCGTCTTTAAGCTGTAGTGACTCACCTATCTCCGTCTTTAAGCTATAATGACTCACCTCTCTCCATCTTTAAGCTGTAGTAACTCACCTCTCTCCGTCTTTAAGCTATAATGACTCACCTCTCTCCGTCTTTAAGCTATAATGACTCACCTCTCTCCGTCTTTAAGCTATAATGACTCACCTCTCTCCATCTTTAAGCTGTAGTGACTCACCTCTCTCCATCTTTAAGCTGTAGTGACTCACCTCTCTCCATCTTTAAGCTGTAGTGACTCACCTCTCTCCGTCTTTAAGCTGTAATGACTCACTTCTCTCTATCTTTAAGCTGTAGTGACTCACCTCTCTCTATCTTTAAGCTGTAGTGACTCACCTCTCTCTATCTTTAAGCTGTAGTGACTCACCTCTCTCTATCTTTAAGCTGTAGTGACTCACCTCTCTCTATCTTTAAGCTGTAGTAACTCACCTCTCTCTATCTTTAAGCTGTAGTGACTCACCTCTCTCTATCTTTAAACTGTAGTGACTCACCTCTCTCTATCTTTAAGCTGTAGTGACTCACTTCTCTCTATCTTTAAGCTGTAGTAACTCACTTCTCTCTATCTTTAAGCTGTAGTGACTCATCTCTCTCTATCTTTAAGCTGTAGTGACTCACTTCTCTCTATCTTTAAGCTGTAGTGACTCACCTCTCTCTATCTTTAAGCTGTAGTGACTCACCTCTCTCTATCTTTAAGCTGTAGTAACTCACCTCTCTCTATCTTTAAGCTGTAGTGACTCACCTCTCTCTATCTTTAAACTGTAGTGACTCACCTCTCTCTATCTTTAAGCTGTAGTGACTCACTTCTCTCTATCTTTAAGCTGTAGTAACTCACTTCTCTCTATCTTTAAGCTGTAGTGACTCATCTCTCTCTATCTTTAAGCTGCAGTGACTCACTTCTCTCTATCTTTAAGCTGTAGTGACTCACCTCTCTCTATCTTTAAGCTGTAGTGACTCACCTCTCTCTATCTTTAAGCTGTAGTGACTCACCTCTCTCTATCTTTAAGCTGTAGTGACTCACCTCTCTATATCTTTAAGCTGTAATGACTCACTTCTCTCTATCTTTAAGCTGTAGTGACTCACCTCTCTCTATCTTTAAGCTGTAGTGACTCACCTCTCTCTATCTTTAAGCTGTAGTGACTCACCTCTCTCTATCTTTAAGCTGTAGTGACTCACCTCTCTCTATCTGTAAGCTGTAGTGACTCACCTCTTCTCAGACATTTCAAGCTGGGAAGCCTGATAAGCAAAGAAGATAGCCTGAAGTGTGAAGAAGGTCACCAAGACCCACTTCATGACGCTGTGTGTGGCAAATCTGTAGAAGTGGGTGCGGAAGAACTTCACGAAAATATTCGGCTCATCAAGGACGTCAACTTTCTCCTTCTGTGCAAACATTCGACCGGTCACCGATTTCATGCAAGGTTGGATGTCCTACAGTTGGGAACAGATCGGAGATAAGAGTTAAGCTCATACAAACATGTCCACACATCAACTGATGTTATAGATGTACATGTTTATTACGCACCTGAGTTAATTGTTCGGTGGTTAGCGTTTTGTTAGTTTTTACTAGATAGCTTGGTGTCATGACACGTAAAACAGTCAAAAACAGAAATGATACGATGTACATAAATAGAAGATTGTGGAAGGACATGATCGCCTACTCCAACCGATACGGCACATTATGATGATGACGATGATCTTATCCACCCTCCTTATTTATTTGGTGGTTAGTGTTTGGGACAACCCAGCAAATGTTTTCTTTTCTTGCTATTGTTCCCCTCACGGCATAGGAAGGTTCCACAATGGGTAGGGGTACCAGAGATCAAATATTTAACTTACGATAAACAAAACAAACAAACAGGGATCGTAATGTGCATGTCTGTTATGTAGACAATATGGAAACCTTGAACAACGTGCCTACAACGCGACAAGTTATGCCAGACTTGTGTTTCTCACTTACCAGTACCAGACTAATGTAGCCCATCTACTAAAACCAGCAAGTGTTTGTCAGAATAGGAGGAGAATGATCAAAATGATGTAAAATAATAAAGGAGTAGATAAGAGCTGCATTCTATATAGTCACGTGCTGTAGCTAGTGTTACATATCGTCATGTGTTGTAGCTAGTGTTACATATCATCACGTGTTGTAGCTAGTGTTACATATCGTCATGTGTTGTAGCTAGTGTTACATATCGTCACGTGTTGTAGTTAGTGTTACATATCGTCACGTGCTGTAGCTAGTGTTACATATTGTCACGTGTTGTAGCTAGTGTTACATATCGTCACGTGTTGTAGTTAGTGTTACATATCGTCACGTGCTGTAGCTAGTGTTACATATCGTCACGTGTTGTAGCTAGTGTTACACATCGTCACATTTTGTAGCTAGTGTTACATATCGTCACGTGTTGTAGCTAGTGTTACATATCGTCACGTGTTGTAGCTAGTGTTACATATCGTCACGTGTTGTTGTTAGTGTTACATATCGTCACGTGTTGTAGCTAGTGTTACATATCGTTACGTGTTGTAGTTAGTGTTGCACATCGTCACGTGCTGTTGCTAGTGTTACATATCGTCACGTGTTGTTGTTAGTGTTACATACCATCACGTGTTGTTGTTAGTGTTACATATCGTCACGTGTTGTTGTTAGTGTTACATATCGTCACGTGTTGTTGTTAGTGTTACATATCGTCACGTGTTGTTGTTAGTGTTACATATCGTCACGTGTTGTAGCTAGTGTTACATATCGTCACGTGTTGTTGTTAGTGTTACATATCGTCACGTGCTGTTGCTAGTGTTACATATCGTCACGTGTTGTTGTTGTTGGTGTTACATATCGTCACGTGCTGTTGCTAGTGTTACATATCGTCACGTGTTGTTGTTAGTGTTACATATCGTCACGTGTTGTTGTTAGTGTTACATATCGTCACGTGTTGTTGTTAGTGTTACATATCGTCACGTGTTGTTGTTAGTGTTACATATCGTCACGTGCTGTTGCTAGTGTTACATTTCGTCACGTGTTGTTGTTAGTGTTACATATCGTCACGTGTTGTAGCTAGTGGTACATATCGTCACGTGTTGTAGTTAGTGTTGCACATCGTCACGTGCTGTTGCTAGTGTTACATATCGTCATGTGTTGTAGCTAGTGTTACATATCGTCACGTGTTGTAGCTAGTGTTACATATCGTCACGTGTTGTAGCTAGTGTTACACATCGTCACGTGTTGTAGCTAGTGTTACATTTCGTCACGTGTTGTAGCTAGTGTTACATATCGTCGCGTGTTGTAGCTAGTGTTACATTTCGTCACGTGTTGTAGCTAGTGTTACATATCGTCGCGTGTTGTAGCTAGTGTTACATATCGTCGCGTGTTGTAGCTAGTGTTACATATCATCGCGTGTTTTGTACAAGATCTTTTGTTTTAGAGCGTCAAACAGTGTACTAGAAGAGTGGAAATAAAAGAAAGAGTTAACAGGATAGTTACCGAGACGTTAAGTTACTCAGCCACGTTGAGTAGTAGTCAGATTGTAGGATGCCTAGTGGTGGTTTGATTAGGTTGTTACGTGACCAAACGTGACGGACCAGGACGAGTGTCATGAATTTAGTCAGTTCTCGCTGGTATCTCGGAGGGACAAGAATAAGGTTTTAAATCAGGAATTTGCGCCAGCAAATATGGGAAAACATTTGGAGAGAATGTATACTTACCATGATTAGTTATGAATAGATAGCTAGAAAGGAAGTAGAAAGATCAGCCAAACAGTTAGAAACAGGAAGTTGCTATCAATAGCATGATGCAGAAGTTTGTATCCATCATGAACAATTTTAAAGGACTTAGAAGCTCTGTTAGAGATAGCCAGTTAGGGGCAAATGAGTTGCATCCGCATATCACAGATTGGTTTTGCTCTAACCGCTGACTCCAAATCCTTTGTTGTCTACTATAACAGATACACAACCAAAACACCTCGAATACGACAATCAAGAAGATCTCTTTTTTTAACGTAACTTGATCAAACATCTCAAAAAGTAGATCAACAAAAGATCTGAAAAGAAACAATGCAAATCTCAGAAAAGAACACGAAGATGTCATAAAATTAGTATAAATAAAGATCTTAGAAAATAAACACAACCAAGGATTCTCGAAAAGAAAGACACACAAATAAACTATTAAAAAAACACAACAAAGATTTAATTTTTAAAAAAGCAAAGAAAGGATTTCATTTAAGAAAAACAAAGAAAATGGATGCAACCAAAGATCTTAGAAAAACTTAGATCATATAAAACTGACGTATGTATACATTATAATGCTGAATTATGAATGGTATATTATAAAACGGACTTATGAATGGTATATTATAAAGTTGACTGATTAATTGTATATTATAAAGCTGACTGATGAATATATTATAAAGCTGACTTATGAATGGTATATTATAAAACGGACTTATGAATGGTATATTATAAAGTTGACTGATTAATTGTATATTATAAAGCTGACTGATGAATATATTATAAAGCTGACTTATGAATGATATATTATAAAACGGACTTATGAATGGTATATTATAAAGTTGACTGATTAATTGTATATTATAAAGCTGACTGATGAATATATTATAAAGCTGACTTATGAACGATATATTATAAAACGGACTTATGAATGGTATATCAGTAGTATAGTATGTCAATTAGGATGCGTAATACTGCTTCCAGAAGCAGAATATTCCTTATAAAAATAGTCTACCAGCAGATTTTTTTTCTGCTTCCAGGAATATTCCTTATATGAGAGTCTACCGTTTTTTCTTATATGAGAGTCTACCCGCCCATTTTTGTTCCTGTGACCTCTCGTGGCGGTGGTGGTGACCTCCCGGTGACCTCTCGGGTGACCTCTCGTGGCGGTGGTGTTGTGGTGACCTCCCGCGGCGGTGGTGAAGGGGCGGTGGTGGTATCATAAATCTATTATATTCTTTGTACTTTCAATGGTTCCGTAACTTTCATAAATCTATTCTTTCTTTATACTCTCATTCAATAAAAAACAGTGACAAGTTTATTTGTTTATTTATTGTTTTTATTCGTATATATTGAACAATTGATAACACATGGTTTTGACAAAAATGTATTCTTTAACTAATGTACATTATACACATATTTAATACATAGAAAACAAAGTAGTTTATTTACAATCAGTAATACATGATAGTGTTAAATGAGTAATGGGGAGGTGGTCACGTTGTCAGAATGGACCTGATATTTATTTATTGTTTTATTCGTATATATTGAACAATAGATAACACATGGTTTAGACAAAAATGTATTCTTTAACTAATGTACATTATACACATATTTAATACATAGAAAACAAAGTAGTTTATTTACAAGCAGTAATAAATGATAGTGTTAAATGAGTAAAGGGGAGGTGGTCACGTTGTCAGAATGGACCTGTCGCTTGATGTAGAAATAGGAGAGTGAGTTCCGATGTTGTGTATATGTGTGTACCGACCCCTTGTATGTTTTAAACCCTATGTTTTTACCACCCCCGGCTTGTTTTTTGGTTAGGGCCTCTGTGAATGTATCCTTATCTAACTTATTGTGGCGTTTATTAAGACCCTTGGTGCTAACTTTAGCATAATCCCCAAAACAGTAATAGGTCTTGCTACACAAGGAAATCATCCCATCCCCCGAATATTCCAACTTGAACAGACCAGGAGTCCGTTTGTCGTATAGCTGTCTCGTCTTACAATCTGAACAGTCATACTTTACGCCCCTGTGTTGAATGAAATCGGCCCGATGGACTTCACAAGTCTCTGAAGGGAACCATTTGTCGTATTTTGAGAAAAACTCATCTACCTTATCGGTTTTAACGACCTCTTCTAACGATGACTCGCTGAGGGCCAAGTACAGGCTATCGGTATCCATCTCACAGAGTTGAAAGTTGGACCTAGCTACAAACTTATCGAGGAAGTCATAATAAAAATCTAACATACGAAGTTTTGCATACTGGTAGACGAAAAAACCAATCTGCGAAGGAAGATCCCACATTATACCTCTTTTACCCATCGATACCTCGTACAGGTCCTCACCAATAGATGTCATGTTTTTAAATCGTGGGTTATTTACCAACTTGGTTGTATCAGCCCCCTCTTTAACATAGGAGACGTCCACGTGTTTCGCCATATTCGTCAAGGTCTTCCCTTAGGCCGAGTTTCCTAAGAGCTTCATCGTGTCGCTTACTATAGATTGACTTGGATCTAAATCACCAGCCCGACGCGCCTCTGTGACCTTGTCCCCAAACTCCTTAAAACAACTAATGGGTAGGTACTCTACCACCTGATAAATTTTTGTTACCTCTAGCCCATGCTCTAAATACCACTTTAACAGCGGTGTGGCCAACAGAATCTTTGTTCCACTATAACTACCCACGAGAGTACGTCTGGGGGTACGTAATAGTTTGTTTTTGGTGGCGTACTCCCGCATAAAGGGACCGATATCATCTAGACCTACATCTACATTTTAAAGATGGGGGTCATCTCACTAAAATACTCTTTTAACTTGTCGGGAACGTGAATGTCGCACTCGACGAGCCCAAAAAACGACTCGTCTGAAACTGAATCTATAATGGCTTTATCAGTGATTGGTTTATATTTACCAAAAGATGGTTTAGAACCACGTAGGTTCTCATCTATAAAGACCTGAATAGCTGGCGTTGTTTTCTTTAACCGTTGCCACTCACACTCCCACATAACGACTACGCGAACACGGTCGAGGCTCTTTAAATAAGCCGTTATTTCACAGGTTTTCGCGTACAAATCAGCCAACTGTATATTATTCACCGGATTGACTTCTCGATCCCTGGTGATGTCACAGTTTGGATGACCGTGAAAGAGACAGCCATGGAACTGATACACGGTCCTACTGGATTTATCCCACCCATCCACTCTAATCTTGTGCTCACCCAAAGCGATCTCGCGAGCATTAAACTGGGTTCTCAAATGAACCTGGTTTTGGTGGGCAATCCAAGTCAGATACTCTCTGCACTGACGCGTGTAGTAGTTCATTTTAAGGGGTTTATACCCATCTTCAGCCTTACGTATGACCGTATAATCGGTGGGCATCTTTTGCATAAGTGCCCATAGATAAAGGGCGTTGGCATCATAGCCTTTAATGGATTTGACCACTTTTCCGCCCCTAATAAAGGTTTTATCCTTCTCGTGGTACCGATGAAAGATAATAGAAGGGCCTCCGACAATATTCTGTCTTATGGTATGATGCAAATAGGCTTCCTTTTTTGCAATCAGGGAAAAACCCACATCCCGGGAGAGAGTTTTAAATAGATACCTCAGAGTTATTCCGGGGACCGAAATCGCATTCTTAAACATATCGATGTCTAATTTCCTATAAAACCAAAACTGTTGTGCTAAGGCCTCTAAGAAGGGGACTACATCTTTGTTGTTATACCAAACTAAAAAGTCCCTAAGGGTCGTCATTTTATTGTCCTTCCAGACCTTTTTACATAGAGCATACTCCTCCTCGGAAATATTACAATTTTTTAGTTTCGAAAAGAACGCTTCGTATGGGGGTAACTCCCTCTCATTCAACTTATTTAAATCTGTTACGTACTCGTAACAGAAAACACCCTTGGTCTCCTCTACTTTATAGGCTGCCAAGTACTTGCTATAACTAAACCCAGGGGCTAAATAATTTACTATATCTAAGAATTTTAGATTCTGTGTTGCAATACACATAAAGTTATTATTTCGTTTTAACTATAAAATTTATTTCACCAAGTCGGTTTTCTTCTTCTTCTATCCGCTCCTCCTCATCATCCTGTATCACACTTTCCTGCTCGTGCTCCTCATCCTCTCCCTCGTCTTCCTGATCGCTGTCCTCAATGTAGTTGTTACCATTTCCAGATTTTTCAGGTACGGAGGCGGCAGCGAAGTAATGTATTAAATACGGCTTTATTAAATTTATGTCGTACTTGCCCGAGTTGAAACCTATCACTGGGAGCTGCTTCAAGTAAGCTTTTAGACGACCTCTTGGGTCAGATTTCTTCCGATCACGCCTTTGCGCACATCCGGCCAGCTTTTCAAACAGTTCTCTGAAATCATCTTTTAAGATTTTATACGCCTCCTTCGAGATAGATTTTAGATACTTAATCATTTTATTTACTAATTTCTGAGGATCTCCCTCGCTAACAAAACAGACAGGATCTTCAAACCCAGGAACGTTAGAGGCCACAGATACAGACAGAGGGACATGTTTTGCTAAAAAATGTGTACTAGCAGAGGTACCTTTGGGGTGGGCAAGTTGGTATTATCAAAATAACATTCCATATCAAAGGTGGCCCTAAAGGGATACACGAAACCGCCGGGTACGTCAATACCCTCTTCCTCTATTACATCCCCAATAGTCTCGCTAGGCGTATAAATTCCACCTCTAAAATAATCTTTAGGTTTACCACCATTACATGTTTGGGCATGCCTGGTCATCATAGAATAGCAAGCCCATAATTTTCCACACTGTGGACAAGAGAAAGCACTAGCTGCTTTATTAATATTACTAATGTACATGAAATGGTCCTTGTGAAACAAGACCCGCATAGTATCATTATGTGATCCCCTGCTTCGGAGTTTTGGACAGAGGGCCTCTTCATCATTGAATTCAAATACATCGATGTTTATATTGAAACACTCTTCCAAGTGTGGTAGTTGTTGTAACGTCACACCTGGAAAAGTGTCAACGAAAAGAATGTCCCAGTGCAAGTGCCACTGACTCACGAGATGACGAGTGGTCAATTCTAGATTGTCGATATCGCTCCCTTTAAATAACGCCAAACAGCGGAAAAAACATAGGTTGTCATTATAAAAATTCGTACTCGCACGACACTTCTGCATGGTGAAAATGTACCTATTGTTAGTAATATATGATGGTAATTCCTCTAGGCAACACCCAATGGGGAAGTCACGTATGTGGAATAAATAGAAACTAGTTGCTGGAATACTCTCCACCATCCACTTAGTATCGGGTCTGTTGATCATGGCAATGTCTACAGGGTTCTGTTCGTTTAGAGAATCAACGAAGCTGTTGAAATCTCCAAGATTATTGATTAAGTGGGGAAATTCTAGAACAGCCGAGTTGTTGAGGGAAGAGTGGAAGAAACGTAGATCACCGGTGTCCCGGTGTCTAAGGATCAGGTGGTGACCATAGTTAATTTTGAATCTGGTTGTCTGACTGTCAAATATATTTCTTAAAAGAGCAGACCAGTCTGTGATAAATGGACGTGCTGGTGAATGGAAAAATGTATATGTTGAAACTGTCTTGTTGATTGTAGCATGGGTGTTTATTGCTGACCAGTTTTGCTCATATACAGCCCGTACATCATCAGGCAGTGTTGCTAATGGATCATCATCTTTGAATTTTTTACTTGGAGGTGATTGGTCTGCATCTATCTTTCGTTTGTTTGTTGTAGAAGAGGTCGATGGTGAAGTGAGTGATGTTATTTCAATTGTTGATGAAGTTGTTGATGGTAAAGTGGGTGTTGTATCAGGAACCATTGGTGAAGCTGGTGTTGTTGTAGAATGTTTTAGTCTTCTATGGCTGGCTAAAGAACTTCGACTCGTATACGTACGTTGACAAATGTCACACACGTGTCGTATAAGTCGATGAGCAGCCCGAGTGTGTTGCACCAAACTTTTGCGCCATTTAAATATCTTTGGACACAATGGACATTGATATTCTTCAGGTGCTGCATCGTTATGAGAAACCATCTGGAGAAAAAATAAATAACCCTTTGTCAATGATACTTTACATAGCTAGTTTAAAGACATGTTAATAACATGGAATAACAAGAGTTAAAATACTTAGTTTAATCATCAAATAAACGAAGGAATTAATCAATTCATATCTTAACTACTTTAAACACCTTGAATAACCTATTATCGATAACCCTTAACATACTTTAAGAGAAAACAATCCAACTTATAACGCAAAAATATAGTCTCAAGTATCTACACTGAATATAACCTATTATCGATAACCCTTAACATACTTTAAGAGAAAACAATCCAACTTATAACGCAAAAATATAGTCTCAAGTATCTACACTGAATATAACCTATTATCGATAACCCTTAACATACTTTAAGAGAAAACAATCCAACTTATAACGCAAAATATAGTCTCAAGTATCTACACTGAATATAACCTATTATCGATAACCCTTAACATACTTTAAGAGAAAACAATCCAACTTACAGTGCAAAACTCCGCTAGAATGAACAGTAACTTTCCTTGAAGCAACCAAACTTATGACACAAATTCTCACATGAGACTAGTTTAAATATATCCTGGTACAAGATTTTAACCAATCAGCGAATGACTATGAAAACATCGCCTGATATCTGGATTAACCAATCAGAGAAGAGTATTAGTATAGGAGGCGGGGCAAAGAAATGACTGACAGCTAGATTAACCAATCAGAGAAGTGGGTGAATACTGACCTCCTTTCCGGTTGACAGGCCGTCGACTCTGGTTCATCGGTGGGGTCGGCAAATAGGGGTGGTGGCGGTAAAATTTCATCATCCTCCGCGTTATATGTAGTGGCTGTGGGTTCAGTGGTGGGGTCAAGTAATGCGGGTGGTGAGTTAGTTGAACTGATAGGGGAGGGTGGTGCAGAGTCAACTCCTTCCCAATTGATATATTCCTTTATTCGTTGGGCTAAATGTTCTCCACACAAGAAGACTACGTCCTCTTTCGTGAACTCATGATATAAAATATCATTTATTTGCGCGCTAAGGCGTTCCTCAAACTCTAGATGACACGAGTGAGGTAACGAGTTGTCATGTTTCACCTGACACCCTTTACAATAGTCATATGGTTGATACTGTAGAATGCACAACACCTTGTCAAATAGGATGTAAGGTCTGATAGATGCCATTTTACGGGAATCTGCAATATAAGAAAACCACATCACAAATATTTGGAAAGGGACAGAACATGTAGTACATGATAAAAATACTTTAAATGTGATAATACTCAATCAAAGTGTCATTAGTGACGATGGACCCTCGGTGGAAACACCCCTTCACTGCTCTTATTGCTGGTCCCACCGGTTGTGGAAAAACTGTATTTGTTCAAAAGTTTCTACAGAATCTACAAGAGCTAGTTGTCCCCGTACCCGAGGAAGTTATATGGTGTTACGGGGAATGGCAACCAATATACGAGACTATGGAGAAAGTGAGATTTATCGAGGGTCTACCAGATATCGATAACTTGGAAGGGGGTAAGAAGAGAAGACTCATCATCCTCGACGACTTGATGTCAGAAACAGATGAGAGGGTGACAAAATTATTCACCAAAGGTAGTCATCACAGAGATATGAGCGTGATCTACATTGTTCAAAATCTATTTGGAAAAAATAAGGAACATCGAACTATAAGCCTCAATACTCATTATATAGTCCTTTTCAAGAATCCAAGAGACGGAAGTCAAATTACAAATCTGGCTAAGCAAATGTACCCTGGTCAAGTGGCGTACCTCCAAGAGAGTTTTAAGGACGCGACAGCGTCTCCCCACTGTTATTTGCTGGTAGACCTTCGACAGGAAACACCGGATCATCTGAGGCTGAGAACAAAGATATTTCCAGGGGAGAGACAAATCGTCTACGTTCCAAAGTAATAGAATGGAAGCTTCACTTAGACGACACGGTGAAATGTTGAAATGTCTGCGCTCAGCCACGCCGAATGGTTTAAGAGCCATATTGAAAACGGCCTCTCCAGAACTCATTCGCTTTTTATGTGAGTGTTGTCATAACATATTAAAAGGTAATGTTAGACTCACGCAGCATCAGAAGTGCGAGCTACGTCGACACAAGAACAAGCTGAGATTCCTCACTAAAAAGAAACCGAATCTTACGCAGAGGAAAGCAATTCTACAAACTGGTGGATTCATAGGTGCTTTGATCAAGCCTATATTAAGTGTTCTAGGTGGTGTATTAGGTCTGTAAACATGGCCAAGAAAATGATTTTGATGGATCCTCGGTTATTAGAGGGTTTGAAACAGACTTCCACGTATACACCACCCGAGGCGATCAATGATAACTTGAGAGATTTAGACGATGAAATGCAACGTATCTTAGACCGTAATGATTTAGCTCCTGCTGATAAGGCCAGAGTGTACCAACGTACTTTGCAACAGTATTTAACTAGAATGGAGCAGTATAAACGACGTCCTTTGGGATCAGTCGATCTCATTCAACATAACTCGTCAACAGAAAGAATACCTTCTCCTCCAACTTCGCCACCACTAGTCGATGTGCAACCAGAAAAAGCCAAGGTACCCGAAACCCCAAAGACCAGTGATGAAAACACTTCACGGCTAACCTCGTATAAATTGAGGTCCAAAAGAAAAAAGTCCAAAATCCCAACACCAAAATGGGAAAGGTGGTCAAAGTTCTGAGACGTTATTACTTTGACCCTAATCAACCAGGGTCGTATAGTGGTGCAAGAGCCTTGCAACGTAACACCAAAGTAGGAATTAAAGAGATCAATCGTTGGTTGAGTCACCAGGATACCTATACCCTTCATAAACCGATTCGACATAAATTTGAACGGCGTCCCATTATAACGAGTGGACCCAAACAGCAATACCAAGCAGACTTAATCGATTTAAGACATTTGAAAAAACACAATGATGGGTACTCCTATTTGGTTTCTTGTGTGGATGTTTTCAGTAAATTAGCGTGGGCCGTCCCAATACGAACAAAAACGGGGAAATCATTAGTGGAGGCTGTTGGTAAAATATTTATCGATGGGAAACCTGCGAGTCTTCAAACCGACAAGGGGTCAGAGTTTCTGAACAAAACATTTCAGAAATTTCTCGAAGACAACAATATTCACTTTTTCACCACCCAGAATGAAGATATTAAGGCTGCTGTTGTGGAACGTTTTAACAGGACTCTGAAACAAAGGATGTGGAGATTTTTTACGAAATCCAATCGACTTTGTTATGTACGTGTGTTACCCGCCCTACTTCGAAGTTATAATCATTCGTACCACAGAAGTATAAAAATGGCACCGGTCGACGTTAGCAGAGACAATCAAGAACAAGTGTGGAACACGTTGTATAGCAAGCACAACTTGAAATTTGAAAGACCCCTGTATAAGGCTGGTGATCGAGTTAGAATGGTCCTGGGCAGAGCTAATTTTAAAAAGGGTTATGCCCCAGCTTGGACGGAGGAACTCTTTACCATCAGTCGAGTAACTGAAACAAAACCCGTTACATATGTGCTGAAAGACGATAAGGGTGATGAAATAGAGGGGTCATTTTACACACAAGAAATTCAAAAGGTTGGAGACAAGAATGAGTACAGGATCGAGAGGGTTATAACCCAACGTCGCACGTCATTGTGACGAAAAGAGAGTTTAGTCAAGTGGTTTGGTTATGGTTCCTCATTCAACAGTTGGATACCGACCAAGGACATTGTCAGATACAAAAACTAGAGATGGTGGAAGAAGGTGAATCGTTTGAAGATCCTGTTTTGCGAACCCTGAGCTCTGGTGGGGAGAGAACCTCGCTCTGGCCAGTATTTGGGAAATTATTCCCCCGTTTAGAGATTGTCTTTATGTGTCAAATGCTTGTTATATATGCCGTTGTCGCGGTCTCGCTGTTCAATCTGTCCACTGAAAAGCCAGACGCGAAGGACGGAAAACTGTGGATAGCCCTACTAAGCAGTTGTTTAGGTTACATGCTCCCGAATCCAAAGTTGGAGACGAGAAGGTGAATAGAGGAAAATGAGTTTTTATGTCACGTTACCCAGCAATGCTTCTATGGATATTTTTAAGGAAAATAACCCCGGCCACTTTTTCGTCAAGCTTCCCCAGACCATTGATATTACAACACAATATGAGATTGCGCTGGTCGAGATACAGTTTCCGCTAAATTATTTCAATGTAATAGAGGGTGATGTCTGGATTCGATACGAATCTCTCGCTAACGACGATATTTGCGACGCTAGATTTTATTTCAACGTGACATTGGAGCCTGGGTTATACACGAAACCCGATGCATTCATCGGCGCGTTGAATGCGTCGATCATAAAAGCGGAGGATGAGTCGAACGGGGATGTGAAAGGGAAAAAAATGAGATTCATTTACGCAAAAGAGGTGAATAAAGCCATCTTGAAACTTTACGAAAAAGGAGTCAGTGTTACCATAAGCGATACTTTGAAAAACATGTTAGCCTTCCCCACGACCTCTATATCAGACACGGCTCCCGATATCTTCAGCGTGGGTGTAATGGATTTGGAAAGTGTTGCAAAAAATGTCTACGTCTATTGCGATCTCGTTTCACCCAGACCCGTCGGGGATGTGATGGTACCTCTCCTCAGGAGCGTGCCTGTTCTCAATAGAAATCACACCTCGGTGTTTCAGATCTACGATAAGCCTCACTACCTGCCCTGAGTAGATTTTCCTTCGATACCGTGGAAATCCTTTTAGCCAACGAACACGGAAAAACCATTCCATTCACCAGTGGGACGTCGGTGCTAACGGTACACTTTCGAGTGAAGAAACATCTCGAGCTGGTATAATGGTGAGACATACACCCTTTCACCGCAATGCCAGGTTATACGAAGACTTTTATTGCTGTCAGGCGGGTGATGGGATGCCTGTGTTTATAGGAGGTCGAAATCAACGAGGACGAGGAATCGGTAGTTTCTTTGGTGGAATCGGGAGGGCTATTTTACCTTGGCTAAAAACAGGGGGTAAAGCCTTACTCAGAGAAGGCGTGGGGACCGGTCCGCAGGTCGCGCAGGACGCCTTAGCTGGCAGAAATATCGGCGATGCTTTCAAATCACGAGCTAAGGAGGCCGGTATGCGGTTATTAGACGGGGCCGTAGACCACCTGACGGGTAACAACCAATCAGGAAGTGGTTTACGACGACGAATCAGAAAGCGAATCGGGAAGGCAGCCCCACCTGGCCAACCCGTTATGAAGAGAATAAAACCATCAGCTAGACTGTTCCCCCTTCATTCCACAAACAAGAGGCGAACTAAGCTGTCGGTACCAAAGGATATATTTGATTAATGATGTCTCTCATTCACCCCAAGTCATGTGAATGTCTTCATTCTGGTTTGGATTTATTTAGCGTTCCACCAACTCAGACTGCTGTAGACTCGGGCCAATTTACTGAAATTCGACCTCTTGCCTCGTTAGCTCATGGGGCTCCCATAGAGTTTTTCATTTCTGGAAACACTGAAGAGTATCTAGATCTTTTCAACACGTTTTTACATCTGCGGGCCAGGATCACCCTCCCCAATGGTGAAAGTTTACCGTTGGATGCCGAGGTAGGACCAGTCAACAATTATCTTCACAGTCTATTTTCTCAAGTCGACGTTTCTCTGAATGATACATTGATTACACCATCTGAGAATACCTATCCCTTTAGAGCAGTGTTCGAGACTTTACTAAACTATGGAGAGGATGCGAAAACGGGGCACTTGACGGCTGCTCTGTTCTACAAAGATACAGCAGGCCACCACGATGATATGCAGGCTAACGAGGGATTTAAAATACGACGTGCTTTGACTTCGGATAGTAAAGAGGTTGAAATGATGGGTCGTTTGCACTCTGATCTCTTTGTGCAGGACCGTTACATGTTAAACAGAGTGGATGTAAAGATTAAACTCACACCCTCTAAGGACGTGTTCAACATCATGGCTCAGGATAAGTCTGTGGGTTATAAGAGTGTAATCACTTATGCTGCCCTCGTGGTCAGGAAAGCCAAGCTAAACCCAGCAATTTCTCTGGCCCACGAAAAAGCGCTTTTAAGTGGGAATGCACGGTACCCAATCAAGCGGGTTACCCTGAAAACATTTGCCATTGCTCGTGGGATGTATTCCCACAACCAAGACAATTTATTCCTATCTCAAACGCCAACACGTATAGTGATAGGTCTGATTACCACCGGTGGTTTTAATGGAGTTTATAACATTAACCCATTCAATTTTCAACACTTAGGTTTGACTTATATGAACCTGATGGTTGACGGGAGATGTGTATCCGGAAAGCCCCTAGCTATGGATTTTGAAAACAATCACTATGCGCGAGCCTTTTTTGGTACAAATTTGGCCATGGGTTTGATTGGTAGAGATGCTGGCAATGGTATTGATTATCATCAGTTCAAGGATGGCTTTTGTCTATTTGGTTTTGACCTCTCACCCAGTCTGCTAGATGGAACCCAGTTTGAGCTAGCCACGAGTGGACCCTTGTCGATAGAGCTCAAATTCGCCGCTCCCACGACAACTCCCCTACAGGTTATTGTCTATGCCGAGTTGGATTCAGTACTGGAAGTGTCCAAGACAAGACAGGTTCTAACAGACTACGCTATTTGAGAAAATGAACACGGGGGATATTTACAGTCTCTTGATGTCCGATGTTTTTGTTCGACGTTGCGCCCTTGTTAGTGTCATCCCACGAAACCACTTACCGCCCATCATCGATCAAACCAAGACTGCAGCCTTTGTCGTAAACACCGACCCTGCCCACAAACCTGGTGAACACTGGGTGGCCATCTTTTACAATGGCCTCGGACAAATAGAGTATTTTGATTCCTACGGTTTACCTCCCAGGCACATTGATATTTTAAACTTTATCGAGAGGAATTCACATGTTCCATTCGTCTACAACTCACGAGTGTTACAAGACTTGTTTAGCAACACGTGTGGTCTATATTGTGTTTATTATATAATTTTAAAGTGTCGTGGTGCGAGCATTAACAGAATTCTCATGCCATTTTCAACGAAACAACATATTAACGATCGTATCATTTATCGGTTGATGACGCCCTGGATCCATCGACTGAGTGGAACAAACTTCCCATGACTCATCAAAGATGGCGGCTCTCTGAACATGTCTCAACACGTCCGATGACGTATTGCATCCGTTACTATAAATAGAACGTATTCCATTGGTTACTATAATTAGGCTGGCCACGCCCCACTTGTTACAGGGTATAAAGGTCAGCCGTTATCAGTGCTGCTACATACAGAAAGTCAGAGCCCTGCTACCAAGTCGTGTGATTCAAACATGGAATCGGCTAGCGTTAATATGCCAGCTTCATTTGATGTATGTGATCAACGTATTTTCATGTCTCGTAGAAATGAGAATATAATTCCACTGTCCAAAGATGGTGTTAAGGCAGTCTCAGTTTCTGCTTTTCATAACAGACCATTGATAAACATAAGGTCATATCGTGGTGAGAGTCTTCTTAAGTTTCCTACCAGAACTGGAATAACACTCTCGAGAGATGAATTTATCACGCTAGTTGATATGCGAGATGACATTTTAGCAACTTATGATAACATCAACTATACTACGCCTCTTGTTGAGCAACCGAAAGAACCAAGAGATATGTATGCCTCGAGTGATTCAATTTCCACTCAGTCGCCAATTAAAAACGCTGTCTTTGATCAAGGCTTTGTCAAAATGGAGGGTGGCTGTGTTTTGAACTCTAATCAACCTTCGTATTCACCAGTGTTTGATAACCATTTAGCCCAAACAGACAGTTCCAACAAAGAGAGGAAGCCGAGACGAGTAAAATTAATAAATTCTGCAGTGGGACAGTGACATTTTTTATTACTTATACATGACTATGTTGTTATTTGTGTACTTTTTTCAGATGATTTGAATTCATATTTGTACTATTGAAATCATCATTGTTCAATTATAAACATTTGAATGTGTAACATGTGTTGTCCACGTTGATGTATTGAAATAAATTTATGTTTCATTGTGAAAATAAACATTATAAAAAGAGCATATTTGTTTGATTTTTTATTTGAGTTGTTTTAATTTATTTAATTTTAAATTATTTTGTTAAATTAAAATAAATGACAGTATAGAATCTATGAAATAAGGTTCTACTTACGATTTGTAAAGAAAATTTACTTGTACAGCCAATTGTACAGCCAAGCACACTCTGCTTGCGTTACAGCCAAGACACTCGTTGAAACTGCTTCAGAGAGTGAGAATAAAATCCTGGCTGCTTGGATCTACTTATATACAGTTCTAACCTCTTTGATCGATCAAGTACTCTCCAGTACAACCATATTAATTTTCCCCTAAACATCCCACATTAAAACAACCACCCACTAAAATTCCCCTGATAAGTGGTATTCTAATCTTCAGATGATAAAAAGTCATTAACGTAGCCCTGGCCAGTCTGGCACTCAAACATTCAATCAAAACTTTTCACAGCGAAACACGGTCTTTGAACACGAACCAGCGCAAAGATATTAATTACCCCCAAGCGTCTCACATTAAAACATCGGTATCGTAAAATTCCCCTGTTAAATGACTCTCCTGAGGAACACTTACCGGCTTGGGAGATTTCACCACGGGAGGCGGATTCTTTGATGTTCATACGGGAGGCGGATTCTTTGATCTTGCTTAACGTTAAACGCGGCCCCCTCGCTGCGCGTCTTCGCTGTGCGTCTACCGAGCTCTTTGATCTTGCGGCCCCTTGCTGCGCGTCTTCGCTGCTACGCGTCTACCGCGAACTCTTTGATCGCGCTTAACGTTAAACGCCGTGTAGTTACTAAGTTCGGTAATGCACCGTCGTGTAGCGTGTGTAACGGCCTAAGTTGTTACCTTTAATTCTAAAGGAAGTTTTTAAAAACAATAAATAAACTTGTCACTGTTTTTTATTGAATGAGAGTATAAAGAAAGAATAGATTTATGAAAGTTACGGAACCATTGAAAGTACAAAGAATATAATAGATTTATGATACCACCACCGCCCCTTCACCACCGCCGCGGGAGGTCACCACAACACCACCACCACCGCCACGAGAGGTCACCCGAGAGGTCACCGGGAGGTCACCACCACCGCCACGAGAGGTCACAGGAACAAAAATGGGCGGGTAGACTCTCATATAAGAAAAAAACGGTAGACTCTCATATAAGGAATATTCCTGGAAGCAGAAAAAAATCTGCTGGTAGACTATTTATATAAGGAATATTCTGCTTCTGGAAGAAGTATTACGCATTCTAATTGACATACTATACTACTTATATCATAAAGCTGACTTATGAATGCTACATTATAAAGATGTCTTATCAATATTTAATAAAGCTGACTGATGAATGGTATATTATAAAGCTGACTGACAATATGTGTGAGATATAAAGTTTATGTTTAAACGTTTACTTACCTTATAGTTTACAAGCACACAGAATGGGAAAAACAATATAGCAGCCATATAATTGACCATGACCAGAATGGCGGAGAACAAGGCATACGTTTTGAGGGCGAAGAGTGTCGTGAACACGTTGGACGCAAACGCTATGGCAGTGGTCAATGATGTAATTGTCATTGACAAGCTGGCCTTGCGGTAACAGTACCTGGAGGAGAGTGCCAGGATAAGGTTACGTTTGTTGGCGAGACACAGGTGGATAACAGCATATGATAACAGTACCTGGAGGAGAGTGCCAGGATAAGGTTACGTTTGTTGGCGAGACACAGGTGGATAACAGCATATGATAACAGTACCTGAAGGAGAGTGCCAGGATAAGGTTACGTTTGTTGGCGAGACACAGGTGGATAACAGCATATGATAACAGTACTTGGAGGAGAGTGCCAGGATAAGGTTACGTTTGTTGGCCAGACACAGGTGGATAACAGCATATGATAACAGTACCTGAAGGAGAGTGCCAGGATAAGGTTACGTTTGTTGGCGAGACACAGGTGGATAACAGCATATGATAACAGTACCTGGAGGAGAGTGCCAGGATAAGGTTACGTTTGTTGGCGAGACACAGGTGGATAACAGCATATGATAACAGTACCTGGAGGAGAGTGCCAGGATAAGGTTACGTTTGTTGGCGAGACACAGGTGGATAACAGCATATGATAACAGTACTTGGAGGAGAGTGCCAGGATAAGGTTACGTTTGTTGGCGAGACACAGGTGGATAACAGCATATGATAACAGTACCTGGAGGAGAGTGCCAGGATAAGGTTACGTTTGTTGGCGAGACACAGGTGGATAACAGCATATGATAACAGTACCTGGAGGAGAGTGCCAGGATAAGGTTACGTTTGTTGGCGAGACACAGGTGGATAACAGCATATGATAACAGTACCTGAAGGAGAGTGCCAGGATAAGGTTACGTTTGTTGGCGAGACACAGGTGGATAACAGCATATGATAACAGTACTTGGAGGAGAGTGCCAGGATAAGGTTACGTTTGTTGGCCAGACACAGGTGGATAACAGCATATGATAACAGTACCTGAAGGAGAGTGCCAGGATAAGGTTACGTTTGTTGGCGAGACACAGGTGGATAACAGCATATGATAACAGTACCTGGAGGAGAGTGCCAGGATAAGGTTACGTTTGTTGGCGAGACACAGGTGGATAACAGCATATGATAACAGTACCTGGAGGAGAGTGCCAGGATAAGGTTACGTTTGTTGGCGAGACACAGGTGGATAACAGCATATGATAACAGTACTTGGAGGAGAGTGCCAGGATAAGGTTACGTTTGTTGGCGAGACACAGGTGGATAACAGCATATGATAACAGTACCTGAAGGAGAGTGCCAGGATAAGGTTACGTTTGTTGGCGAGACACAGGTGGATAACAGCATATGATAACAGTACCTGAAGGAGAGTGCCAGGATAAGGTTACGTTTGTTGGCGAGACACAGGTGGATAACAGAATATGATAACAGTACCTGGAGGAGAGTGCCAGGATAAGGTTACGTTTGTTGGCGAGACACAGGTGGATAACAGCATATGATAACAGTACCTGGAGGAGAGTGCCAGGATAAGGTTACGTTTGTTGGCGAGACACAGGTGGATAACAGCATATGATAACAGTACCTGAAGGAGAGTGCCAGGATAAGGTTACGTTTGTTGGCGAGACACAGGTGGATAACAGCATATGATAACAGTACCTGAAGGAGAGTGCCAGGATAAGGTTACGTTTGTTGGCCAGACACAGGTGGATAACAGCATATGATAACAGTACCTGAAGGAGAGTGCCAGGATAAGGTTACGTTTGTTGGCGAGACACAGGTGGATAACAGCATATGATAACAGTACCTGGAGGAGAGTGCCAGGATAAGGTTACGTTTGTTGGCGAGACACAGGTGGATAACAGCATATGATAACAGTACCTGGAGGAGAGTGCCAGGATAAGGTTACGTTTGTTGGCGAGACACAGGTGGATAACAGCATATGATAACAGTACCTGAAGGAGAGTGCCAGGATAAGGTTACGTTTGTTGGCGAGACACAGGTGGATAACAGCATATGATAACAGTAGCTGGAGGAGAGTGCCAGGATAAGGTTACGTTTGTTGGCGAGACACAGGTGGATAACAGCATATGATAACAGTAGCTGGAGGAGAGTGCCAGGATAAGGTTACGTTTGTTGGCGAGACACAGGTGGATAACAGCATATGATAACAGTACCTGAAGGAGAGTGCCAGGATAAGGTTACGTTTGTTGGCGAGACACAGGTGGATAACAGCATATGATAACAGTACTTGGAGGAGAGTGCCAGGATAAGGTTACGTTCGTTGGCGAGACACAGGTGGATAACAGCATATGATAACAGTACCTGAAGGAGAGTGCCAGGATAAGGTTACGTTTGTTGGCGAGACACAGGTGGATAACAGCATATGATAACAGTACCTGGAGGAGAGTGCCAGGATAAGGTTACGTTTGTTGGCGAGACACAGGTGGATAACAGCATATGATAACAGTACCTGGAGGAGAGTGCCAGGATAAGGTTACGTTTGTTGGCGAGACACAGGTGGATAACAGCATATGATAACAGTACTTGGATGAGAGTGCCAGGATAAGGTTACGTTTGTTGGCGAGACACAGGTGGATAACAGCATATGATAACAGTACCTGGAGGAGAGTGCCAGGATAAGGTTACGTTTGTTGGCGAGACACAGGTGGATAACAGCATATGATAACAGTAGCTGGAGGAGAGTGCCAGGATAAGGTTACGTTTGTTGGCCAGACACAGGTGGATAACAGCATATGATAACAGTACCTGGAGGAGAGTGCCAGGATAAGGTTACGTTTGTTGGCGAGACACAGGTGGATAACAGCATATGATAACAGTACTTGGAGGAGAGTGCCAGGATAAGGTTACGTTTGTTGGCCAGACACAGGTGGATAACAGCATATGATAACAGTACTGGAGGAGAGTGCCAGGATAAGGTTACGTTTGTTGGCGAGACACAGGTGGATAACAGCATATGATAACAGTACCTGGAGGAGAGTGCCAGGATAAGGTTACGTTTGTTGGCGAGACACAGGTGGATAACAGCATATGATAACAGTACCTGGAGGAGAGTGCCAGGATAAGGTTACGTTTGTTGGCCAGACACAGGTGGATAACAGCATATGATAACAGTACCTGAAGGAGAGTGCCAGGATAAGGTTACGTTTGTTGGCGAGACACAGGTGGATAACAGCATATGATAACAGTACCTGGAGGAGAGTGCCAGGATAAGGTTACGTTGTTGGCCAGACACAGGTGGATAACAGCATATGATAACAGTACCTGGAGGAGAGTGCCAGGATAAGGTTACGTTTGTTGGCGAGACACAGGTGGATAACAGCATATGATAACAGTACCTGAAGGAGAGTGCCAGGATAAGGTTACGTTTGTTGGCCAGACACAGGTGGATAACAGCATATGATAACAGTACCTGCAGGAGAGTGCCAGGATAAGGTTACGTTTGTTGGCGAGACACAGGTGGATAACAGCATATGATAACAGTAGCTGGGGGAGAGTGTAAGGATAAGGTTACGTTTGTTGGCGAGACACAGGTGGATAACAGCATATGATAACAGTACCTGGAGGAGAGTGCCAGGATAAGGTTACGTTTGTTGGCCAGACACAGGTGGATAACAGCATATGATAACAGTACTTGGAGGAGAGTGCCAGGATAAGGTTACGTTTGTTGGCCAGACACAGGTGGATAACAGCATATGATAACAGTACTTGGAGGAGAGTGCCAGGATAAGGTTACGTTGTTGGCCAGACACAGGTGGATAACAGCATATGATAACAGTAGCTGGAGGAGAGTGTAATGATAAGGTTACGTTTGTTGGCCAGACACAGGTGGATAACAGCATATGATAACAGTAGCTGGAGGAGAGTGCCAGGATAAGGTTACGTTTGTTGGCCAGACACAGGTGGATGACAGCATATGATAACAGTACTTGGAGGAGAGTGCCAGGATAAGGTTACGTTTGTTGGCCAGAAACAGGTGGATAACAGCATATGATAACAGTAGCTGGAGGAGAGTGCCAGGATAAGGTTACGTTTGTTGGCGAGACACAGGTGGATAACAGCATATGATAACAGTACCTGGAGGAGAGTGCCAGGATAAGGTTACGTTTGTTGGCCAGACACAGGTGGATAACAGCATATGATAACAGTACTTGGAGGAGAGTGCCAGGATAAGGTTACGTTTGTTGGCCAGACACAGGTGGATAACAGCATATGATAACAGTAGCTGGAGGAGAGTGTAATGATAAGGTTACGTTTGTTGGCCAGACACAGGTGGATAACAGCATATGAAAACAGTACTTGGAGGAGAGTGCCAGGATAAGGTTACGTTTGTTGGCCAGACACAGGTGGATAACAGCATACGATAACAGTACCTGGAGGAGAGTGCCATGATCAGGTTATGTTTGTTGGCCAGACACAGGTGGATAACAGCATATGATAACAGTACCTGGAGGAGAGTGCCAGGATAAGGTTACGTTTGTTGGCGAGACACAGGTTGATCAGAGCACATGATAACAGTACCTGGAGGAGAGTGCCAGGATAAGGTTACGTTTGTTGGCGAGACACAGGTGGATCAGAGCACACGATAACAGTACCTGGAGGAGAGTGCCAGGATAAGGTTACGTTTGTTGGCGAGACACAGGTGGATCAGAGCACATGATAACAGTACCTGGAGGAGAGTGCCAGGATAAGATTACGTTTGTTGGCGAGACACAGGTGGATCAGAGCACATGATAACAGTACCTGGAGGAGAGTGCCAGGATAAGATTACGTTTGTTGGCGAGACACAGGTGGATCAGAGCACATGATAACAGTACCTGGAGGAGAGTACCAGGATAAGGTACGTTTGTTGGCGAGACACAGGTGGATCAGAGCACATGATAACAGTACCTGGATGAGAGTGCCAGGATAAGATTACGTTTGTTGGCGAGACGCAGGTGGATCAGAGCACATGATAACAGTACCTGGAGGAGAGTGCCAGGATAAGATTACGTTTGTTGGCGAGACACAGGTGGATCAGAGCACATGATAACAGTACCTGGAGGAGAGTACCAGGATAAGGTACGTTTGTTGGCGAGACACAGGTGGATCAGAGCATATGATAACAGTACCTGGAGGAGAGTGCCAGGATAAGGTACGTTTGTTGGCGAGACACAGGTGGATCAGAGCACATGATAACAGATATTGTGCAATAGGCTACTGTAGAGATAGATAAGACAGACATTGTATTCTTTTCAGCATTTCCTGTTATGTGGGCGTTGTGTCACTGATTTACGGCAAGGGCGCAATACCTTCGCCTTTCGTCCCGAAACATCTGTCTTGGATATCTGCATGGATATTGTTTAACAATTTACCCGGACAGCGGCCATATTTGGCCTACTCTCTTCGACTTATAACTGACAATAGAACTTTAACGTGTGCGAGTGCACACGGGGGTTTCCTGTTTTAAGTCGTTATCAGAGACGGCTAGACATCTCACGACCCAGAGATTAGGGAAGGGTAAAGCCACGAAGAAACCACGGAATCAAAATGAACATTTCCCACCGATTCAAAGAGGACTCGAAACCAGCACCTCCCTGTCCACAGGCCGCTGCGATATCTGTAGACCACCAAGTCCCCCCCCCTTTCCGATAGGCAGTTTGATGCAAGTGTCTCTAGAGAATGTTGGACATTGAAGCAATACTGATCTGGGACTCATTACATTTACTTTGGTTTGGTTTTAAAAAAAAACGGTGCGGCATGAGATGTAAATCCGCGCCATAGCAACGGTAGCAATACTATTTTGTGCTCTACACACATCTCATAGTTGTCCAAAATATATCGACTGGCATCGCCGTCAGCATGAAGACTGACCACATCAGTGACGTTCTAGATATTTCCAGAGCGTGATTTCTGGTCCAAATTGTACCATGTGACTGGGGGAACCAAAAAAGATTGTTATTAGAAACATGGGTTGCAGCTTGCGGTGTTGAAATACGAATCGGTCGGTGGCGTGTGTGTTTTGCAACTACAGCTAGCACAGATAACATTCTTCCGGAGCGCAATAAATCAGATATTGCATATAACATTTGTTGCATGGTCTTCTTTCTATATGGGCAAACCATGTATTATTTGGATTGGTTAGATCGCTTTCACCATTTTCAGAGAATATCGTTCCCAGATATTTCAAGGGTTTACGTGGCTAGTAGACGACACAGATTTGAACGACGTTGAGCCGAAACCTCGTCTACTAACCACGTAAAGCTTTTACCATACCTTTTTTTCTATTTTTTTCAATTTTCCCTCACAATTCAGCTTTACTGCAGCTTCGCATTTTTATGCATTCATTTGCATTTCTTTGTCTTAACCCCAGATATTTCAAGCTTGTTACTAGTTTTATAACTTGAAGTTTTATAGCTATGTTTAGTGTCTTCATTTGTCTTCCTATTGACATAACATCTTTTTTCAGAGCTTGTTTTCATGTTATTCATTTTATTTTCTTCATTCAAAGACAAGAGATATTATTGAAGTTCTGTTTCTTTGAAAGCTGTTAGGGCCTGATCGTCAGAAAAAAAGTTGTTTATTTATATCTTCACAGTGTGATGTGCATATTTTGTCGATGTAAGTGATAAACAAGAGTGGACACAACACGCAGCCTTGTCTTACTCCAGATGTTACCGCGAATGATTTTGATGTTCATTTACTCGCTTTAATCACACTTCTACAGCTACTATATAAGTTCTTGCAACATCTAATAAGGTGATCATTTACTCGCTTTAATCACACTTCTACAGCTACTATATAAGTTCTTGCAACATCTAATAAGTGATCATTTACTCGCTTTAATCACACTTCTACAGCTACTATATAAGTTCTTGCAACATCTAATAAGGTGATCATTTACTCGCTTTAATCACACTTCTACAGCTACTATATAAGTTCTTGCAACATCTAATAAGGTGATCATTTACTCGCTTAATCACACTTCTACAGCTACTATATAAGTTCTTGCAACATCCAATAAGGTGGTCATTTACTCCGTTGTGGGCCGATGTCAGCAATAATATATTTCAATCCACTCTATCCAAGCTTCCGTCCTGGTCCACAAATGCTATGCAGATTCTTTTTATATTCAATGTTCTTTTCTACTAGCTGCCGAGTGTAAACATAGCATCTGTGCACATTGCAATTTTTATTTTAAAGCTTTTGGTTTTAATACTACGAACAAATTCATTAGATTCATATTTGGTTTTAGTACTGATGGACAAATTTATTAGATTCATATTTGGTTTTAGTACTGATGGACACATTTATTAGATTCATATTTGGTTTCAGTACTGATGGACAAATTTATTAGATTCATATTTGGTTTCAGTACTGATGGACAAATTTATTAGATTCATATTTGGTTTCAGTACTGATGGACAAATTTATTAGATTCATATTTGGTTTTAGTACTGATGGACAAATTTATTAGATTCATATTTGGTTTTAGTACTGATGGACAAATTTACTAGATTCATATTTGGTTTTAGTACTGATGGACACATTATTAGATTCATATTCGGTTATTGTACTGATGGACAAATTTATTAGATTCAATTTTGGTTTCAGTACTGATGGACAAATTTATTAGATTCATATTTGGTTTTAGTACTGATGGACAAATTTATTAGATTCATATTTGGTTTTAGTACTGATGGACATATTTATTAGATTCATATTTGGTTTTAGTACTGATGGACACATTTATTAGATTCATATATGGTTATTGTACTGATGGACACATTTATTAGATTCATATTTGGTTTTAGTACTGATGGACAAATTTATTAGATTCATTTTTGGTTTTAGTACTGATGGACAAATTTATTAGAGTCATATTTGGTTTAGAGGCTAAGGCGCACCTCCCAGCACCAGAGCTGGAAGTTGTCAACGATCTACAGCTGATGGCTTGCGCCAGGATCGGTGAACCAGAACCATCCAGACCCTGCTCCACCTCTCCGTGGTGCCTCTAGTAAACAGACTAACCTTTCTAGTCTGGCCAAGCGAGCAGGGATCGATGAGGGGAGACAACCCGGTACTCAAAAAATGTCGTGCTGAAGTCGGATGTGTTGGACCGAAAGGCGCAAATATAACAGTGTTACACTGCAAACCACAACACAACGCAGAGACGTCCACTTAACGTCCTTTTAAGGGCGGATGACGAAGAGGAATTCTTCAGTCTAATTCATAATTCTAGAATACTTTAGTCATCGGCGAACGAAAGCAAGCAAGCATATTTGGTTTTTGTACTGGGTGTAAATTCATTATGTTTAGCTAGCAATATGGTCACTAATTTAGTAATTGTTCGATGCCGACATCTTATTTCAGCTACTGTTTCATATCTTCGCGTAATTTACCTTGTACTCAGTATCTATCTATCTATCTATTGTCCTTTCGAGCCGAAGACGGCACATATGGCAGAATCACAATCTCAAAAACAGAAACCTTGCGTGCCAAAATGGCACATATTGCGGAGATCACTGCTTCTAAAAACTATGGCTCTGTTTCCATAACAATACTTTTTACAATGACAGCTTGTCAAGCCATCGATCAACCTCCTTAGTCACCTCTTACGACATGCCTGGAAGGTCACAGTGTCACTATTCTTTACTTCCCTCATAATATACTCAGTATCGTTTCGTGTTATATCGACTACTCCATATCGTCACTCCATATTTTCCCAGTGCTGCATTCTGTCACGTATTTAGTTGGTACTTCATAATCTCACCTATTTAGTGGTACTTCATAATCTCACCTATTTAGTTGGTACTTCATAATCTCACCTATTTAGTTGGTACTTCATAATCTCACCTATTTAGTTGGTACTTCATAATCTCACCTATTTAGTTGGTACTTCATAATCTCACCTATTTAGTTGGTACTTCATAATCTCACCTATTTAGTTAGTACTTCATAATCTCACCTATTTAGTTGGTACTTCATAATCTCACCTATTTAGTTAGTACTTCATAATCTCACCTATTTAGCTAGTACTTCATAATCTCACCTATTTAGTTAGTACTTCATAATCTCACCTATTTAGCTAGTACTTCATAATCTCACCTATTTAGTTAGTACTTCATAATCTCACCTATTTAGTTAGTACTTCATAATCTTACCTACTTAGTTATTACTTCATAATCTCAACTATTTAGTTGGTACTTCATAATCTCACCTATTTAGTTAGTACTTCATAATCTCACCTATTTAGTGGTAGTTCATAATCTCAACTATTTAGTTGGTACTTCATAATCTCAACTATTTAGTTAGTACTTCATATCTCACGTATTTACCTAGTACTTCATACTCACATGCATTTACCTAGTACTTCATACTCACATGCATTTACCTAGTACTTCATACTCACCTTTATTTAGCTAGTACCCCATACTCACATGTATTTACCTAGTACTTCATACTCACATGTATTTAGCTAGTACTTCATACTCACATGTATTTACCTAGTACTCCATACTCTCATGTATTTACCTAGTACTTCATACTCACATGTATTTAGCTAGTACTTCATACTCACATGTATTTACCTAGTACTCCATACTCTCATGTATTTACCTAGTACTCCATACTCTCACATGTAATTACTTAGTATTTCATACTCTCACATGTAATTAGCTAGTACTTCATACTCTCACATGTATTTACTTAGTACTTCATACTCTCACATGTATTTAGCTTGTACTCCATACTCACACGTATTTACCTACTACTTCATACTCTCACATGTAATTAATTACCTAGTACTTCATACTCTCACATGTAATTAGCTAGTACTTCATACTCTCACGTAATTTAAACAAGTGCTGTAACAGGACATATAAAAGAGGAACAGACGAAAGCAAACACAGTTGACGTACTTGAAGCGCTCGTGAGTGTTGGGGAACTCCATACATAATGAAATCCGCCACATGTCGTAGAACACAAAAATGTCGTCTGCTCCAATCCCGAGAATGATAAAAACCGACATGACATGAAAGATGCCAAAGTAGCTGTGGGAAGCAAAGAAACAAACATTTAGCGAACAAATCATTCTCATGCCGCTAGCTCGACTGAAGTAATTATAGGATTGCAGTGAGACGGTCTTCTGTAATCAAGAAAAGACGATGGTCATATGTTGGACACGTGATGAGAAGAGATAATAACGGAATAGCAAAGCAAGCCCTCATGTGGGAAACAACAGGTAAGAGGAAAAGAGGAAGACCCAGAGAGACCCTGAGAAGAACATTGATGAGAGAGGCAAGAGCAGCAGGAATCGGCTCCCTCAGTGAGATAGAGCTGCTTGCACAGAACAAGACAAATGGCGAGATTGATAAAATATCATTACAAGGATTGAAAACTGGTAGAACCAAAAAAAAAAAATTAGATAAGAGAAGGAGTATCTTGGTCTACGCACTATGGGCCGGCTACGGCTCGAAAGGTCAATAGATAGATAGATAGTGAGACGAATGGGCTTCTATCGAGGAGATTAACGTGTGATGCTGGTGAGTTAAACATGTGTCTGGGAGCTTTACTAGAAGTCCCTCAAGGAAAACTATCTTCCTTTCTCTTTCTTCTTTCTTTACTTTCTCTTTCTTCATTCTTTACTTACTCTTTCTTCTTTCTTTACTTACTCTTTCTTATTTCTTTACTTACTCTTTCTTCTTTCTTTACTTTCTCTTTCTTCTTTCTTTACTTTCTCTTTCCTCTTTCTTTACTTTCTCTTTTTTCTTTCTTTACTTACTCTTTCTTCTTTCTTTACTTTCTCTTTCCTCTTTCTTTACTTTCTCTTTCTTCTTTCTTTACTTTCTCTTTCTTCTTTCTTTACTTACTCTTTCTTCTTTCTTTACTTTCTCTTTCTTCTTTCTTTACTTTCTCTTTCTTCAATCTTTACTTACTCTTTCTTCTTTCTTTACTTACTTTTTCTTCTTTCTTTACTTTCTCTTTCCTCTTTCTTTACTTACTCTTTCTTCTTTCTTTACTTTCTCTTTCTTCTTTCTTTACTTACTCTTTCTTCTTTCTTTACTTACTTTTTCTTCTTTCTTTACTTTCTCTTTCTTCTTTCTTTACTTTCTCTTTCTTCTTTCTTTACTTTCTCTTTCTTCTTTCTTTACTTTCTCTTTCTTCTTTCTTTACTTCTCTTGTACCCGTTCGGTTGCCGAGGGAGATAGAAAGTTCTTGTTCTCGCCATCTTGACGGTGTCACTCATTGTCAATTGATGTTGTTGTAGCTTTTCTTTGATATTGTCTCCCCATCTTTATAATAATTGTATGCCTCTTGCTCTTCTCCCTTCTCCTCTTTTAATGTAAGCTTGGTATAGTAAGAATCACACGTCAATCTGTCTAGATGGACACACTAGTTTATTTGTTGTTTCTGTAACTTAGAATTGGTTCAATGCCTACTATTTTTCTTACATTCTCATTTCTAATTATCCCTTCTGTGGTTACTCTCAAGCGCTCTTCTAAAATAACTCATCTCTGTGACGACAAGCTTTCTTTTATCCTTCGTCGTGAGTTATCATGTTTGCCATTGGTGGCACATCGTGGGAATTGCCTAAAATCTGTAAACATGTTTCTTTATTGGTAGATATAGATTAATGTTGAAGTACGCGGGAACGTTGACATATTTCGTTTTCCTTGTTGCATCGGATGTATATTTCTTTATTGGTTTTACCATCTTCCGATAATGTTGTTCGCTGCTATTTCAAGCTTGTTACATGTTGTATAACTTATTCTATATATCAACTTAGTGTCTTCTTTGTTTTCTTATTGATATACCTATTTTTTTTTTCAGTACTCATTTTTACGTTATTCATTTTACGATTTTGATACAATGAGAGCTAATGAAGTTATGTTTCTTTGAAGGCTATCAGGGCCTGGTCGTCAGCAAAAAATAGAGTATTGATAACTTCACACTGTGATTTGGCATCCTTGCATATTGTGTCGATGTAAGTTATGAACAACAGTGGTGAGAACATGCATCCTTGTTTTACTCCAGTTTCTTCTCGTGTTCTTCTCTATGAGCATGTTTTTCTCTATGAGCATGTTCCTCTCTATGAGCATGTTCTTCTCTATGAGCATGTTCCTCCTCTCTATGAGCATGTTCCTCTCTATGAGCATGTTCTTCTCTATGAGCATGTTCCTCTCTATGGCCATGTTCTTCTCTATGAGCATGTTCTTATCTATGAGCATGTTCTTCTCTATGAGCATGTTCTTCTCTATGAGCATGTTCCTCCTCTCTATGAGCATGTTCTTCTCTATGAGCATGTTCTTCTCTATGAGCATGTTCTTCTCTATGAGCATGTTCTTCTCTATGAGCATGTTCTTCTCTATGAGCATGTTCTTCTTTATGAGCATGTTCTTCTCTATGAGCATGTTCTTCTCTATGAGCATGTTCTTCTCTATGAGCATGTTCTTCTCTATGAGCATGTTCTTCTCTATGAGCATGTTCTTCTCTATGAGCATGTTCCTCTCTATGAGCATGTTCTTCTCTATGAGCATGTTCTTATCTATGAGCATGTTCTTCTCTATGAGCATGTTCTTCTCTATGAGCATGTTCCTCTCTCTCTATGAGCATGTTCTTCTCTATGAGCATGTTCCTCTCTATGAGCATGTTCCTCCTCTCTATGAGCATGTTCTTCTCTATGAGCATGTTCCTCTCTATGAGCATGTTCTTCTCTATGAGCATGTTCCTCCTCTCTATGAGCATGTTCTTCTCTATGAACATGTTCCTCTCTATGAGCATGTTCCTCTCTATGAGCATGTTCTTCTCTATGAGCATGTTCCTCTCTATGAGCATGTTCTTCTCTATGAGCATGTTCTTCTCTTTGAGCATGTTCTTCTCTATGAGCATGTTCTTCCTCTCTATGAGCATGTTCCTCCTCTCTATGAGCATGTTCTTCTCTATGAGCATGTTCCTCTCTATGAGCATGTTCCTCTCTATGAGCATGTTCTTCTCTATGAGCATGTTCCTCCTCTCTATGAGCATGTTCTTCTCTATGAGCATGTTCCTCTCTATGAGCATGTTCTTCTCTATGAGCATGTTCCTCTCTATGAGCATGTTCTTCTCTATGAGCATATTCTTCTCTATGAGCATGTTCTTCTCTATGAGCATGTTCTTCTCTATGAGCATGTTCTTCTCTATGAGCATGTTCTTCTCTATGAGCATGTTCTTCTCTATGAGCATGTTCTTCTCTATGAGCATGTACCTCTCTATGAGCATGTTCTTCTCTATGAGCATGTTCCTCTCTATGAGCATGTTCTTCTCTATGAGCATGTTCCTCTCTCTCTATGAGCATGTTCTTCTCTATGAGCATGTTCCTCTCTATGAGCATGTTCTTCTCTATGAGCATGTTCCTCTCTATGAGCATGTTCTTCTCTATGAGCATGTTCCTCCTCTCTATGAGCATGTTCTTCTCTATGAGCATGTTCCTCTCTATGAGCATGTTCTTCTCTATGAGCATGTTCCTCTCTATGAGCATGTTCCTCTCTATGAGCATGTTCCTCTCTATGAGCATGTTCTTCTCTATGAGCATGTTCTTCTCTATGAGCATGTTCTTCTCTATGAACATGTTCCTCTCTATGAGCATGTTCTTCTCTATGAGCATGTTCCTCTCTATGAGCGTGTTCTTCTGTATGAGCATGTTCCTCTCTATGAGCATGTTCTTCTCTATGAGCATGTTCCTCTCTATGAGCATGTTCTTCTCTATGAGCATGTTCCTCTCTATGAGCATGTTCTTCTCATGAGCATGTTCCTCTCTATGAGCATGTTCCTCCTCTCTATGAGCATGTTCCTCTCTATGAGCATGTTCCTCTCTATGAGCATGTTCCTCTCTATGAGCATGTTCCTCTCTATGAGCATGTTCTTCTCTTTGAACATGTTCCTCTCTATGAGCATGTTCCTCTCTATGAGCATGTTCTTCTCTATGAGCATGTTCCTCCTCTCTATGAGCATGTTCTTCTCTATGAGCATGTTCCTCCTCTCTATCAGCATGTTCCTCTCTATGAGCATGTTCCTCTCTATGAGCATGTTCCTCTCTATGAGCATGTTCCTCTCTATGAGCATGTTCCTCTCTATGAGCATGTTCCTCTCTATGAGCATGTTCTTCTCTATGAGCATGTTCCTCTCTATGAGCATGTTCTTCTCTATGAGCATGTTCCTCTCTATGAGCATGTTCCTCCTCTCTATGAGCATGTTCTTCTCTATGAGCATGTTCTTCTCTATGAGCATGTTTCTCTCTATGAGCATGTTCCTCCTCTCTATGAACATGTTCCTCTCTATGAGCATGTTCCTCTCTATGAGCATGTTCTTCTGTATGAGCATGTTCCTCCTCTCTATGAGCATGTTCTTCTCTATGAGCATGTTCCTCCTCTCTATCAGCATGTTCCTCTCTATGAGCATGTTCCTCTCTATGAGCATGTTCCTCTCTATGAGCATGTTCCTCTCTATGAGCATGTTCTTCTCTATGAGCATGTTCCTCTCTATGAGCATGTTCTTCTCTATGAGCATGTTCTTCTCTATGAGCATGTTCCTCCTCTCTATGAGCATGTTCTTCTCTATGAGCATGTTCTTCTCTATGAGCATGTTCTTCTCTATGAGCATGTTCCTCTCTATGAGCATGTTCTTCCTTACAAGCATGTTCCTCTTTATGAGCATGTTCTTCTCTACAAGCATGTTCCTCTTTTTGAGCATGTTCTTCTCTACAAGCATGTTCCTCTTTATGAGCATGTTCTTCTCTACAACCATGTTCTTCTCTACAAGCATGTTCATCTTTATGAGCATGTTCTTCTCTACAACCATGTTCTTCTTTATGAGCATGCTCTTCTTTATGAGCATGGTCTTCTCTACAATCATGTTTTTCTCTCCGAGCAAGTTCTTCTCTATGAGCGAGCATGTTCTTCTCTACAATCATGTTTTTCTCTCCGAGCATGTTCTTCTCTATGAGCGAGCATGTTCTTCTCTACAATCATGTTTTTTCTCTCCGAGCAAGTTCTTCTCTATGAGCGAGCATGTTCTTCTCTACAATCATGTTTTTCTCTCCTAGCATGTTCTTCTCTACAATCATGTTTTTCTCTTCGAGCATGTTCTTCTCTATGAGCAAGCATGTTTTTCTCTATGAGCAAGCATGTTCTTCTCTACAAGCATGTTCATCTCTACAATCATGTTTTTCTCTACAAGCATGTTCTTCTCTACATTCATGTTTTTCTCTACAAGCATGTTCATCTCTACAATCATGTTTTTCTCTACAAGCATGTTTTTTCTCTACAAGCATGTTCTTCTCTACAATCATGTTTTTTCTCTCCGAGCATGTTCTTCTCTATGAGCAATCATGTTCTTCTCTACAATCATGTTTTTCTCTACAAGCATGTTCTTCTCTACAATCATGTTTTTCTCTACAAGCATGTTCATCTCTACAAGTATGTTCTTCTCTACACCCATGTTCTTCTCTACGAGCATGTTCTTCTCTACAACCATGTTCTTCTCTACAACCATGTTCTTCTCTACGAGCATGTTCTTCTCTACACCCATGTTCTTCTCTACACCCATGTTCATCTCTACGAGCATGTTCTTCTCTACACCCATGTTCTTCTCCACAACCATGTTCTTCTCTACGAGCATGTTCTTCTCTACACCCATGTTCTTCTCTACGAGCATGTTCTTCTCTACATCCATGTTCTTCTCTACAACCATGTTCTTCTCTACACCCATATTCTTCTCCACAACCATGTTCTTCTCTACACCCATGTTCTTCTCTACACCCATGTTCTTCTCTACAACCATGTTCTTCTCTACACCCATGTTCTTCTCTACACCCATGTTCTTCTCTACAACCATGTTCTTCTCTACAACCATGTTCTTCTCTACACCCATGTTCTTCTCTACAACCATGTTCTTCTCTACATCCATGTTCTTCTCTACAACCATGTTCTTCTCTACACCCATATTCTTCTCCACAACCATGTTCTTCTCTACACCCATGTTCTTCTTCTACAAGTATGTTCTTCTCTACACCCATGTTCTTCTCTACACCCATGTTCTTCTCTACAACCATGTTCTTCTCTACACCCATGTTCTTCTCTACACCCCATGTTCTTTTCTACAACCATGTTCTTCTCTACACCCATGTTCTTCTCTACACCCATGTTCTTCTCTACACCCATGTTCTTCTCTACACCCATATTCTTCTCCACAACCATGTTCTTCTCTACAACCATGTTCTTCTCTACAACCATGTTCTTCTCTACAACCATGTTCTTCTCTACACCCATGTTCTTCTCTACAACCATGTTCTTCTCTACACCCATGTTCTTCTCTACACCCATGTTCTTCTCTACACCCATGTTCTTCTCTACACCCATGTTCTTCTCTACAACCATGTTCTTCTTCTACAAGTATGTTCTTCTCTATGAAAATTGAGTCAAACTTCTATGTCACTTTGAGATTGGTAGCAAAATAATTAAAAAAAAAATTTTAATTTTTAATTTTAAAAAATATATTGATTTACACAAATTATACTGTAATATATGAACAAATGTATATGAATGAATGAGTAAAGCTCTGGCGGAGACGGTGCGGCATACCTGTAGTCGAGCACGACTCTGTAAAAAAGGTTGGTCCACAAAAAGCTAGTCAGGATGCTTCCAATGCCAGTCACTGTGAGGAAGAGTGACTGTGTCTGCATGAGCACAAACAGGAAGATGAATACGCAGGATCCGAAGGCCAGGTAAAAGTCTTTCTTCACCTGGTCGAAAAGGTCATTGAAGAACATCTGTGGATAAGGTCGGACTAGGGTCAATGACGGTTCGTACAGAAGATGTGTTTTAAGAAAAACGCGAGCATTTACGTGGAGAGAAAAGGGAATATACTTTTGTGGACAATACAAACATTGTTACAACAGCAGCAACCAATAAATCTGTGGATTGTCACAGAGGCACAATGTTATGATAATAGTGGATTGTCACAGAGGCACAATGTTACGATAATAGTGGATTGTCACAGAGGTACAATGTTACGATAATAGTGGATTGTCACAGAGGCACAATGTTATGATAATAGTGGATTGTCACAGAGGCACAATGTTACGATAAAAGTGGATTGTCACAGAGGCACAATGTTATGATAATAGTGGATTGTCACAGAGGCACAATGTTACGATAAAAGTGGATTGTCACAGAGGCACAATGTTACGATAACAGTGGATTGTCACAGAGGCACAATGTTACGATAACAGTGGATTGTCACAGAGGCACAATGTTACGATAACAGTGGATTGTCACAGAGGCACAATGTTACGATAATAGTGGATTGTCACAGAGGCACAATGTTATGATAATAGTGGATTGTCACAGAGGCACAATGTTATGATAATAGTGGATTGTCACAGAGGCACAATGTTACGATAACAGTGGATTGTCACAGAGGCACAATGTTACGATAACAGTGGATTGTCACAGAGGCACAATGTTACGATAACAGTGGATTGTCACAGAGGCACAATGTTACGATAATAGTGGATTGTCACAGAGGCACAATGTTATGATAATAGTGGATTGTCACAGAGGCACAATGTTATGATAATAGTGGATTGTCACAGAGGCACAATGTTACGATAATAGTGGATTGTCACAGAAGTACAAACATTACTACAGCAGTGGATTGTCACAGAGCTACAAACATTAATACAACAGTGGATTGTCACAGAGCTACAAACATTAATACAACCGTGGATTGTCACAGAAGCACAAACATTAATACAACAGTGGATTGTCACAGAGCTACAAACATTAATACAACAGTGCATTGTCACAGAGCTACAAAAATTAATACAACAGTGGATTGTCACAGAGGTACAAACATTAATACAACAGTGGATTGTCACAGAGGCACAAACATTAATACAACAGTGGATTGTCACAGAGCTACAAACATTAATACAACAGTGGATTGTCACAGAGGCACAAACATTACTACAACAGTGGATTGTCTCAGAGGTACAAACATTACTACAACAGTGGATTGTCACAGAGGCACAAACATTACTACAACAGTGGATTGTCACAGAGGTACAAACATTACTACAACAGTGGATTGTCACAGGGTACAAACATTAATACAACCGTGGATTGTCACAGAAGCACAAACATTAATACAACAGTGGATTGTCACAGAGGTACAAACATTAATACAACAGTGGATTGTCACAGAGGCACAAACATTACAACAACAGTGGATTGTCACAGAGGTACAAACATTACTACAACAGTGGATTGTCACAGAGGCACAAACATTAATACAACAGTGGATTGTCACAGAGGCACAAACATTACTACAACAGTGAATTGTCACAGAGGTACAAACATTACTACAACAGTGGATTGTCACAGAGGTACAAACATTACTACAACAGTGGATTGTCACAGAGGCACAAACATTACTACAACAGTGGATTGTCACAGAGGTACAAACATTAATACAACAGTGGATTGTCACAGAGGTACAAACATTAATACAACAGTGGATTGTCACAGAGCTACAAACATTACAACAACAGTGGATTGTCACAGAGGCACAAACATTACAACAACAGTGGATTGTCACAGAGGCACAAACATTACTACAACAGTGGATTGTCACAGAGGTACAAACATTAATACAACAGTGGATTGTCACAGAGGCACAAACATTACTACAACAGTGGATTGTCACAGAGACAAAACCATTAGAATAGTGATGGACTGACACAAAGACAAAAACATTAAAATAGCAATGAAATGTGACAGAGACAAAAACATTAGAATAACAATGGATAACGATTCTAATCTAAAAGTATAACTCAACGACACCGACATACAGTTCACAAACACTAAGAAAATAATTGTATGCAATCAAACACCATAGAAAACACTTTTAGAAACACTAACAAAGCGCTCTATCATACAACACAAAAAACACTTTTAGAAAAACTAAGAAAGTGCTTTACCATACAACACAGAAAGGTCTTTTAAAGACACTAAGAAAGCACTTTATCATACAACAGAGAAAACTTTTTTTAGAAACACTATGAAATCGCTCTATCATACAGCACAGAAAACTCTGTTAGAGACAAAGCGATCTATCATACAACACAGAAAACTCTGTTAGAGACAAAGCGCTCTATCAAACAACACAGAAAACTTTGTTAGAGACAAAGCGATCTATCATACAACACAGAAAACTGTTAGAGACAAAGCGATCTATCATACAACACAGAAAACTCTGTTAGAGACAAAGCGATCTATCATACAACACAGAAAACTCTGTTAGAGACAAAGCGATCTATCATACAACACAGAAAACTGTTAGAGACAAAGCGATCTATCATACAACACAGAAACTGTTAGAGACAAAGCGATCTATCATACAACACAGAAAACTCTGTTAGAGACAAAGCGATCTATCATACAACACAGAAAACTCTGTTAGAGACAAAGCGATCTATCATACAACACAGAAAACTCTGTTAGAGACAAAGCGATCTATCATACAACACAGAAAACTGTTAGAGACAAAGCGATCTATCATACAACACAGAAAACTCTGTTAGAGACAAAGTGATCTATCATACAACACAGAAAACTGTTAGAGACAAAGCGATCTATCATACAACACAGAAAACTCTGTTAGAGACAAAGCGATCTATCATACAACACAGAAAACTCTGTTAAAGACAAAGTGATCTATCATACAACACAGACAAACTAAAACATTTACTGTGCCGTAACTTACAACTTAAGAACATAGCCAGGCAGCTTGTTTAGCAGTTGTACGGCACTAACATACATTAACAGATAACGCACAGACATTATCCTACCTGGTCAACAATTGAACATCTACAAATGTCAGATAACTCACAGACATGATCCTACCTGCTCAACAATTGAACATCTACAAATATCAGATAACTCACAGACATGATCCTACCTGCTCAACAATTGAACATCTACAAATGTCAGATAACTCACAGACATTATCCTACCTGGTCAACAATTGAACATCTACAAATGTCAGATAACTCACATTATAGTTATAATAGTAGATCGTCAATCCTCCTCGCCCGTTTTCGACGAGATCCGTCAGTTTGTTCTTAAAATGTGTTTCCTGCCATTAAAAATATGTTTACAAAGAACGAGCTTATCATGGTCTTGTTCAGTATTGTTCACTGCTACGATATATATCACCCACCTGGGATATTCTGATTTCTACCTTTACAAGTCTCTGACCCACAATTATTTTCCATTCTCTATCCAGTAATTGACATCAATATCTCAATCCATAATTTTATCTTAGTGTCTCTATTGCTATAAATATCTCAATCCATAACTTTATCTTAGTGTCTCTATTGCTATCAATATCTCAATCCATAACTTTATCTTAGTGTCTTTTGCAATATCTCAATCCATAACTTTATCTTAGTGTCTCTATTGCTATCAATATCTCATCCATAACTTTATCTTAGTGTCTCTATTGCTATCAATATCTCAATCCATAACTTTATCTTAGTGTCTCTATTGCTATCAATATCTTAATCCATAACTTTATCTTAGTGTCTCTATTGCTATCAATATCTCAATCCAAAACTTTATCTTAGTGTCTCTATTGCTATCAATATCTCAATCTATAACTTTATCTTAGTGTCTCTATTGCTATAAATATCTCAATCCATAACTTTATCTTAGTGTCTCTATTGCTATCAATATCTCAATCCATAACTTTATCTTAGTGTCTGTTGCAATATCTCAATCCATAACTTTATCTTAGTGTCTCTATTGCTATCAATATCTCAATCCATAACTTTATCTTAGTGTCTGTTGGTATATCTCAATCCATAACTTTATCTTAGTGTCTCTATTGCTATCAATATCTCAATCCATAACTTTATCTTATTGTCTCTATTGCTATCAATATCTCAATCCATAACTTTATCTTAGTGTCTCTATTGCTATCAATATCTCAATCCATAACTTTATCTTAGTGTCTCTGTTGCTATCAATATCTCAATCCATAACTTTATCTTAGTGTCTCTATTGCTATCAATATCTCAATCCATAACTTTATCTTAGTGTCTCTGTTGCTATCAATATCTCAATCCATAACTTTATCTTAGTGTCTCTATTGCTATCAATATCTCAATCCATAACTTTATCATAGTGTCTGTTGCAATATCTCAATCCATAACTTTATCTTAGTGTCTGTTGCAATATCTCAATCCATAACTTTATCTTAGTGTCTGTTGCAATATCTCAATCCATAACTTTATCTTAGTGTCCGTTGCAATATCTCAATCCATAACTTTATCTTAGTGTCTGTTGCAATATCTCAATCCATAACTTTATATTAGTGTCTGTCGCAATATCTCAATCCACAACTTTATCTTAGTGTCTATTGCAATATCTCAATCCATAACTTCATCTTAGTGTCTGTTGCAATATCTCAATCCATAACTTTATATTAGTGTCTGTCGCAATATCTCAATCCATAACTTTATCTTAGTGTCTATTGCAATATCTCAATCCATAACTTCATCTTAGTGTCTGTTGCAATATCTCAATCCATAACTTTATCTTAGTGTCTGTTGCAATATCTCAATCCATAACTTTATCTTAGTGTCTCTATTGCTATCAATATCTCAATCCATAACTTTATCTTAGTGTCTGTTGCAATATCTCAATCCTAACTTTATCTTAGTGTTTGTTGCAATATCTCAATCCATAACTTTATCTTAGAGTCTCTATTGCTATCAATATCTCAATCCATAACTTTATCTTAGTGTCTCTATTGCTATCAATATCTTAATCCATAACTTTATCTTAGTGTCTCTATTGCTATCAATATCTCAATCCAAAACTTTATCTTAGTGTCTCTATTGCTATCAATATCTCAATCTATAACTTTATCTTAGTGTCTCTATTGCTATAAATATCTCAATCCATAACTTTATCTTAGTGTCTCTATTGCTATCAATATCTCAATCCATAACTTTATCTTAGTGTCTGTTGCAATATCTCAATCCATAACTTTATCTTAGTGTCTCTATTGCTATCAATATCTCAATCCATAACTTTATCTTAGTGTCTGTTGGTATATCTCAATCCATAACTTTATCTTAGTGTCTCTATTGCTATCAATATCTCAATCCATAACTTTATCTTATTGTCTCTATTGCTATCAATATCTCAATCCATAACTTTATCTTAGTGTCTCTATTGCTATCAATATCTCAATCCATAACTTTATCTTAGTGTCTCTGTTGCTATCAATATCTCAATCCATAACTTTATCTTAGTGTCTCTATTGCTATCAATATCTCAATCCATAACTTTATCGTAGTGTCTCTGTTGCTATCAATATCTCAATCCATAACTTTATCTTAGTGTCTCTATTGCTATCAATATCTCAATCCATAACTTTATCATAGTGTCTGTTGCAATATCTCAATCCATAACTTTATCTTAGTGTCTGTTGCAATATCTCAATCCATAACTTTATCTTAGTGTCTGTTGCAATATCTCAATCCATAACTTTATCTTAGTGTCCGTTGCAATATCTCAATCCATAACTTTATCTTAGTGTCTGTTGCAATATCTCAATCCATAACTTTATATTAGTGTCTGTCGCAATATCTCAATCCATAACTTTATCTTAGTGTCTATTGCAATATCTCAATCCATAACTTCATCTTAGTGTCTGTTGCAATATCTCAATCCATAACTTTATATTAGTGTCTGTCGCAATATCTCAATCCATAACTTTATCTTAGTGTCTATTGCAATATCTCAATCCATAACTTCATCTTAGTGTCTGTTGCAATATCTCAATCCATAACTTTATCTTAGTGTCTGTTGCAATATCTCAATCCATAACTTTATCTTAGTGTCTCTATTGCTATCAATATCTCAATCCATAACTTTATCTTAGTGTCTGTTGCAATATCTCAATCCATAACTTTATCTTAGTGTTTGTTGCAATATCTCAATCCATAACTTTATCTTAGAGTCTGTTGCAATATCTCAAACCATAACTTTATCTTAGTGTCTATTGCAATATCTCAATCCATAACTTTATCTTAGTGTCTATTGCAATATCTCAATCCATAACTTTATCTTAGTGTCTCTATTGCTATCATATCTCAATCCATAACTTTATCTTAGTGTCTGTTGCAATATCTCAATCCATAACTTTATCTTAGTGTCTGTTGCAATATCTCAATCCATAACTTTATCTTAGAGTCTGTTGCAATATCTCAAACCATAACTTTATCTTAGTGTCTATTGCAATATCTCAATCCATAACTTTATCTTAGTGTATGTTGCAATATCTCAATCCATAACTTTATCTTAGTGTATGTTGCAATATCTCAATCCATAACATTATCTTAGTGTATGTTGCAATATCTCAATCCATAACTTTATCTTAGTGTCTGTTGCAATATCTCAATCCATAACTTTATCTTAGTGTATGTTGCAATATTTCAATCCATAACTTTATCTTAGTGTCTCTAATGCTATCAATATTTCAATCCATAACTTTATCTTAGTGTCTCTATTGCTATCAATATCTCAATCCATAACTTTATCTTAGTGTATGTTGCAATATCTCAATCCATAACTTTATCTTAGTGTCTCTATTGCTATCAATATCTCAATCCATAACTTTATCTTAGTGTCTGTTGCAATATCTCAATCCATAACTTCATCTTAGTGTCTGTTGCAATATCTCAATCCATAACTTGATCTTAGTGTCTTTTGCAATATCTCAATCCATAACTTTATCTTAGTGTCTCTATTGTAGCATTTCTATCCATAACTTTATCTTAGTGTCTCGATTGTAGCATTTCTATCCATAACTTTATCTTAATGTATATATTGAAGTATTTCTATCCATAACTTTATCTTAGTGTCTGTATTACAGTATTTCTATCCATAAGTTTATCTTAGTGTCTCTATTACAGTATTTCTATCCATAAGTTTATCTTAGTGTCTCTATTACAGTATTTCTATCCATAAGTTTATCTTAGTGTCTTTATTACAGTATTTCTATCCATAAGTTTATCTTAGTGTCTCCATTACAGTATTTCTGTCGATAACTTTATCTTAGTGTCGGTATTACAGTATTTCTATCCATAAGTTTTTCTTATAGTCCGTTCAGATTCGTTTGCCTAGACATTAATTTATTTTTTTCAAAAACTTATTGTTCATTTGCATTGATCTTTTGAAGTTAGGTTTAGAATACTAATGTCGCTATAAAAATATTTTTTTTATCAAAGAAATGTGATCCAGTTTCAAAGATGCCTTATTTAACCTATATTAAAAAAAAGTTAATCGATATTATAAACACCGGCGGGATTATGTAGATGCTTACATCTCACAGCTGATTCTTTAACATATAGGCATGACCTTCACGGCTGAATGCGCACCGTCCTAAAATAGTTATGTTTCCACTATAAATTTTTATAAAGAAATGTTACATATGAAATTTCCCGTTTAGCACAAAATGACATTTTAGCCGAAACCGGAAATTATGTGACGTCAAAATCACGGCCGTAGACTCGAGTTCGAGTCATAATTCAGAGGCAAATCTCAATATTTACAGAAAGGAGGCGGCACTATCCATATTATCTTCTGCAAGTCTATGTGAGAATGAATATAAAGGCAAAATATTTTACTGAGCATAACATTGCTATAAAGATTTATCAATACTTCTGCAGAGAGCGTAAAAAGGGACATCTTTATTGTTCTTTATCAAACCCTGAGAAGAGAACAATGCATATTTTAGGTTTGTGTAAACGTTCATTTGATCGAATAGTTAAAGGAAGCGGATATTTATTGCCAACAAATGCAAGAAAGCAAGGAAGGAAAGAAACGTTAGACAGTTTTGATAAGGACCTAGTAAAAAGAGAAATCTGTCGAATGTTTGATATAAACGAAGAAGTGACACTTAGAAAGTTGAAGCTTTGGCTGAAAACTAACAACGACATTGAAATATCAAAAACTTCATTATGGAAAATATTAAGAAGTGCAGTCCTTTAGAAAGTATGCTGGTGGAAAAAACATTATTTGTGAGAAGCCACATCTAGTAGCTCTTAGAAGCAAGTATTTACGTGAAGTGAAGGAAATGCGCGAAAATGATTATGATATTGTTTATTTAGATGAAACTTGGATCAACGCTCATCATACAAATGAAAAGGAATGGCAGTTAGCAGATGGAAGTATTAAAGATCAGTACCAAGCAGTAAAGGGCAACGTTTGATAGTTTCACATGCAGGTAGCAGACATAATGGGTTGTTGCAGAATGCTCATCTCGTTTTCATTTCAAAATCCATAGACAATAGAGACTACCACTCCGAAATGAATGGGCACATATTTAAAGACTGGATCGAGAAAAGTATCCTTCCAATATTAGATCGACCTTCTTGTCTGATAATGGACAATGCTTCATACCATAACGTAGTTAACGTAGAAGATAGAATCCCAACATCATCAAGTACAAAAGATGCAATCAAAACGTGGCTCATAAAAGAACACATACAAGTTAACGACAGCTACTTGAAACCCGAATTGCTTAGCCTTGTAAAACAGATACAACGTACAAAGATATTTAAAATAGACAAGTTAATTCAAGAACATGGCCATAGATGTTTGAGACTACCTCCATATCATGCACACTTAAATCCTATAGAACTAGTTTGGGCAAAAGTTAAAGGACACGTAGCATATACAAATAAAACTTTCAAATTATGCGATGTTGAGACACTTACAAATCAGGCTCTATCAAATATAAATAAAGACTACTGGGTAAAATGTGAGGATCATGTGTTACGACAAGAAGAGGAATATTGGAAAAAGGATGGTTTGTTGTTTGTTCAGCCGAAAGCAGTAATCGACCTATTTGACTCGTCTGATTCTGAATGATCATTACTCTGATTAAGTCTACAGATAAATAGTTTGATTTGCAATATTTCCTAGTTGATTTGTTAAACAGTTTATTGTTCAAGACCACCCAAGCAATCAAAAATATGTTATAAGCAAACCAACAACCATTACTTTGAATGGAAGCCTGCTTGAGTCAGTACATAAGTTCAGCTATCTTGGATCCACTATTACAGCCACACTTTCCTTAGATGAGGAACTAAATGTACGTATTTGAAAGGCAGCGACAACATTTGGGAAACTCACACCAAGAGCATGGAACTATATCAAATTGACTCTACGAACAAAAGTTCTATATATAATTTAAAATTTGTATACTTGCCACCAAGTACAATTTTATGGACACGCCTATGGGTCATCGTTGCACTAGATTACTGTAAAACATTTTGATTAGGGTCAAAATAATAGTTACATGGGCAAAGATCAAAGGAATTCGCCGCTTTAAGAAACCGTTATAGCTAGACATCGAGTAACACATATGTTCTCGTGACATGGACATTTTAACACCGTATGCCAAAAATCATGTGAAATCATCAAGAACTTTTTGAATTATAAATCATAACATCTCGGCAAACGAATCTGAACGGACTATAGTGTCTTTATTACAGTATTTCTATCCATAAGTTTATCTTAGTGTCTCCATTACAGTATTTCTGTCGATAACTTTATCTTAGTGTCGGTATTACAGTATTTCTATCCATAAGTTTATCTTAGTGTCTGTATTACAGTATTTCTATCCATAAGTTTATCTTAGTGTCTCTATTACAGTATTTCTATCCATAAGTTTATCTTAGTGTCTGTATTACAGTATTTCTATCCATAAGTTTATCTTAGTGTCTCTATTACAGTATTTCTATCCATAAGTTTATCTTAGTGTCTCTATTACAGTATTTCTATCCATAAGTTTATCTTAGTGTCTCTATTACAGTATTTCTATCCATAACTTTATCTTAGTGTCTCTATTACAGTATTTCTATCCATAACTTTATCTTAGTGTCTCTATTACAGTATTTCTATCCATAAGTTTATCTTAGTGTCTCCATTACAGTATTTCTATCAATATAAGTTCCTCTTACTGTCTATATTGTAGTATGTATATTATAATATCAACATTTTACAATGAGTTAAATGAGGCACTTCATAAATGCAAACCACATGAAAACACCATAGTTCTAGGGGATTTTAACGCAAAAGTAGGAAAGGAAAGAGTTGAGGAAGTAGTTTGTCATTATGGCTTAGGCGAGATGAATGAAAGAGGTGAAAAACTTATTGACTGGGCAAGAACACACAACATGATGATAGGAAACACCTGGTTTAAGCAACATCCAAGACGTCTGTGGACATGGAAAAGCCCAGGGGACAACGCACGTAATCAAATTGATTACATAATGATAAGCAATAGATTTAGAAACAGTCTGGTGTGTGTGAAAACTAGACCAGGGGCAGATTGCAATAGTGATCATGTACCAGTTGTGGGAAAGCTTAGAGTAAAATTAAAAACAACAAAGCGAACCGCAGTTAACATCAAGTTAAATTTAGATTTACTAAAATCAGACAAGAAGCTGCAAGACAAATATAAAATCACAATTCAGAACTGGTATAATGCAATAGAGAAGATACAAAGCATTGATGAACAGTGGGAAATGCTAAAAGAGTCAATGCAACAAACATCAAGAGTTCATGCCACCAGTGAGGACAAATTCAAGAAAGAAATGGATGACAGACGACATTTTGCAGCTAATGGATACAACAAGAAGAAATAAAGAAAATAAAGATGAGTATAAGAGATTAAATAAAGAAACTGTAGTAAAATGCAATAAAACAAAAGAAGCATGGCTAAAAGAGAGATGCAAAGAGATTGAAATGCAACAAAAAGGAGATGTTAAAGCTATATATAAACAAATTGAGGAATTAACAGGAAGAAAAACACAATCAAATGCCGGATGTCTAAGATCAAAGGAAGGAGAACTGTTGATTGATCAAGAAAACATAAGGGAACGATGGACAGAATACATTAAAGATCTTTATAATGATGAACGAACGGAAGTAAATATTAAGGATAATGGAGAAGGACCAGAAATACTCAGAGAAGAAGTGGAAGACGCCTTGCGCAATATGAAAGCAGGCAAAGCTCCTGGACCAGATAATATAACTAGAGAAGAGATTGAAGCCATGGGTGATTTTGAAATAGAAATAATAACAAAAATATTGAATGATATCTACAACAGCGGATATATACCAGACGACCTGCTCAAATCAATGTTCATAGCCCTACCAAAGAAATCGGGCGTGATTGAATGCGATGATCATCGCACAATAAGCCTTATGAGTCATATGACTAAGATATTACTAAGAATCATCATGCGAAGAGTGCGAAACAAAATCAGTCCAGAAATGAGCGATGAACAGTGTGGTTTTGTTAGAGATAAAGGAACACGCAATGCCATTTATATCATAAGATCTTTAGAGAAAAGCCATAGAGGTGAAAACAGATCTATACCTATGTTTCATAGATTACACCAAGGCATTTGACAAAGTAAAGCACCAAGAAATAATCAACATTTTAGAAAGCATAAACGTAGACAGCAAAGATCTAAGAATAATAAAGAATATGTACTGGCAACAAACAGCGGCTATAAGAACTGGAAACCAATTGGGAATGTTTCAACAAATAAAACAGGGTGTTAGACAAGGTTGCGTGCTGTCACCAGATTTGTTTCATATTTATAGTGAGATTATTTTAAGATCCATAAGGACATGCCTGGAATAACAATTGGAGGTCATAATATAAATAATCTAAGGTATGCTGATGATACAGTCTTAATCGCTAAGAGTGAAAATGAGTTACAAGAAATGTTGGACATTATAGTGAAAGAAAGCAAAAATAAAGGACTCAGCCTTAATAGCAAAAAGAGGTATAGGTAACAACGAAGAAAAAGACATCACCTCAGTGCAAAATAAAGACAAGTGGAACAATATTAAAATAGGTCAATGAATTTAAATATTTGGGAACTTTGTTAACCTCAGACGGAAGATGTACAAAAGAGGTGAGATGCAGAATGGCTCAGGCAAAAGTAGCTTTCCAAAAAGGGAGGAAGATACTATGCAATCCATTTTTGACAATAGAAACAAGAAAAATAGTTTTTAAATGTTATGTAGAGCCAGTCTTAACACGTGGATGCGAATCATGGACAATAGGACAACAGACAAGAAAATCACTGGAGTCTGTAGAAACGTGGTTTTACAGAAGAATGTTGAGAGTACCATGGACAGCTAAGAAGAGTAATGAAGATGTTCTGAGAGAGGTCAAAACAAAAAGAGAGCTAATTTTCAATATTAGGAAGAGACAATCATCATTTTTTGGCCATGTAATGAGAAGAGAACAACTGGAATATATTGTAATAACTGGAAAATTTGAGGGACGAAGAGATAGAGGGAAGCAAAGAGAAAAAATAACAGACAGCTTAAGAGAATGGCTAGGCAGAAGGTCAACAACAGAAATGATAAATAACTGTCGAGATCGAAAGTTGTGGAGAGACATGACCACCTACGCCAGTAGGCCGGTACTTGATGATGATGATATAATAATATAAGTTCATCTTAGTGTCTATATTGTAGTATGTATATCAACATAAGTTCATCTTAATGTCTATATTGTAGTATGTATATCAACATAATTTCATGTTACTGTCTATATTGTAGTATGTATATCAACATAAGTTCATGTTACTGTCTATATTGTAGTATGTATTTTAACATAAGTTCATCTTACTGTCTATATTGTAGTATGTATATCAACATAAGTTCATGTTACTGTCTATATTGTAGTATGTATTTTAACATAAGTTCATCTTACTGTCTATATAGTAGTTGTATATCAACATAAGTTCATCTTACTGTCTATATTGTAGTATGTATTTCAACATAAGTTCATCTTACTATCTATATTGTAGTATGTATATCAACATAAGTTCATGTTACTGTCTATATTGTAGTATGTATTTTAACATAAGTTCATCTTACTGTCTATATTGTAGTATGTATATCAACATAAGTTCATCTTACTGTCTATATTGTAATATGTGTTTTAACATAAGTTCATCTTACTGTCTATATTGTAGTATGTATATCAACATAAGTTCATGTTACTGTCTATATTGTAGTATGTATTTTAACATAAGTTCATCTTACTGTCTATATTGTAGTATGTATATCAACATAAGTTCATATTTCTGTCTGTATTGTAGTATGTATTTTAACATAAGTTCATCTTGCTGTCTATATTGTAGTATGTATTTTAACATAAGTTCATCTTGCTGCCTATATTGTAGTATGTATTTTAACCTAAGTTTCATCTTACTGTCTATATTGTAGTATGTATATCAACATAAGTTTCATCTTACTGTCTATATTGTAGTATGTATTTTAACCTAAGTTTCATCTTACTGTCTATATTGTAGTATGTATATCAACATAAGTTTCATCTTACTGTCTATATTGTAGTATGCATATCAACATAAGTTTCATTTTACTGTCTATATTGTAGTATGTATATCAACATAAGTTTCATCTTACTGTCTATATTGTAGTATGTATTTTAACCTAAGTTTCATCTTACTGTTTATATTGTAGTATGTATATCAACATAAGTTTCATCTTACTGTCTATATTGTAGTATGTATATCAACATAAGTTCATCTTACTGTCTATATTGTAGTATGTATTTTAACCTAAGTTTCATCTTACTGTCTATATTGTAGTATGTATTTTAACATAAGTTCATCTTACTGTCTGTATTGTAGTCTGTATTGTAGTATGTATTTTAACCTAAGTTTCATCTTAATGTCTATATTGTAGTATGTATTTTAACATAAGTTCATCTTACTGTCTGTATTGTAGTATGTATTTTAACATAAGTTCGTGTTACTGTCTATATTGTAGTATGTATATGAACATCAGTTTCATCTTAATGTTTATATTGTAGTATGTATATCAACATAAGTTTAATCTTACTGTCTATATTGTAGTATGTATTTTAACATCTTACTGTCTATATTGTAGTATGTATATCAACATATGTTTCATCTACTGTCTATATTGTAGTATCCTAAATTACTTAGGCTGATAATTTCCTTCCATGAAGACTGTGGCAAAGTCCATTTTGATGGAGTCCATCAGGGATTCAAAGTCAACAAAGGAGTACAGGGATGTGTCCTATTTTTGTATATTTTTTGCTGTCCTAATTACACCTTCGAAAACAGTCAGGAGATATTTACATCGCACTAGACAGATTCACTGTCAACACTAGCAAAATGTTGTACTTAAAGAATTTTTATTTGCTGACGATGCAGCTAGTCGCTCATAGTGAGGCCACCTACAGTCTGATCAACTGGATAAAGCATGCTTTTTTCACTGTCAATTAATGTTCAGAAGACAGTAATACTAAATCAAGGTGACTTCAAACCTATATCTATTACTCTAAAAGACTGCCACTAGAATCAGTACAGAAATTTACATATCTTTCACATTACGCAAACCATCTCTCTTGATGAAGAAATACTGTCGAATTGGTAACAGCTACGACTTCGGCAAACTCACAAAAAGGGCATGGAACAACACGAAACTAACTCAAAGACTAAACTCTTAATATATCAATTGTGTGCTTAGCACACTACTATATGGATCCGAAACCTGGACAACATACTCAACAGGAAAAAAGACTAAATGTCTTACATGCGATGTCTGCAAAATATGCACATCAATGGCAGGACAAATAACCAACTTAACTGTCCTGCAACGTGCTAAGACTAACAATCATGTCGATGCTCAGAAGTCGTAAGATGGTATGTCCAACGGATGGAAGAAAAACGCATTCCTAGGCAAATACTATATGGCGAGCTAAAACACGGAAACGACAAATCGGCAGACCTAAACTACGATATAGAGATATCTGCAAATCATCTCTGAAGACTTCGCCATCTGTAAAACGACTGGCAACATCTGGCAAGTGATCGCATCATGGAGAGCACGTATAAGTTATCAACATTTGAGACTGTCTAAGACAGGACTTAGAAGAGAAGAGACTCATGAAAAAGGATGTAAACCTGTGGACCAGCGAGCCTGACCTGTTCATTATGTACCGCGTGTGTATGTCAAACATTGTAGAATTAGCCACGAGAGAAGCTGTTCGGCAATACCTCAAAAAATACGCAATAGCCTCCACTAGACCGTCTGACAAGACGAAAGGGCCATATATATAGTATGTATATCAACATAAGTTTCACTTACTGTCTATATTGTAGTATGTATTTTAACATCTTACTGTCTATATTGTAGTATGTATTTTAACATCTTACTGTCTATATTGTAGTATGTATTTTAACATCTTACTGTCTATATTGTAGTATGTATTTTAACATCTTACTGTCTATATTGTAGTATGTATTTTAACATCTTACTGTCTATATTGTAGTATGTATTTTAACATCTTACTGTCTATATTGTAGTATGTATTTTAACATCTTACTGTCTATATTGTAGTATATATTTTAACATCTTATTGTCTATATTGTAGTATGTATATCAACATAAGTTCATCTTACTGTTTATATTGTAGTATGTATTTAACATAAGTTTCATCTTACTGTCTATATTGTAGTATGTATATCAACATAAGTTCATCTTACTGTCTATATTGTAGTATGTATATCAGATAAGTTTCATCTTACTGTCTATATTGTAGTATGTATATCACATAAGTTCATCTTACTGTTTATATTGTATTATGTATATCAACATAAGTTCATCTTACTGTCTATATTGTAGTATGTATATCACATAAGTTTCATCTTACTGTCTATATTGTAGTATGTATATCAACATAAGTTTCATCTTACTGTTTATATTGTAGTATGTATATCAACATAAGTTTCATCTTACTGTTTATATTGTGGTATGTATATCAACATAAGTTTCATCTTACTGTCTATATTGTAGTATGTATAACAACATAAGTTCTGAAAAGTTGTGGAAATCACTCATTACACAAACACATTAGGCTATTCAAATCAAATGTACTATCAACCCTTACGTATGCGTGTGAAAGCTAACAAGAGATATAGAACAAAGTTGAACGCATTCGAAATAAATGTCTAATACTTGGTATGAATGGACGAATTCAACAAACGAGTTTCGCCATCAACCACTAATATCTTCAGTAATACTGGTCATACGTTGGACATGTGATGAGAGTAATAATCGAATAGCAAAGCAAGCCATCATATCAACAGTAACCCAGGGAGACACTGAGAAGAACATTGATGAGAGAGGCAAGAGCAGCAGGAATCGGCTCCCTCAATGAGATAGAATGCTTGCACAGAACAGAGACAGATGGCGAGATTTGATAAAATATCTTTAAAAGAAAACTGCTAGAACAAAATTCATATAGGTGAAGGTGTATCTTGTCTACGTATGTTACGAAAGGTCATAGAATAGAATATCAACATAAGTTCATCTTACTGTTTATATTGTAGTATGTATAACAACATAAGCTTCATCTTACTGTCTATATTGTAGTATGTATATCAACATAAGTTCATCTTACTGTTTATATTGTAGTATGTATAACATCATAAGTTTCATCTTACTGTCTATATTGTAGTATGTATAACAACATAAGTTCATCTTACTGTCTATATTGTAGTATGTATATCACATAAGTTCATCTTACTGTCTATATTGTAGTATGTATATCACATAAGTTCAACTTAATGTCTATATTGTAGTATGTATATCACATAAGTTTCATCTTACTGTCTATATTGTAGTATGTATTTTAACATCTTACTGTCTATATTGTAGTATGTATTTTAACATCTTACTGTCTATATTGTAGTATGTATATCAACATAAGTTTATCTTACTGTTTATATTGTAGTATGTATATCAACATAAGTTTCATCTTACTGTCTATATTGTAGTATGTATATCACATAAGTTTCATCTTACTGTCTATATTGTAGTATGTATATCATATAAGTTTCATCTTACTGTCTATATTGTAGTATGCATATCACATAAGTTCATCTTACTGTCTATATTGTAGTATGTATATCACATAAGTTTCATCTTACTGTCTATATTGTAGTATGTATATCAACAAAAGTTCATCTTACTGTCTATATTGTAGTATGTATATCACATAAGTTCATCTTACTGTCTATATTGTAGTATGTATATCACATAAGTTTCATCTTACTGTCTATATTGTAGTATGTATATCACATAAGTTCATCTTAATGTATATATTGTAGTATGTATATCAACATAAGTTCATCTTAATGTATATATTGTAGTATGCATATCACATAAGTTTAATCTTACTGTCTATATTGTAGTATGTATATCACATAAGTTCTTCTTACTGTCTATATTGTAGTATGTATATCACATAAGTTCATCTTACTGTCTATATTGTAGTATGTATATCACATAAGTTTCATCTTACTGTCTATATTGTAGTATGTATATCACATAAGTTTCATCTTACTGTCTATATTGTAGTATGTATATCACATAAGTTCATCACAATGTCTATATTGATGTATCCCTGCCGATCATCTTTTAACTGTTTCTCTCTTTCACCAACTCAATGGATCACTCCTTCGTTGTCTGTCTGTTTCTATCTGTCTCATGCTATCTATTTGTCTGTCTGTCTCTCTCTCTCTCTCTCTCTCTCTCTCTCTCTCTCTCCATATATATATATATATATATTAATCTTTAACCTTCTGTCTGTCTTTCTTTTTCTGTCTGTTCCTAAGTCTGTCTCTCATTCCGTCTGTCACTCGTATTCTGTCTGTCTCTCTCCTATCGTCCCTCACTGACTTTCTCATTCTATCTCTCTTCTTCTTTCTCTTTATGTCCATCTCTGTATGTCTGTCTCTCTTTGTCTCTTTGTCTTTCTCTCTTCCAATGTATGTATCTCTGTCTCTTTGTCTTTCTCTCTTCCGATATCTGTCTCTCTTTGTCTCTTTGTCTTTCTCTCTTCCGATGTATGTCTCTCTTTGTCTCTTTGCCTTTCTCTCTTCCGATGTCTGTCTCTATTTGTCTCTTTGCCTTTCTCTCTTCCGATGTCTGTCTCTATTTGTCTCTTTGTCTTTCTCTCTTCCGATGTCTGTCTCTATTTGTCTCTTTGCCTTTCTCTCTTCCGATGTCTGTCTCTATTTGTCTCTTTGTCTTTCTCTCTTCCGATGTCTGTCTCTATTTGTCTCTTTGCCTTTCTCTCTTCCGATGTCTGTCTCTATTTGTCTCTTTGTCGTTCTCTCTTCCTATGTCCATCCCTCTGTGTCTGTCTCTATTTGTCTCTTTGTCTTTCTCTCTTCCTATGTCCATCCCTCTGTGTCTGTCTCTATTTGTCTCTTTGTCTTTCTCTCTTCCGATGTCTGTCTCTATTTGTCACTTTGCCTTTCTCTCTTCCGATGTCTGTCTCTATTTGTCTCTTTGCCTTTCTCTCTTCCGATGTCTGTCTCTATTTGTCTCTTTGCCTTTCTCTCTTCCGATGTCTGTCTCTATTTGTCTCTTTGCCTTTCTCTCTTCCGATGTCTGTCTCTATTTGTCTCTTTGTCTTTCTCTCTTCCGATGTCTGGCTCTATTTGTCTCTTTGTCTTTCTCTCTTCCGATGTCTGTCTCTATTTGTCTCTTTGCCTTTCTCTCTTCCGATGTCTGTCTCTATTTGTCTCTTTGCCTTTCTCAATTCCGATGTCTGTCTCTAATTGTCTCTTTGTCTTTCTCTCTTCCTATGCCCATCCCTCTGTGTCTGTCTCTATTTGTCTCTTTGTCTTTCTCTCTTCCTATGTCCATCCCTCTGTGTCTGTCTCTATTTGTCTCTTTGTCTTTCTCTCTTCCTATGTCCATCCCTCTGTGTCTGTCTCTATTTGTCTCTTTGTCTTTCTCTCTTCCTATGTCCATCCCTCTGTGTCTGTCTCTATTTGTCTCTTTGTCTTTCTCTCTTCCTATGTCCATCCCTCTGTGTCTGTCTCTATTTGTCTCTTTGTCGTTCTCTCTTCCTATGTCTGTCTCTATTTGTCTCTTTGTCGTTCTCTCTTCCTATGTCTGTCTCTATTTGTCTCTTTGTCGTTCTCTCTTCCTATGTCCATCTCTCTGTGTCTGTCTCTATTTGCCTCTTTGTCGTTCTCTCTTCCTATGTCTGTCTCTTTTTGTCTCTTTGTCGTTCTCTCTTCCTATGTCTGTCTCTATTTGTCTCTTTGTCGTTCTCTCTTCCTATGTCCATCTCTCTGTGTCTGTCTCTATTTGTCTCTTTGTCGTTCTCTCTTCCTATGTCCATCTCTCTGTGTCTGTCTCTATTTGCGTCTTTGTCGTTCTCTCTTCCTATGTCTGTCTCTATTTGTCTCTTTGTCGTTCTCTCTTCCTATTTCCATCTCTCTGTGTCTGTCTCTGTTTGCCTCTTTGTCGTTCTCTCTTCCTATGTCTGTCTTTTTTTGCCTCTTTGTCGTTCTCTCTTCCTATGTCTGTCTCTATTTATCTCTTTGTCGTTCTCTCTTCCTATGTCCATCTCTCTGTGTCTGTCTCTATTTGTCTCTTTGTCATTCTCTCTTCTGATGTCTGTCTCTATTTGTTTCTTTGTCGTTCTCTCTTCCTATGTGCATCTCTCTATGTCTGTCGCTTTTTGTCTCTTTGTCGTTCTCTCTTCCTATGTCTGTCTCTATTTGTCTCTTTGTCATTCTCTCTTCCTATGTCTGTCTTTTTTTGCCTCTTTGTCGTTCTCTCTTCCTATGTCTGTCTCTTTATATCTTTTTGTCGTTCTCTCTTCCTATGTCTGTCTCTATTTGTCTCTTTGTCATTCTCTCTTCCTATGTCTGTCTCTATTTATCTCTTTGTCGTTCTCTCTTCCTATGTCCATCTCTCTGTGTCTGTCTCTATTTGTCTCTTTGGCATTCTCTCTTCTGATGTCTGTCTCTATTTGTTTCTTTGTCGTTCTCTCTTCCTATGTCCATCTCTCTGTGTCTGTCTCTATTTGTCTCTTTGTCATTCTCTCTTCTGATGTCTGTCTCTATTTGTTTCTTTGTCGTTCTCTCTTCCTATGTCTGTCGCTTTTTGTCTCTTTGTCGTTCTCTCTTCCTATGTCTGTCTCTTTATATCTTTTTTGTCGTTCTCTCTTCCTATGTCTGTCTCTATTTGTCTCTTTGTCATTCTCTCTTCCTATGTCTGTCTCTATTTGTCTCTTTGTCGTTCTCTCTTCCTATGTCCATCTCTCTGTGTCTGTCTCTATTTGCCTCTTTGTCGTTCTCTCTTCCTATGTCCATCTCTCTGTGTCTGTCTCTATTTGCCTCTTTGGCGTTCTCTCTTCCTATGTCCATCTCTCTGTGTCTGTCTCTATTTGCCTCTTTGTCGTTCTCTCTTCCTATGTCTGTCCTTTTTTGCCTCTTTGTCGTTCTCTCTTCCTATGTCTGTCTCTATTTATCTCTTTGTCGTTCTCTCGTCCTATGTCCATCCCTCTGTGTCTGTCTCTATTTGTCTCTTTGTCGTTCTCTCTTCCTATGTCCATCTCTCTATGTCTCTCGCTTTTTGTCTCTTTGTCATTCTCTCTTCCTATATCTGTCGCTTTTTGTCTCTTTGGCGTTCTCTCTTCCTATGTCTGTCTCTATTTTTTTCTTTGTCGTTCTCCCTTCCTATGTTCATCTCTCTATGTCTGTCTCTATTTATCTCTTTGTCGTTCTCTCTTCCTATGTATGTCTCTATTTGTCTCTTTGTCGTTCTCTCTTCCTATGTATGTCTCTATTTATCTCTTTGTCGTTCTCTCTTCCTATGTATGTCTCTATTTATCTCTTTGTCGTTCTCTCTTCCTATGTCTGTCTCCATTTGTCTCTTTGTCGTTCTCTCATCCTATGTCCATCTCTCTATGTCTGTCTCTGTTTGTCTCTTTGTCGTTCTCTCTTCCGATGTCTGTCTCTATTTATCTCTTTGTCGTTCTCTCTTCCTGTGTCTGTCTCTTTGTCTTTCTTTCTTCCTATGTCTGTTTCTTTCAGTCTTTTCGTCAGTCAGTCCGACAGTCCATGCGTCTGTCTGTCTATCTATCTGTTTGTCTGTCCGTACATCTACACACTATCACCATTCATCACCCTTCCTTGGTGTCTCTCATTTCCAGCTTTCTCTGTGATCACCTCCATCAGTTGATCTCTTACCACTACGTTAACCCTGTCATCACATTGTATCCCTTCCTCCACTCTCACATACATCAATGTGTGGTTAAACCTCACCACACAATCACCATGTCACACAAGTACACACACGCACATACACACGCACACATAAATATGTATACTAAATTAATAAGATATACACTCAACCTTAGAAAAAAGGTGAGGCAGAAAACACACGTCTCGATGATCACATACCAGCATAAGGTCACACACAAACACACGTCTCGATGATCACATAACAGCATAAGGTCACACACAAACACACGTCTCGATGATCACATAACAGCATAAGTAAGTAAAGTACCCCTGTCACGCCAAGTGGCGTATAGGGAATATGGTGTTAGTGACAATAAATTTTACAGACCTTCAGCACATGATTTTTTGGGGTAATGTGGTCGGTATTACGCCCGTGCCGCTTCACTTTCCCAGAAAAAAATCCGGTACCCATTTAAGGCTGGGTGAACCCGGAAGCCGTCGGCTGGGATCGAACCCTACCCCTTGTCCTTTGTAGTCCAGATCACTAACCACTGAGCTATTGCGGCTCCCTATACCAGCATAAGGTCACACACAAAAGCACGTCTTAATTATCACATACCGGCATAAGGTCACACACAAACACACGTCTTGATGATCACATACCGGCATATGGTTACACACAAACACACATTTTGATGATCACATACCAGCATAAGGTCACACACAAAAGCACGTCTTAATTATCACATAACGGCATAAGGTCACACACAAACACACGTCTTGATGATCACATACCGGCATATGGTTACACACAAACACACATTTTGATGATCACATACCAGCATATGGTTACACACAAACACACACCTTGATGATCACATACCGGCATATGGTTACACACAAACACACACCTTGATGATCACATACCAGCATATGGTTACACACAAACACACATTTTGATGATCACATACCAGCATATGGTCCCACACAAACACACATCTTGATGATCACATACCGGCATATGGTTACACACAAACACACACCTTGATGATCACATACCAGCATATGGTTACACAAAAACACATTTTGATGATCACATACCAGCATATGGTCCCACACAAACACACATCTTGATGATCACATACCGGCATATGGTTACACACAAACACACATTTTGATGATCACATACCAGCATATGGTCCCACACAAACACACATCTTGATGATCACACACCAGCATATGGTCCCACACAAACACACATCTTGATGGTCACATACCAGAATATGGTCCCACACAAACACACATTTTGATGATCACATACCGGCATATGGTTACACACAAACACACATTTTGATGATCACATACCAGTATATGGTCCCACACAAACACACATCTTGATGGTCACATACCAGAATATGGTCCCACACAAACACACATCTTGATGATCACATACCGGCATATGGTTACACACAAACACACATTTTGATGGTCACATACCAGAATATGGTCCCACACAAACACACATCTTGATGATCACACACCGGCATATGGTCCCACACAAACACACATCTTGATGATCACACACCAGCATATGGTCCCACACAAACACACATCTTGATGATCACACACCAGCATATGGTCACACACAAACACACGTCTTGATGATCACATAACAGCATATGGTCACACACAAACACACGTCTTGATGGTCACATACCAGCATAAGGTCCCACACAAACACACATCTTGATGATCACATACAACCATAAAAACACAAACAAACACGTCTTATTGATTACATACCTACAAAATAGACCGCATATAAATACACATCTTACTGGTCACACAGCTACATAGTAGACCACATACAAACACACATCTTACTTATCACACGCCTACAGTTAGACCACACACGTCTTACTGATCCCACATCTACACAGTTAGACCACATATAAACACACATCTTACTGATCACACATCTACACAGTAGACCACATACAAACACACATCTTACTGATCACACATATACACAGTAGACCACATATAAACACATCTTACTGATCACACATCTACACAGTAGACCACATACAAACACACATCTTACTGATCACACATATACACAGTACACCACATATAAACACACATCTTACTGATCCCACATCTACACAGTAGACCACATATAAACACACATCTTACTGATCACACATATACACAGTATACCACATATAAACACACATCTTACTGATCACACATATACACAGTAGACCACATATAAACACACATCTTACTGATCCCACATCTACACAGTAGACCACATACAAACACACATCTTACTGATGCCACATCTACACAGTACACCACATATAAACACACATCTTACTGATCACACATCTACACAGTAGACCACATATAAACACACATCTTACTGATCACACACCTACAGTTAGGCCACACACAAACACTTTGGCCTCTAATCAAAGAGGAAGCCACACAAAGACATAGCTGACCCATAGTTTCCCATCTCTGTATTCGTTATCCTCTGTGACGGGGCTGTAGAGGAACATTCGTGTTAACGTGGAGCTGACACCTGCCAAATAATATCAATGATGACGTCACATGGCATGGCACATCAAATTAAAACAAAAACATCAAGAATAAAAACATAAACATGTATACACTGCATAAGTAATGTTATATAAGTAATGTTGTATAAATTAAGCAATTTAAGTAATGTTGTATAAAAAGAAGTTATATTGGTAGTCGTGTATAAATCTAGTTATATAAGTAAAAAAAAAAAGTACCCCCCGTCACGCCAAGTGGCGTATAGGGAAATATGGTGTTAGTGACCCTATATTTTACAGACCTTCAGCACATGATTTTTGGGGTAATGTGGTCGGTATTGCGCCCGTGCTGCTTTACTTTCCCAGAAAAAAATCCGGTACCCATTTTAAGGCTGGGTGAACCCGGAGCCGTCGGTTGGGATCGAACCCTACCCCTTGTCCGTAGTAGTCCAGTTCACTAACCACTGAGCTATCGCGGCTCCCACTAGTTTTTAGGGAATTAGTAAAACCCAGGTGTCCTCGCCAGGGTACGAACCCCGGCTGTTGCCGTGGTAAGCCAACCGCCTATCGATTGCGCTAACCGGACACCCAGTTATATAAGTAATGTTGTGTAAATTAAGTTATATAAGTAATGTTGTAAAAATGTAGTTATATAAGATATGTTAAGTAAGCAGTGAACGCAACCAATGTTAAATAAGAAATTTTATATAAGTAATGTTGGTATAAATGAATTTAAATAAGCAATGTTATATAAGTTATGTATTATAAGTAATATTGTATAAATGATGTTATATAAGTAATGTATATAAGTAATGTAATATAATTAATGTTATAAATAAATTAAGTTATATAAGTAATGTTGTATAAGCAATGTTATATAAGTAATGTTGTTTAAATAAATGTTTTAAGTAAAGTTAAGTGAGCGGTGTCAGGTAACCAGTGTTAAATAAGCAATGTTATTTAACTGTTGTATAAATGAAGTTATATAAGCAATGTTATTTAACTGTTGTATAAATGAAGTTATATAAGTAATGTTGTGTAAATGAAGTTATATAAGTAATATTGTGTAAATGAAGTTATATAAGTAATGTTGTATAAATGAAGTTATATAAGTAATGTTGTATAAATGAAGTTATATAAGTAATGCTGTATACATGAAGTTATATAAGTTTTGTTAAATAAGCAATGTTATATAAGTAATGTAGTATAAGTGAAACTATATAAGTAACGTTAAAAAAGCAATGTTATATAAGTAAAATTGTGTAAATTAAGTATATAAGTAATGTTGCATAATAATGGGCATCGGTAGCCTAGCTGAGAAAACCACCAGATGGAGCTACCGACGTTCGGACCACCCGTGTTCGATTCCAGCTGGAAGCAGTGTGAGCTGTACTCGTGGTTGGAAACAAATATCCCCACGGTCGACCCAGGCGCTGGCAGAAATAGGTACTAGGGTATTACACTGGGAAGGTGAGGAATGTCGCCGCCTCGCATCGTGAGTTTCGATGCTTGAAGCGACACTATCCAGAAGTCTCCGAACATTTCTGGATAGGCGGCCGAGCACATATGGGTGGAAACTCGCGTGCTAAGACGCCGGTTCAAGTCTTGTACTTTACCTTTACCTTTAATGCTGTATATATGCGGTTTTATAAGTAATGTTGTGTAAATGAAGTTATATAAGTAATGTTGTGTAAATGAAATTATATAAGTAATGTTAGTTAAGCGATGCTATATGATGTGTTAATTTAAGAAAAAGAGTTCTTAAATGTTATGTAGAGCCAGACTTAACATATGGATGCGAATCATGGACAATAGGACAACAGACAAGAAAATCACTGGAGTCTGTAGAAATGGGGTTTTACAGAAGAATGTTCAGAGTGCTAAGGACAGCTAAGAAGAGTAATGAAGATGTTCTGAGAGAGGTGAAAGCAAAAAGAGAACTAATTTCCAATATTAGGAAGAGACAATCATCATTTTTTGGCCATGTAATGAGAAGAGAACAACTTGAAAATATTGTAACAACTAGAAAAATTGAGGGACGAAGAGATAGAGGGAAACAAAGAGAAAAAATAACAGACAGCTTAAGAGAATGGCTTGGCAGAAGGTCAACAACAGAAATGATAAATAGCTGCCGAGATAGAAAATTGTGGAGAGACATGATCACCTATGCCAGTAGGCACGGTACTTGATGATGATGATATAATGTGTATGTGACGTTATGTAACCAATGTTTTATAAGTAATGTTATGTAAGTGAAGCTAAATATATATTGTGAATTAAACTATGCTATATAGTGCGTTGCTGTGTACGTAAAAAGTAAAGTAAAGTGCCCCCGTCACGCCAAGTGGGGTATAGGGAATATGGTGTTAGTGACCATAAATTTTACAGACCTTCGGCACATGATTTTTGGGGTAATGTGGTCGGTATTACTCCCGTGCCGCTTCACTTTCCCAGAAAAAAATCCGGTACCCATTAAAGGCTGGGTGAACCCGGAAGCCGTTGGTTGGGATCGAACCCTACCCCTTGTCCTTTGTAGTCCAGTTCACTAACCACTGAGCTGTGTACGTGGTGTTATGTAATAATCATTGCGAATGAGATGTTACGTAACTAATGTTGTGTATGTAATATTATGTAACCGATGTTGTGTCAGCTATGTTGTGTAAGCGATGTTGTGTAAGTAATGTTATGTAAGCGATGTTGTTTAACGAATGTTGTGGAAGCGATGTTGTGTAAGCGATGTTGTGTAAGCAATGTTATGTAAACGATGCTGAGAAGCGATATTTATATTGGCTTCTCAGACAGAAAAGTATACTTTAAGAATTTTTTTGCAGACAAATTGAGCACAGAACCAGATAGAATGAACATTGAGTCAGATACATTGAGCACAGAACCAGATAGAATGAACATTGAGTCAGATACATGAGCACAGAACTAGATAGAATAGACATTGAGTCAGATACATTGAGCACAGAACTAGATAGAATGGACATTGAGTCAGATACATTGAGCACAGAACTAGATAGAATTGACATTGAGTCAGATACATTGAGCACAGAACTAGATAGAATGAACATTGAGTCAGACAAATTGAGCAGCGAACCAAACAGAATGAACATTGAGTCAGACAAATTGAGCACAGAACCAGATAGAATGGACATTGAGTCAGATACATTGAGCACAGAACCAGGCAGAATGAACATTGAGTCAGATACATTGAGCACAGAACCAGATAGAATGAACATTGAGTCTGATACATTGAGCACAGAACCAGACAGAATGAACATTGAGTCAGATACATTGAGCACAGAACCAGACAGAATGAACATTGAGTCAGATACATTGAGCACAGAACCAGATAGAATGAACATTGAGTCAGATACATTGAGCACAGAACCAGACAGAATGAACATTGAATCAGATACAATGAGCACAGAACCAGACAGAATGAACATTGAGTCAGATACATTGAGCACAGAACCAGACAGAATGAACATTGAGTCAGATACATTGAGCACAGAACCAGACAGAATGAACATTGAGTCAGATACATTGAGCACAGAACCAGACAGAATGAACATTGAATCAGATACAATGAGCACAGAACCAGACAGAATGAACATTGAGTCAGACAAATTGAGCAAAAAACCAGACAGAATGAACATTGAGTCAGACAAATTGAGCAGCGAACCAAACAGAATGAGTTAACATTTTTCATAAAAGAACGAGTTTATAGTGCAGTGGGTTTTCTCGTAGGGAGCCGCGATAGCTCAGTGGTTAGTGAATTGGACTACAAAGGACAAGGGGTAGGGTTCGATCCCAACCGACGGCTTCCGGGTTCACCCAGCCTTAAATGGGTACCGGATTTTTTATGGGAAAGTAAAGCAGCACGGGCGTAATACCGACCACATTACCCCAAAAATCATGTGCTGAAGGTCTGTAAAATATAGGGTCACTAACACCATATTTCCCTATACGCCACTTGGCGTGAAGGAAGGGGTGGGGGGAGGGGGGGTACTTGACTTACTTAGGTTTTCTCGTAGAGTATGGGCGCTAAGTTAGTGAGGTTGAACGTTGAGTCAAATAGATTGAGAGTTGAGTCAGATAGATTGAGAGTTGAGTCAGATAGATTGAGAGTTGAGTCAGATAGATTGTGAGTTGAGTCAGATAGATTGAGAGTTGAGTCAGATAGATTGAGAGTTGAGTCAGATAGATTGAACGGTGAGTCAGATAGATTGAGAGTTGAGTCAGATAGATTGAGAGTTGAGTCAGATAAATTGAACGGTGAGTCAGATAGATTGAGAGTTGAGTCAGATAGATTGAACGGTGAGTCAGATAGATTGAACGTTGAGTCAGAAAGATTGAGAGTTGAGTTAGTCATATTGAACGTTGAATCAGACATATTGAACGTTGAGTCAGACCGATTGGACGTTGAGTCAGATAGATTGAACGTTGAGTCAGATAGATTGAACGGTGAGTCAGATAGATTGAACGTTGAGTCAGAAAAATTGAGAGTTGAGTTAGTCATATTGAACGTTGAATCAGACATATTGAACATTGAGCCAGACAGCTTGAACGTTGAGTCAGATAGAATGAACGTAGAGTCAGACAGATTAGACGTTGAGCCAGACAGCTTGAACGTTGAGTTAGACAGAATGAACGTAGAGTCAGACAGATTGAACGTTAAGTCAGATAGACTGAAAGTTGAGTCAGACAGCTTGAGCGTTGAATCAGACATACTGGGCGTTTAGTCAGACATATTGAACATTGAGTCAGACAAAATGAACATTGATTGAGACATACTGATCGTTGAGACAGGCAGATTGAACATTGAGTTAGACATATCGAACATTGATTGAGACATACTGATCGTTGAGACAGGCAGATTGAACATTGAGTTAGACATATCGAACATTGATTGAGACATACTGATCGTTGAGACAGGCAGATTGAACATTGAGTTAGACATATCGAACATTGATTGAGACATACTGATCGTTGAGACAGGCAGATTGAACATTGAGTCAGACATATCGAACATTGAGTCAGACATGAATTTTCGCAAACAGAAAAAAAGCTTTAAATTAGTTTCTTTTGGAGGACGAGCCAGTTTAAGCCAGAATTTTTCCCCAGAAAGAACAATAATTTAAACAGACCAAATGTTCAACAAGATGTAGCGTTAAGCCTATCAGGCAATAAAATTAAGACATAATATCAACCTTCTGGTGAGATGACCGCCTCACTAGAGATCAGCGTGTTTATGTCATCGGTAAATTCCTTGCGACTGTAAATGGCAGCCAGTGTCGCCGTGATGTTGATAAAGTCCTTGTCGTGAAGTTCGGGACTCACGGAACCATCAAAAAACCTAGAGAGATTAACAGTGAGTATTTTTGAGAATAATATCAAGACTTGTATATGGATTGTGCTTATCTAAACAAATGTTTGTTTGTTTTTCAATCCGACCAGTGCAACACAAAAACTACACTAAAGTTAGAAGAACTCTACACTTGTGTAAAGATCTGAATGTTCCAGAATAACAGAAAATGTCCATCTGTTATTTCATACAACCCGCCTGACATTGCTTCCCTAGAATATGTTGTGTTCTAAGACAAGCAAGTATACCTTGACGTTTTCGCTTCCCTAGAATATGTTGTGTTCTAAGATAAGCAAGTATACCTTGACGTTTTCGCTTCCCTAGAATATGTTGTGTTCTAAGACAAGCAAGTATACCACGACGTTTTCGCTTCCCTAGAATATGTTGTGTTCTAAGACAAGCAAGTATACCACGACGTTTTCGCTTCCCTAGAATATGTTGTGTTCTAAGACAAGCAAGTATACCTTGACGTTTTCGCTTCCCTAGAATATGTTGTGTTCTAAGACAAGCAAGTATACCTTGACGTTTTCGCTTCCCTAGAATATGTTGTGTTCTAAGACAAGCAAGTATACCTTGACGTTTTCGCTTCCCTAGAATATGTTGTGTTCTAAGACAAGCAAGTATACCTTGACGTTTTCGCTTCCCTAGAATATGTTGTGTTCTAAGACAAGCAAGTATACCTTGACGTTTTCGCTTCCATAGAATATGTTGTGTTCTAAGACAAACAAGTATACCACGACGTTTTCGCTTCCCTAGAATATGTTGTGTTCTAAGACAAACAAGTATACCACGACGTTTTCGCTTCCCTAGAATATGTTGTGTTCTAAGACAAACAAGTATACCACGACGTTTTCGCTTCCCTAGAATATGTTGTGTTCTAAGACAAACAAGTATACCACGACGTTTTCGCTTCCCTAGAATATGTTGTGTTCTAAGACAAGCAAGTATACCTTGACGTTTTCGCTTCCCTAGAATATGTTGTGTTCTAAGACAAGCAAGTATACCTTGACGTTTTCGCTTCCCTAGAATATGTTGTGTTCTAAGACAAGCAAGTATACCTTGACGTTTTCGCTTCCCTAGAATATGTTGTGTTCTAAGATAAGCAAGTATACCTTGACGTTTTCGCTTCCCTAGAATATGTTGTGTTCTAAGACAAACAAGTATATCATGACGTTTTCGCTTCCATAGAATATGTTGTGTTCTAAGGCAAGCAAGTATACCACGACGTTTTCGCTTCCCTAGGATATGTTGTGTTCTAAGACAAGCAAGTATACCACGACGTTTTCGCTTCCCTAGAATATGTTGTGTTCTAAGACAAGCAAGTATACCACGACGTTTTCGCTTCCCTAGAATATGTTGTGTTCTAAGACAAGCAAGTATACCACGACGTTTTCGCTTCCCTAGAATATGTTGTGTTCTAAGACAAACAAGTATATCATGACGTTTTCGCTTCCCTAGAATATGTTGTGTTCTAAGGCAAACAAGTATATCATGACGTTTTCGCTTCCCTAGAATATGTTGTGTTCTAAGGCAAGCAAGTATACTCAAGTATGTCGCTATTCTTATCCACAGATTTTTTCCTGATTTCACTACCTTCCCTCTCTCTCTCTCTCTCTCTCTCTCTCTCTCTCTCTCTCTTTCTCTCTCTCTCTCTCTCTCACAGACACACACACACGTTCACCAACGGTTTCTCTTCATCGACTGCCATTAAAAGGACGAAGCATTGACGTACATGTATAATCCTATTAACATAAAAGCTGTGGTATTTACTCCTTTCGGACCAGCACATTCGATTTCAGCATGCCATTTCTGTGTGCTGGGTTGCCGTACCTCGAGATCACGGCTAACGTGGTCTGACTATATAGCTAGTCTACCTCTAGGGCCCAACAAACAAGTGGAGTACGATATGGATAGCTGTGATTCACCGATCCACACGCACGCAGCCAGCTGTGAGTTGCTGATCGTTTTCAGCCCTTGACTGACAGACGCCACCGCTCCTGTCTGCATTATCTTACACTACGCTACAAAGTTTTATTGTTATATTACTTTGTGCTGTCACAGTACAAGCTGTCACAGTACAAGCTGTCACAGTACAAGCTGTCACAGTACAAGCTGTCATAATACAAGCTGTCATAATACAAGCTGTCATAATACAAGCTGTCACAATACAAGCTGTGACAATACAAGCTGTGACAATATAAGCTATCACAATACCAGCTGTCACAATACAAGCAGTCACAATACAAGCTATCACAATACAAGCTATCACAATACAATCATCAATATTTTGAGAAGTAATACATAACATGTTCCCTTCTGATGTGTTCCTTATATGTGTCACAGGTGTGTCATATCTGACGCCTCTATGTGTGTCAAAGGTGTGTCATATCTGACGACTCTATGTGTGTCACGGGTTTTTTATATCTGACGTCTCTATGTGTGTCACAGGTGTGTCATATCTGACGTCTTTATGTGTGTCACAGGTGTGTCATATCTGACATCTTTATGTGTGTCAAAGATGTGTCATATATGACGTCTCTATGTGTGTCACAGGTGTGTCATATCTGACGTCTTTATGTGTGTCACAGGTGTGTCATATCTGACATCTTTATGTGTGTCAAAGATGTGTCATATCTGACGTCTCTATGTGTGTCACAGGTTTGTCATATCTGACGTCTCTATGTGTGTCAACTGCGTGTCATATTTGATGTCTTTATGTGTATCACATGTGTGACATATCTGATGTCTTTATGTGTGTCATATTTGATGTCTTTATGTGTGTCATGTCTGATGTCTTTATGTGTGTCACGACGTGTTATATCAAATGTCTTTATATGTGTCACAACGGTGGAATGTATAATGTTTTTATGTGTGTCACAACGGTGGAATGTCTAATGTCTTTATGTGTGTCACAGCGGTGGAATGTCTAATGTCTTTATGTGTGTCACAACAGTGGAATGTCTAATGTCTTTATGTGTGTCACAACGGTGGAGTGTCTAATGTCTTTATGTGTGTCACAACGGTGGAATGTCTAATGTCTTTATGTGTGTCACAACGGTGGAATGTCTAATGTCTTCATGTGTGTCACAGCGGTGGAATGTCTAATGTCTTTATGTGTGTCACAACGGTGGAATGCCTAATGTCTGTATGTGTGTCACAACGGTGGAATGTCTAATGTATTTATGTGTGTCACAACGGTGGAATGTCTTTATGCGTCACAACGGTGGAATTTCTAATGTCTTTATGTGTGTCACAACGGTGGAATGTCTTTATGTGTGTCACAACGGTGGAATGTCTAATGTCTTTATGTGTGTCACAACGGTGGCATGTCTAATGTCTTTATGTGTGTCACAACGGTGGAATGTATAATGTCTTTATGTGTGTCACAACGGTGGAATGTCTTTATGTGTCACAACGGTGGAATGTCTAATGTCTTTATGTGTGTCACAGGCGTGTCATGTCTAATGTCTTTATGTGTGTCACAGGCGTGTCATGTCTAATATCTTTATGTGTGTTACAGGCGAGTAATGTCTAATGTGTTTATGTGTGTCACAGGCGTGTCATGCCTAATGTCTTTATGTGTGTCACGGGCGTGTCATGTCTAATGTCTTTATGTGTGTTACAGGCGCGTCATGTCTAAGGTCTTTATGTGTGTCACAGGCGTGTCATGCCTAATGTCTTTATGTATGTCACAGGCGCGTCATGTCTAATGTCTGTATGTGTGTTACAGGCGCGTAATGTCTAATGCCTTTATGTGTGTCACAGGCGTGTCATGTCTAATGTCTTTATGTGTGTCACAGGCGTGTCATGTCTAATGTCTTATGTGTGTTACAGGCGCGTCATATCTAATGTCTTTATGTGTGTTACAGGCGCGTAATGTCTAATGTCTTTATGTGTGTTACAGGCGCGTAATGTCTAATGTCTTTATGTGTGTCACAGACGCGTCATATCTAATGTCTTTATGTGTGTCACAGGCGTGTCATGTCTAATGTCTTTATGTGTGTCACAGGCGTGTCATGTCTAATGTCTTTATGTGTGTTACAGGCGCGTCATATCTAATGTCTTTATGTGTGTTACAGGCGCGTCATATTTGATGTCTTTATGTGTGTTACAGGCGTGTCATGCCTAATTTCTTTATGTGTGTCACAGGCGTGTCATGTCTAATGTCTTTATGTGTGTTACAGGCGCGTCATGTCTAATATCTTTATGTGTGTCACAGGCGCGTAATGTCTAATGTCTATATGTGTGTTACAGGCGCGTCATATCTGATGTCTTTATGTGTGTCACAGGCGCGTCATATTTAATGTCTTTATGTGTGTTACAGGCGTGTCATGTCTAATGTCTTTATGTGTGTCACAGGCGCGTCATATCTGATGTCTTTATGTGTGTCACAAGCGTGTCATGTCTAATGTCTTTATGTGTGTTACAGGAGCGTCATGTCTAATGTGTTTATGTGTGTCACAGGCGTGTCATGTCTAATGTCTTTATGTGTGTTACAGGCGCGTCATGTCTAATGTCTTTATGTGTGTTACAGGCGCGTCATGTCTAATGTCTTTATGTGTGTCACAGGCGTGTCATGTCTAATGTCTTTATGTGTGTTACAGGCGTGTCATGTCTAATGTCTTTATGTGTGTTACAGGCGTGTCATGTCTAATGTCTTTATGTGTGTCACAGGCGTGTCATGTCTAATGTCATTATGTGTGTCACAGGCGTGTCATGTCTAATGTCTTTATGTGTGTTACAGGCGCGTCATGTCTAATGTCTTTATGTGTGTTACAGGCGCGTCATGTCTAATGTCTTTATGTGTGTTACAGGCGCGTCATGTCTAATGTTTTTATGTGTGTCACAGGCATTTCGTGTCTGATGTCTTATTGGGTGTCACGACGTATCATGTCAGATGTCCTTATGTCAGTAACGGCGTGTTCTTTTTGTCATTGTGTTACCTTTATGACCTCACAAATCTGTGACCTGTGTTTCATGACGTCAGTCTGTAATACACGTAGCACGACGCTTGTCAAAACATCAATAACAGCAGTCATTAACACGCTAACATGTCATTTGTGTTTAACACATTCAATGACATTTGTCAGTGACATGTGTGACATGACACCTGCCTGTGTCTATAAACACTTACCTGAGCAGTGACGGTGGCTTGTGTACAGACTTACCTGAGCAGTGACGGTGACTTGTACAGAGACTTACCTGAGCAGTGACGGTGGCTTGTACACAGATTTACCTGAGCAATGGCGGTGGCTTGTACACAGACTTACCTGAGCAATGTCGGTGGCTTGTACACAGATTTACCTGAGCAATGTCGGTGGTTTGTACACAGATTTACCTGAGCAGTGACGGTGACTTGTACAGAGACTTACCTGAGCAGTGACGGTGGCTTGTACACAGACTTACCTGAGCAATGACTGTGGCTTGTACACAGACTTACCTGAGCAGTGACGGTGGCTTGTACACAGATTTACCTGAGCAATGGCGGTGGCTTGCACACAGACTTACCTGAACAGTGACGGTGGCTTGTGTACAGACTTACCTGAGCAATGACGGTGGCTTGTACACAGACTTACCTGAGCAATGACGGTGGCTTGTACACAGACTTACCTGAGCAATGACGGTGGCTTGTGTACAGACTTACCTGAGCAATGACGGTGGCTTGTACACAGACTTACCTGAGCAATGACTGTGGCTTGTACACATAACCTGAGCAATGACGGTGGCTTGTACACAGACTTACCTGAGCAGTGACGGTGGCTTGTACACAGACTAACCTGAGCAATGACTGTGGCTTGTACACAGACTTACCTGAGCAATGACGGTGGCTTGTACACAGACTAACCTGAGCAATGAGGGTGGCTTGTACACAGACTTACCTGAGCAATGACTGTGGCTTGTACACATAACCTGAGCAATGACGGTGGCTTGTACACAGACTTACCTGAGCAATGACGGTGGCTTGTACACAGACTTACCTGAGCAATGGCGGTGGCTTGTACACAGACTTACCTGAGCAGTGACGGTGGCTTGTACACAGACTTACCTGAGCAATGACGGTGGCTTGTACACAGACTTACCTGAGCAATGACTGTGGCTTGTACACAGACTTACCTGAGCAATGACTGTGGCTTGTACACATAACCTGAGCAATGACGGTGGCTTGTACACAGACTTACCTGAGCAGTGACGGTGGCTTGTACACAGACTAACCTGAGCAATGACTGTGGCTTGTACACAGACTTACCTGAGCAATGACGGTGGCTTGTACACAGACTAACCTGAGCAATGACGGTGGCTTTTACACAGACTTACCTGAGCAATGACGGTGGCTTGTACACAGACTAACCTGAGCAATGACTGTGGCTTGTACACAGACTTACCTGAGCAATGACGGTGGCTTGTACACAGACTAACCTGAGCAATGACGGTGGTTTTTACACAGACTAACCTGAGCAATGACGGTGGTTTTTTACACAGACTTACCTGAGAAGTGATAATGACTTGATAGTGTAGTGATCTTCATCTCTTTCTTTCCACTCATCTACGTCTATAAGCCATTGTTCAACTTCGCTGATGGTTTGTAAGGACTCCTTGCTGAGTACGTTACTGCCTTTGAAAATAACTTCCAGATTGTCCGAAGGAATATACAGGGTCTTAAAATGAACTTTGAATTCTTGTGGCAACACTCTGAAATGGGTTATCGTTGTGCTTTTTTAGTGCAAGCACTGGGGACATAGATTTTATGATTTAGTTCTAAGTACATGAGGAATGGGGGGATGTTCGGGGGTGGGTAATGGCTGATAATGTTAGGAGCCGGAGAAAGGGACAAAGTGTGTGAGTTAGTTTAAGAGGAGAGGCAGTGTGAGTGTTAATGGGAAGAGGGGAGAGAAAGTGATAGTGTTAATGGAGCGAGTGGAGAGACAGCGTTAGTGTTAATGGGGGAGAGTGGAGAGACAGTGTTAGTGTTAATGGAGAGAGTGGAGAGACAGTGTTAGTGTTAATGGAGAGAGTGGAGAGACAGTGTTAGTGTTAATGGAGAGAGTGGAGAGACAGTGTTAGTGTTAATGGAGAGAGTGGAGAGACAGAGTTAGTGTTAATGGAGAGAGTGGAGAGACAGTGATAGTGTTAATGGAGAGAGTGGAGAGACAGTGATAGTGTTAATGGAGAGAGTGGAGAGACAGTGTTAGTGTTAATGGAGAGAGTGGAGAGACAGTGATAGTGTTAATGTGGAGAAAGAGGAGAGACAGTGATAGTGTTAATGGGGAGAAAGAGGAGAGACAGTGATAGTGTTAATGGGGAGAAAGAGGAGAGACAGTGTTAGTGTTAATAGGGGTGGGGGAGGGTAGAAGCAGTGATAGTGTTAATGGGAAGAGGAGAGAGACAGTGGGAGTGTTAATGGGGGGGAGAGGGAGAGACAGTGGGAGTGTTAATGGGGGGAGAGGGAGAGACAGTGGGAGTGTTAATGGGGGGAGAGGGAGAGACAGTGGGAGTGTTAATGGGGGGAGATGGAGAGACAGTGTGAGTGTTAATGGGAAGAGGGTAGAGACATTTTGAGTGTTAATTGAAAGAGGGGAGAGACATTGTGAGTGTTAATGGGGAGATGGAGATACAGTGTGAGTGTTAATGGGAAGATGGGAGAGACATTGTGAGTGTTAATGGGGAGATGGAGAGACAGTGTGAGTGTTAATGGGGAGATGGGGAGAGGTAGTGTGAGTGTTAATGGGAGAGGGGAGTGACAGTGTGGGTGTTAATGGGGAGAGGGGAAAGACAGTGTGAGTGTTAATGTGGAGAAACAGTGTGAGTGTTAATGGGGAGAGAGGAGAGAAAGTGTTAATGGGAAGAGGAAAGAGACAGTGTGAGTGTTAATTGGAAGACGGGAGAGACAGTGTTAGTGCTAACGGGGAGAGGGTAGAGACGGTGTGAGTGTTAATGGAGAGAGGGGAGAGACAGTGTGAGTGTTAATGGGAAGATGGCGAGAGACAGTGTGAGTGTTAATGGGAAGTTGTGAGAGATAGTGTGAGTGTTAATGGGAAGATGGGAGAGACAGTGTGAGTGTTAATGGGAGATGGGAGAAACAGTGTGAGTGTTAATGGGAAGATGGGAGAGACAGTGTGAGTGTTAATGTGAAGATAGGAGAGACAGTGTGAGTGTTAATAGGGGGAGATGGAGAGACAGTGTGAGTGTTAATGGGAAGATGGGAGAAACAGAGTGAGTATTAATGGGAAGATGGGAGAGACAGTGTGAGTGTTAATGGAGAGAGTGGAGAGACAGTGTGAGTGTTAATGAGATAGGAAAGACAGTGTGAGAGTTAATGGGGAGATGGAGAGACAGTGTGAGTGTTAATGGGAAGAGGGGAGACACAGTGTGAGTGTTAATGGGGAGATGGAGAGACAGTGTGAGTGTTAATTGGGAGATGGAGAGACATTGTGAGTTTTAATGGGGGGAGATGGAGAGACAGTGGTAGTGTTAATGGGAAGTGGGGATAAACAGTGTGAGTGTTAATGGGGAGATGGAGAGACAATGTGAGTGTTAATGAGGAGATGGAGAGACAGTGTGGGTGTTAATGGGGGGGGGGGTGAGATGGAGAGACTGTGGGAGTGTTAATGTGGGAGATGGAGAGACAGTGTGACTTTTAATGAGGGAAATAAAGAGACAGTGTGAGTGTTAATGGGAATATGGGGAGAGACAGTGTGAGTGTTAATGGAAAGAGGGGAGAAACAGTGTGAGTGTTAATGGGAAGATGGGAGAGACAGTGTGAGTGTTAATGGGAAGATGGGAGAGACAGTGTTAGTGTTAATGGGGGGAGATGGAGAGATATTGTTAGTGCTAATGGGGGGAGATGGAGAGACAGTGGGAGTGTTAATTGGGGAGATGGAAAGACAGTGTGAGTGTTAATGTGAAGATGGGAGAGACAATGTTAGTGTTAATGGGGGGAGATGGAGAGATATTGTGAGTGCTAATGGGGGGGGAGATGGAGAGACAGTGTGAGTGTTAATCGGGGAGATGGAGAGACTGTGGGAGTGTTAATGGGGGAGATGGAGAGACAGTGTGAGTGTTAATGGGGAGGTGGGGAAATGGAGAGACAGTGTGAGTGTTAATGGGGGAGATGGAGAGACAATGTGAATGTTAATGTGGGGAGATGGAGAGACAGTGGGTGTGTTAATTGGAGGGGGGAGATTGAGAGACAGTGGTAATGTTAATAGGGGGAGATGGAGAGACAGTGGGAGTGTTAATGGGGGGAGATGGAGAGACAATGTGAATGTTAATGGGGGGAGATGGAGAGACAGTGGGAGTGTTAATTGGGGGAGATGGAGAGACAGTGGGCATGTTAATAGGGGGAGATGGAGAGACAGTGGGAGTATTAATGGGGGGAGATGGAGAGTTAATGTGAGTATTAATGGGGGGAGATGGAGAATTTTAATGCGGGAGATGGAGAGACAGTGTCAGTGTTAATGGGGGAAGATGGAGAGACAGTGGAAGTGTTGATGTGGAAGATTGTTAGACAGTGTGACTGTTAATGGGATGATGGGAGAGACAGTATGAGTGTTAATGGGGGAGGGGGAGATGGAGAGACAGTGTCAGTGTGAGTGTTGATGGGAAGAGGGGAGAGACAGTGTGAGTGTGTGTATTAATGGGGGGAGATGGGGAGATAGTGTGAGTGTTAATGGAGGGGGGGGTGAGATGGGGAAACAGTGTCAGTGTAAGTGTTAATGGGGAGAGGGGAGAGACAGTGTGAGTGTTAATGGGAGGGAGATGGAGAGACAGTGTTAATGGGGGGAGATGGAGAGACAGTGGTAGTGTTAATGGGGGATATGGAGAGACAGTGGTAGTGTTAATGGGGGGAGATGGAGAGACAGTGTGAGTGTTAATGAGGGGGAGATGGAGAGACAGTGTGAGTGTTAATGGGAGAAGATGGAGAGACAGTGTGAGTGTTAATGGGGGAGGAGATGGAGAGACAGTGGTAGTGTTAATGGGAGGAGATGGAGAGACAGTGGTAGTGTTACTGGGACGATTGGTGAGACACAGTGAGTGTTATTGTTTACGGGTGAGTAGTGGCAGGGTGAGAGTAAGTGTGAGGGGAGGCACTGTGATGAAAAATAGTGAGGTGGGGGGGGGGACAGTCTGAGAATTCAAGTGAGGTGTACTCGGAACAGTGTGAGGGGAGGATAGGACACAGTGTGAGGGGAGGATAGGACACAGTGTGAGGGGAGGATAGGACACAGTGTGAGGGGAGGATAGGACACAGTGTGAGAATTATTGTGAGTGGGCAGATGGACGGTGTGAAGGGAGAAGTAGAGGATGAGAAAGTGTGAGAGTTAGTGTGAGCGGTTGGGATCGAACCCTACCCCTTGTCCTTTGTAGTCCAGTTCACTAACCACTGAGTTATCGCGGCTCCCTTTTTGTTCATCATAGTACATCTAAAATCGACTTCTGTCTTACCCATAAATAGAATTACACAGGTTCACTTCCACTCCCCATACTGCATCGCTAGCAAGCTTCCCGCTCGCTCCAATGCCTAGTGATAGTCCACTGTTCCTCATAAATATAAACATGTATACCTCTCGCTTTCACATGAACAACCAGATCAATGGACAACTCTAGAAAATATTCTACCACGCCGACAATCTCCGCGGCTCACACACAATGAAAATACAATTGTCCAAGTAATTAGCTCTTCACAAAAGCTGTACAAGTAATTAGCTCTTCACAAGAGCTGTACAAGTAATTAGTTCTTCACAAAAGCTGTACAAGTAATTAGTTCTTCACAAAAGCTGCACCAGTAATTAGCTCTTCACAAAAGCTGTACAAGTAAGTAGCTCTTCACAAAAGCTGTACAAGTAATTAGTTCTTCACAAAAGCTGCACCAGTAATTAGCTCTTCACAAAAGCTGTACAAGTAATTGGCTCTTCACAAGAGCTGCACCAGAAATTGACTTTTCACAAAAGCTGTAGAAGTAATTAGATCTTCACAAAAGCTGTACAAGTAATTAGCTCTTCACAAAAGCTGTACAAGTAATTAGCTCTTCACAAAAGCTGCACAATCACGAAAAACTTCGGCAGAGACACTTGACAATGATAGCCCGAAATGGAACATAACACAACCACTGATGAGCTCCCTGCTCTTCGCCCAATCTCCTTGTGACCCCCAACCGAAATTTGCTTGACAACCATCGTCATTTCATGACCGGCAGTAGTGAGAAAATTGGTATACGTGCACCAGATGTTTAGACAATATGTTCAGCATTATATTATATATGTTTCTACACATTTTCCTGAATGGTGCTGCATATTTTTTTCGGCGTATGTTCGGCTGACCCCTTCGGCCGTGACCCGTGACTCGGCGTGATCGGCGTTATCTTAGGTAGCGCTGGCTCGCTCGGCTGAACACGGATGGCCAGGTGCTCGCTCGGCTGAACACGGATGACCAGGTGCTTGCTCGGCTAAACACGGATGGCCAGGTGCTTGCTCGGCATGTAAACCCTCGGGATTTTCCGTTGTCAATATTAGGGATTTAATGAGTACATGGTTCAGTCGTTATCTCTCTCCTCTCTTTATTCTTCATAGGTTTTTAGTGTTAGTCCATAGCTTTACTGTAACACTTTAGTATTTGAATATCAATTGGAAAAAATAATTAGATAAAATACCTTCTTTAACCAGTATCACAAGACATTATACCCGCTTCGCCCCGTCAACATTCCGTGTTGGTATTATAAATTCTCATCATCAGCAATGTCGTCATGTACCATCATCAATATCTGCCACCATACCCTCATCAGTATCACCAAGTACCAAGCCGGTTGGTGTATTCGGAAGTAAGACAGTTGATTGGATTTCGTGAAATATCGCCACATACGTTGTTTTAGAGTCCTATTAAAGTGTTCCACCTAGGCGGCTTTAATATCTTCGTTCTGTGTAGTGCAAAAGTGAACGTTGTTTTCAGCGAGGAATTTCTGAAATGTTCTGTTCAGAAACGCTGATCGTTTATCGGTTTGAAATCTCGCGGGTTTCCCATCAAGAAATATCTTACCGACGGTTTCCACTAAGGCTTTTCACCGTTTTGGTTAGTATCGGTACAGACCACGCGAATTTACTGGAAACGTCCACGCAAGAAACCAAAAAGGAATACCCGTCGTTGTGTTTTTTTCAAATGTCTCAAATCAATTATGTTTGCCTGATATTGCTGATGTGGTCCCCTCGTTTTAATAGGACGCCTTTCAAATCTGTGACGAATTGGTTTATGAAGGGTAAAGGTATCCTGATGTCTCGACCACCGATTAATCTCTTGAAGTCCTAGTTTGGTGTTACGTTGCAGGGCCGTTGCACCACTATACGCCCCTGGACGACTAGGGTCAAAGTAATGACGTCTCAATATTTTCTCCACCGTTCCCATTTTGGTGTTGGGATTCCGCTTTCTTTTTTTCGGTCTCAGTTTATATGTGATTACCTGCGGGGTGTTTTCATTACTTGGGGTTTCCGCTGCTGATGTCTTGGTCTACTCTGGTGGTTTTTGTTAATTTGGCACGTAGACGATTTGTCTCTCCCCTGGGAATACCTTTGTTCTCAACCTAGGATAATCCGGTGTATCCTGACGAAGGTCAACCAACAAGTAACAGTGAGGAGACGCTGTCGCGTCCTTAAAATTATCTTGGAGGTACCCCACCTGTCGTGGGCACATTTGTTTAGCCAGATTGATAATTTGACTTCCGTCTTTCGAGTTCTTGAAAAAGACTAAATAATGTGTATTGAGGCTTATGGTTCGATGTTACTTTTTTTTCGAATAGGTTTTAAACAATGTACATCACACTAATATCTCTGTGATGACTACCTTTGGTGAATAATTTTGTTACTCTCTCGTCCGTCTCCGACATCAAGGCATCGATGACGATCAGTCTTCTCTTCTTACCACCTTTCAATATATCGATGTCTGGTAGACCCTTGATAAATCTCACTGACCCCATAGTCTCGTATATTGGTTGTCATTCCCCATAACACCATATAACTCCCTCCGGTGCGGGGACAGCTAACTCGTGAAGGTTCTGTATAAACTTTTCCCAAATATCGTTCTCCTACACCCTGTAGGCCCGGCTATCAGAGCTGTGAAGGGGTGTTTCCATCGGGGATACATCCTCACAAATGACACTTTTGTGATTGTACCACCCAAAAAAATATATTTTCCCTCCTCGACGGCGCTGAATGGAATTTGATGTAACAGTGACAACAAGTGATTTTAAGTCAGCACGCAAGGTTTCTCCCCCCCCCCCTTTAACCACACCTATTTTAAAAACTACATCCCAAATAAACACTACGGGGGTTTCCTAGTCTCAGTACGCGTTACCTGAGACTGAATTGCGACACACACACACACACACAAACAATGATTTCACATGTCATCGGCCAGGTCAGCCGGGGATTTCCCACACATCAGCACTTGGCTCATCAGACGAAAGATCCTGCAGTCATCATGGATGCCTCGGGTGATTCAAAAGAGTCACCAATTACCTATTCCATTTTTTATCAAGGATTTGTCAAAATGGAAGACGGTTGTGTTTTGAACGCTAATCAACATTGCTATGCACCTGTGTTTGATAGACATTTAACATAAACAGACAGTAGCACCAAAACAGGAGGGAGGAAGCCCAGGCGCTTAAAATTAATAAATTCATAAACCGGACAGTAATATATTTTTAAATATCTGTTCTCTGTTGTATTAATAAAATCTTTTTTGTGAAACTAAATATAGAAAGTATTTGTTTTATTTGACTTGTTTTAACTTTAATGTGAAAGAGAGAGAGAGAGAGAGAGAGAGAGAGAGAGAGCGAGTACATGCGTGGGGTCATGATACATGGTGATGATGAGACGAACAATCAATAGGGAAAACACCCCTTTTCTCAATGATTAGAATCATCGCAACCAGCACGTTATTTAAATTTGCACACCTCGTCTTATGGTCACACACCATAATATAATATAATAATATCAGCACACAGATACCTTAGGGGATAATACTCAACCACACTTACACCTAAGGTAACCGCTGAATCAAGTAGTTCTTTCCTCAAAATATAAACACATCGCACACACAACATATTCACATCACCCCTGCAATACTGCTTTCCCCAAGTTTTAGAACCGCGACACGCTAATAGATTTGAAAAGTAAACATTCGCCTTACAGCACGTTATCGTCACCCCGGTGGTCAGTTTCGTGAACCCAATCATGTACGCGTTACTTGTCATGTGTTCAGCTGATAGAGGCCTACGATGTAAGTTCCGGCCAGTTCATAGCCCATTCATATACAGGCGGGCTGCATGTTTTATTTAAGAGTAACACTTTAAAACTCTCACTTTTATTATTTCGTTAGAGATCGAAAGTTGTGGCGAGACATGATCACTCTACACCAACCGGCTTGGTACTTGGTGATGCTGATGAGGGTATGGTGGCAGATATTGATGATGGTACATGACGATAGTGCTGATGATGAGAATTTATAATACCAACACGGAATGTTGACGGGGCGAAGCGGGTATAATGTCTCTGTGATACTGGTTAAAGAAGGTATTTTATCTAATTATTTATTAAAATTGATATTCAAATACTAAAGTGTTACAGTAAAGCTATGGACTGACACTGAAATCCTATGAAGAATAAAGTGAGGAGAGATATAACCACTGAATCAGGTACTCATTAAATCCCTAATATTGACAATTGATAACGGAAAATCACGAGTGTTTACATCACGAGACGCCGAGCGAGCACCTGGTCATCCGTGTTCAGCCGAGCGAGCACCTGGTCATCCGTGTTCAGCCGAGCGAGCCAGCGCTACCTGATATAACGCCGATCACGCAGAGGCACGGGTCATGGGTCACGGCCGGAGGGGTCAGTCGAACATACGCCGCAAAAAAATTTGCAGTACCATTCAGGAAAATGTGTAGAAACATATAAAATAATATGCTGAACATATTGTCTGAACTTCTGCTACACGTATACCGTTTTTCTCACTACTACCGGCTCACACCGCCTTGCGCATATTAAGTGTTAACCAGTGTTAAGCATAATCCCCTCTAGTTTACGGCGTCTGTCTCCATGGTTACAAATAAAAGAACTAAAACGTGCACACCAAAACCCTCCTCTGAGGTTAAGTAAGATCCCCGCCTTCTACATAAGGAGAGGGAGACTAGGTGTAAGGGAGATGTGAAACAGGTCAAGGTAAGGAATACACTGTGTAAGTGAATAGAGACATAGTGTTGGGGGGGGGGGGCAGTGTAAATGGGGGAGACAGAGTGTGAGAGTGGCGGAGTGAGACAGTTTGAGAGAAATGGGAGTTGGAGATTGTGTGAGAGGAGAGGGAGTTAGAGACAGTGTGAGGTAAAGGAGAGTTAAAGACTGATGGGAGGGGGAGTTAGAGACAGTGTGATGTAAATGGGAGTTATAGACTGATGGGAGGGGGAGTTAGAGACAGTGTGATGTAAATGGGAGTTATAGACTGATGGGAGGGGGAGTTAGAGACAGTGTGATGTAAATGGGAGTTATAGACTGATAGAAGGGGAGGGAGAGTTATAGACTGATGAGAGGGGTAGAGGAGTTAGAGACAGATGGGAATGGAAGGGGAGTTAGAGACTGATGGGAAAGGTAGGGGAGTTAGAGACTGTGTGAGGTAAATGGGAGTTAGAGACTGATGGGAGGGAAAGTGAAGTTAGAGACTGATGGGAGGGGTAGAGGAGTTAGAGACAGTGTGAGGTAAAGGGGGGTTATAGAATGATGGGAGGGGTAGGGGAGTTAGAGACTGATGAGAGGGGTAGAGGAGTTAGAGACAGTGTGAGGTAAAGGGGGGTTAGAGAATGATGGGAGGGGTAGGGGAGTTAGAGACAGTGTGAGGTAAAGGGGGGTTAGAGAATGATGGGAGGGGTAGAGGAATTAGAGACAGATGGGAATGGAAGCGGAGTTAGATACTGATGGAAGGGGGGATTAGAGACTGATAGGTGGGAATGTTAGAGACAATGTGGAGTAAATCGGAGTTATAGACTGATGGGAATGGAAGGGGAGTTAGAGACTGGGTGAGGTAAATGGGAGTTATAGACTGATGGGAATGGAAGGGGAGTTAGAGACCGGGTGAGGTAAAAGGGAGTTATAGACTGATGGGAATGGAAGGGGAGTTAAAGACTGATGGGAGAGGTAGAAGGGTTAGAGACTGTGTGAGGTAAATGGGAGTTATAGACTGATGGGAATGGAAGGGGAGTTAGAGACTGATGTGGGGGAGAGTTAAAGACTGATGGGAGGGGAAGGGGAGTTAGAGACTGATGTGAGGGGAAGGGAAGTTAGAAACTGTTGGGAGGGGAAGGGAGTTAGAGACTGATGGGAGGGGTAGTTAGAGACTGATGGGATGGGGAGTTAGAGACTAATGGGAGGGGTAGGAGAGTTAGAGACTGTTGAGATGATGAGATGAGGAGTTATAGACTGATGGGAGGGGGAGTTAGAGACAGTGTGAGATAAAGGTGAGTTATAGACTGATGGGAGGGGGAGTTAGAGGCTGATGGGAGGGGGGGGGGGGGTTAGAGACTGATGGGAGGGGTAGTTAGAGACTAATGGGATGGGGAGTTAGAGGCTGATGGGAGGGGTAGTTAGAGGCTGATGGGAGGGGGAGTTAGAGGCTGATGGGAGGGGTAGTTAGAGGCTGATGGGAGGGGGAGTTAGAGGCTGATGGGAGGGGTAGTTAGAGGCTGATGGGAGGGGGAGTTAGAGGCTGATGGGAGGGGTAGTTAGAGGCTGATGGGAGGGGTAGTTAGAGGCTGATGGGAGGGGTAGTTAGAGACTAATGGGAGGGGGAGTTAGAGGCTGTTGAGATGACGAGATGAGGAGTTATAGACTGATGGGAGGGGGAGTTATAGACTGATGGGAGGGGGAGTTAGAGGCTGATGGGAGGGGGAGTTAGAAGCTGATGGGAGGGGGAGTTAGAGGCTGATGGGAGGGGGAGTTAGAGGCTGATGGGAGGGGTAGTTAGAGACAGTGTGAGGTAAAGGTGAGTTATAGACTGATGGGAGGGGGAGTTAGAGACAGTGTGAGGTGAAGGTGAGTTATAGACTGATGGGAGGGGGAGTTAGAGGCTGATGGGAGGGGTAGTTAGAGACTAATGGGAGGGGGAGTTAGAGGCTGTTGAGATGACGAGATGAGGAGTTATAGACTGATGGGAGGGGGAGTTGGAGGCTGATGGGAGGGGAGTTAGAGGCTGATGGGAGGGGGAGTTAGAGACAGTTTGAGGTAAAGGTGAGTTATAGACTGATGGGAGGGGGAGTTAGAGACAGTGTGAGGTAAAGGTGAGTTATAGAATGATGTGAGGGGGAGTTAGAGGCTGATGGGAGGGGGAGTTAGAGGCTGATGGGAGGGGGAGTTAGAAGCTGATGGGAGGGAGGTTAGAGGATGATGGGAGGGGGAGTTAGAGGCTGATGGGAGGGGGAGTTAGAGACTGATAGGAGGGAGAGTTAGTGACTGGTGGGAGGGGGAGTTAGAGACTGATGGGAGGGGGAGTTAGAAGCTGATGGGAGGGGGAGTTAGAGGCTGATGGGAGGGGGTGTTAGAGGCTGATGGGAGGGGGAGTTAGAAGCTGATGGGAGGGGGAGTTACAGAATGATGGGAGGGGGAGTTAGAGGATGATGGGAGGGGGAGTTAGAGGCTGATGGGAGGGGGAGTTAGAGACTGATGGGAGGGAGAGTTAGTGACTGGTGGGAGGGGAATTAGAGACTGATGGGAGGGGGAGTTAGAGACTGATGGGAGGGGGAATTAGAAACTGATTGGAGGGAGAGTTAGAGGCTGATGGGAGGGGGAGTTAGAGACTTCTGGGACTGGGAGTTAGAGGCTAATGGGAGGAGGAGTTAGAGAATGATGGGACGGGGAGTTAGAGGCTGATGGGAGGAGGAGTTAGAGACTGATGGGAAGGGGAGTTAGAAACTGATTGGAGGGAGAGTTAAAGGCTGATGATAGGGGGAGTTTGAGATTGCTGGGACGGGGACTTAGAGGCTGATGGGAGGAGGAGTTAGAGACTGATGAGAGGGAGAGTTAGAGACTGATGGGAGGAGGAGTTAGAGACTGATGGGAGGGGGAGTTAGAGACTGCTGGGATGGGGCGATAGAGGCTGCTGGGATGGGGCGTTAGAGGCTGATGGGAGGGGGAGTTAGAGACTGATGGGAGGGAGAGTTAGAGACTAATGGGAGGGGAATTAGAGACTGATGGGAGGGAGAGTTAGAGGCCGATGGGAGTGGGAGTTAGAGACGGATGGGAGGGGGAGTTAGAGGCTGATGGGAGGGGAATTAGAGACTGATGGGAGGGAGAGTTAGAGACTGATGGGAGGGGGAGTTAGAGACTGATGGGAGGGGGAGTTAGAGGCTGATGGGAGGGGAATTAGAGACTGATGGGAGGGAGAGTTAGAGACTGATGGGAGGGGAATTAGAGACTGATGGGAGGGAGAGTTAGAGACTGATGGGAGGGAGAGTTAAAGACTGATGGAAGGGGGAGTTAGAGACTGATGGAAGGGGAATTAGAGACTTTCTGGGAAGAGGAGTTAGAAACTGATAGGAGGGAGGAGTTATAGACTAATGGGAGGGGGAGTTAGAGACTGATGGAAGGGGAATTAGAGACTTTCTGGGAAGGGGAGTTAGAAACTGATGGGAGGGGGAGTTAGAGACTCCATATCTGCACGAGCTCACTTGCCATGCCCACACAACTCCCCCCTCCACCCCCTCGTCCACATTCAAACAATCAAATGTGACAAGTACGAGCAGATACCTCAAACATCTTTGACAATAAAACTAGACTTATATTTCCTGAAACCTCAAACATCGTTGACAACAAACCTCGACTTACATTTCCTGAAACCTCAAACATCGTTGACAACAAACCTAGACTTACATTTCCTGAAACCTCATGTTGTAAGCCAGGAATCTCTTGTAAGATTTCTCCTCCATGAGCTGCATCGGCATCTGAAACATTGCAAAACAGTCATCGACTTTAGTAATGTAAGGAGTTATCAATAACAAATATTGACATACAAACGTGAAATTAATATAATGACTTGCATTGTAAAGACATAAAGTGACAAATATTGGCATCTAATTTCATTTACCATGGACAGCTAAGAAGAGTAATGAAAACGTTCTGAAAGAGGCCGAAGCAAAAAGAGAGCTAATTTCCAATATTATGAAGAAACAATCATAATTTTTGGCCATGTAATGAGAAGGGAACAGCTGAAATATATTATAACAACTGGGAAAATTGAGGGACGAAGAGATAGAGGAAATCATAGAGAATATGTGCCGGGCAGCTTAAGAGAATAGCTTGGCTGAAGGTCAACAACAGAAATAATAAATAACTGCCGAGATAGAATGTTGTGGAGAGACATGATCACCTACGCCAGCAGGCACGGTACTTGTTGATGAATATTCATTTGAAACTGGTTGATTTCTGAAGCATATTTCAATAACGGATATAGACATCAGTAGCATGACGCTACGATCACATAGCTCTGTAAGCATACCTCAATGAGAAACACTGATATCCAAAACATGGTAGTATAGTCAGTGAGATATATATTGACTTCTAAAATAACTCATTTTTTAATTAAATAGCCAATAATTATCAGTAGCAATTAGCATCTAAATCACGATCTAAAGCTCTGGGAGTTTCTGAATAAAATCCTGGCTGAAATCGGATGCACTGGGCCACTGGCGCAGAACACAGTGCAACGATTTAACAGGTACTCAATCAGAGTGGATCTAACAGACTCTAATTATGATGTTCTGTCTGTGGGGTCAATCAATTCACTTAAACAGACAGCTGTCTTCATGTGAGAGTCTGGAATCCTACTCTGATTGAGTCTTGATCGCAGAGAGAGAGAGAGAGAGAGAGAGAGAGAGAGAGAGAGATTTTCTACAAACATCTCTCGATAATAGACACTGACATATGTGATATGTACAACAACATACTCATGTGAACAGTTGTCAATGTCAGACACTGACATCTATAATATGCCTTTGAAATGTGGATTTATAGAAGAATAGGTAGAATTGGATGGACAGAAAAGAAAACAAACGATGAAGTTTTAAAAGAACTCAAAATATAAAGAGAACTACTAAATACAATTAAGACAAGACAAATGAAATTTTTGGGGCATGTTAAAAGACACAACAGCCTACTAAAGGTAATATTGGAAGGAAAAATACGAGGTAAAAGATGCAGAGGCAGACCAAGACTAACATGGACGAGTAACATCAAAAGATGGACAAGTCAATCTATGTCAGCCTGCACCATCAAAGCAAGAAACAGAGTAGAATGACGATCCATGGTAGCCAACCTTCGTTGCGGAGACGGCATTCGATGTTGATGTTGAAACAAGACAACAATCTTGAATGACTAATTAGTTGCTATTATTTTGTTGTTAATTGTGTTAAATTATTATCCTTTCTTTCTTGTCTCCACCTTCTGGAGCCTTGAAGTGTTGCAGTAGATGATGTCTAATACATTATGATGGCTGTAGCTGTATTACTTGTGCTTTCTGCTATTTTCCTGTTACACGTAGTGTCCTTCTTTTGTTTATCTGGACGCTTAATGAGAAACAGATTTTGGTTTTTTTTTTTGCACTTGTATTTTATTCCGTCTATCCACCTCATTTGTAGTCTCCCTTCTGCGCTCCGTCCTGCTGTTTTGAGACAGAAAGCTTGTCATGTTTTTAAGACATGTGCAGTTTGCCAGATTAATGCGGAGAGTCGATCAGGCTCAATGTGAAGAATAAGTTAATGAGTATATGCCAATAGATTAATGAGTATATGCCAATAGATTGATGAGTATATACCAATAGATTGATGAGTATATGCCAATAGATTGATGAGTATATGCCAATAGATTGATGAGTATATGCCAATAGATTGATGAGTATATGCCAATAGATTGATGAGTATATGCCAATAGATTGATGAGTATATGCCAATAGATTGATGAGTATATGCCAATAGATTAATGAGTATATGCCACTAGATTGATGAGTATGTGCCAATAGGTTAATGAGTATGTGCCAATAAGTTAATGAGTATATGCCAATAGATTGATGAGTATATGCCAATAGATTGATGAGTATATGCCAATAGATTGATGAGTATATGCCAATAGATTGATGAGTATATGCCAATAGATTGATGAGTATATGCCAATAGATTGATGAGTATATGCCAATAGATTAATGAGTATATGCCAATAGATTAATGAGTATATGCCAATAGATTGATGAGTATATGCCAATAGATTAATGAGTATATGCCAATAGATTGATGAGTATGTGCCAATAAGTTAATGAGTATGTGCCAATAAGTTAATGAGTATATGCCACTAGATTGATGAGTATGTGCCAATAAGTTAATGAGTATGTGCCAATAAGTTAATGAGTATATGCCAATAGATTGATGAGTATGTGCCAATAAGTTAATGAGTATGTGCCAATAAGTTAATGAGTATATGCCAATTATAGTGTCAGCCTTCAATGTTCAGGGTAACGGGAGGTCAACGACTGGGAGTCATAACCAGGAAGATTCCAGAAGGGCAGAAACATATTTTCTCGACGGTGGCCACTTCTGATGATCAGATTGCCTCCTTCTGCAAAAGCTATGTATAAAGTTCCCTATTATTCTTGAAGAGTTATTTATTGATGTCGTGTTACTGATAAGTTATTATTGATGTCGTGTTACTGATAAGTTATTATTGATGTCGTGTTACTGATAAGTTATTATTGATGTCGTGTTACTGATAAGTTATTATTGATGTCGTGTTACTGATAAGTTATTATTGATGTCGTGTTACTGATAAGTTATTATTGATGTCGTGTTACTGATAAGTTATTATTGATGTCGTGTTACTGATAAGTTATTATTGATGTCGTGTTACTGATAAGTTATTATTGATGTCGTGTTACTGATAAGTTATTATTGATGTCGTGTTACTGATAAGTTATTATTGATGTCGTGTTACTGATAAGTTATTATTGATGTCGTGTTACTGATACGTTATTATTGATGTCGTGTTACTGATAAGTTATTATTGATGTCGTGTTACTGATACGTTATTATTGATGTCGTGTTACTGATAAGTTATTATTGATGTCGTGTTACTGATAAGTTATTATTGATGTCGTGTTACTGATAAGTTATTATTGATGTCGTGTTACTGATAAGTTATTATTGATGTCGTGTTACTGATAAGTTATTATTGATGTCGTGTTACTGATAAGTTATTATTGATGTCGTGTTACTGATAAGTTATTATTGATGTCGTGTTACTGATAAGTTATTATTGATGTCGTGTTACTGATAAGTTATTATTGATGTCGTGTTACTGATAAGTTATTATTGATGTCGTGTTACTGATAAGTTATTATTGATGTCGTGTTACTGATAAGTTATTATTGATGTCGTGTTACTGATAAGTTATTATTGATGTCGTGTTACTGATAAGTTATTATTGATGTCGTGTTACTAATAAACATTAATGACAAGGATCTGAGAATTATAAAAACATGTATTGGCAAGAAACAGTAGCCATAAAAATTAGCAGCCAAACAGGACAGTTCCAATAAATCACACAAGGAGGAGTCAGGCACGGCTGTGTTATTAAATCGCCGGATTTGTTTTCAATTTACAGGAAAAATATTATGAAATCAATCGTAAATATAAAAGAAAAAGGAATTGAAGTCAACAGTCATAACATAAACAATCTGCAATATTCGGATGACGCAGTATTAATAGCAGAGACGGAGAAGGAACTACAAGAAATAAAAGACATAATAGTAAAAGAAAGTAACGAGAAAGGTCTCAGTCTGAATAATAAGAAAACAAAAGTAATGGTCACATCGAAGTAATGATCATATATCATCACCATCATGCAGCATACAAATAAACAGGACAAATCTGAAACAAGTGCAGCGTGTCAAATACTTGGGCACAATAATAACAGCAGATGGGAGATGCACCACAGAAATAAAAAAAAACAACAGAATAGTTCAGGCCAAAATAGCATTTAAGAAAATGAAAAGCGTCTTATACAAGAAGTCTATGCCAACAGAAATGAGAAAGAGAGTTCATCGGTGCTTATCACAACCAATTCTGACATGTGAAAGCGAATCATGGGCCGTATATCATCAAGTATCAGGCCTGCTGGCGTAGGTGATCATGTCTCTTCAAAATTTTCGATCTCGACAGTTATTTATCGTTTATGTTGTTGGAGGCGAAGGCGCGCTTCCCAGTACCGGAGCTGGAAGTTGTCAGCGACCCACAGCTGATGGCTTGCGTCAGGATCGGTGAACCAGAGCCATCCAGACCATGCTCCACCTCTCCGTGGTGCCTCCCAGCACCGGAGCTGGAAGTTGTCAGCGACCCACAGCTGATGGCTTGCGCCAGGATCGGTGAACCAAAACCATCCAGACCCTGCTCCACCTCTACGTGGTGCCTCCAGTTACAGACTAACCTGTCTAGTCTGGCCAGGCGTGCAGGGATCGAAGAGGGAAGACAACCCGGTACTCAAAAATGTCGTGCTAAAGTCGGATGTGTTGGGCCGAAAGGCGCAAATACAACAGTTATACTGCAAACCACAACACAACGCAGACACGCCCACTACGTCCTTGTAAGGGCGGATGATGAAGAGGAATACTCTAGTCTACCACGATACTCTAGAATACTTTAGTCATCGGGCGAACGCAACCAACCACCATTTCTGTTGTTGACCTTCTGCCAAGCCATTCTCTTAAGCTGTCTGGTATTTTTTCTCTTTACCTTCCTCTATCTCTTCGTCCCTCAATTTTCCCAGTTGTTACAATATATTCCAGTTGTTCCCTTCTCATTACATGGCCAAAAAATGATGATTGTTTCTTCCTAATATTGGAAATTAGCTCTCTCTTTGCTTTGGCCATTTTCAGAACATTTTCATTACTCTTCTTAGCTGTCCATTTTATTCTCACCATTCTTCTGTAAAACCACATTTCTACAGATTCCATTGATTTTCTTGTTTGTTGTCCTATTATTGAGTTATTTGCGGGTCATCATCATTGCACTCCGAACATGTCCATAGGTGCTCAGATCCCCTCCTCAGCAATTCCCGCAGTGTCCAGCGACTGACGACTCCAGTTCTATGTTGGTTGATAAGTCTTCTTACACGGCCACTAAGTTTCTCATTTCTGGCTGTGCCCGATTGTTGTCCTATTGTCCAAGATTCACATACGTATGTTAAGACCTTCTCCACATAACTTTTAAGAACTCTTTTTCTTGTTTCTATTGTCAAAAATGGATTGCATAGTATCTTCCTCATTTTTTCAAAGCTGCTTTTGCCTGAGCAATTCTGCATCTTACCTCTTTTGTACATCTTCCGTCTGAGGTTAACAAAGTTCCCAAATATTTTAAGGACAGTAAATAAACAAATGAAAAGACGATTAGAGGCCACAGAGATGGCATTTCTCAGAAGAATGTTGAAAGTTCCCTGGACAGATAAAAAGACCAATGAGGAAGTTCTCAAAATGGCCAACATAAAATGGGAGCTCATAAAAAACATCAAAAAGAAACAATCAACATTTTTCGGGCACATCATGAGAAGAGAAAAGTTGGAATACTTGGTTACAACTGGCAAAATAAAAGGAAAGAGAAATCGCGGACGACAAAGAGAGAATATGCCAGATAGCTTGGATTCATGGCATGGAAAACAGTCAACAACAGAACTGATACGATACACTGTGAATATCAAATTGTGGAGGAACATGATCGCTTACGCCATCCGGTATGGTACAAGACGATGATGAAAAGTTGTTATTGGTGTGATCAGTTTGTAAGTGTCACGGCTTTGGTGTTTGTGAGTTATGCAGATTTCGTTGTGCTCTTATTGGTGTGATCAGTTTGTAAGTGTCACGGGTTTGGTGTTTGTGAGTTATGCAGATTTCGTTGTGCTCTTATTGGTGTGATCAGTTTGTAAGTGTCACGGGTTTGGTGTTTGTGAGTTATGCAGATTTCGTTGTGCTCTTATTGGTGTGATCAGTTTGTAAGTGTCACGGCTTTGGTGTTTGTGAGTTATGCAGATTTCGTTGTGCTCTTATTGGTGTGATCAGTTTGTAAGTGTCACGGCTTTGGTGTTTGTGAGTTATGCAGATTTCGTTGTGCTCTTATTGGTGTGATCAGTTTGTAAGTGTCACGGCTTTGGTGTTTGTGAGTTATGCAGATTTCGTTGTGCTCTTATTGGTGTGATCAATTTGTAAGTGTCACGGCTTTGGTGTTTGTGAGTTATGCAGATTTCGTTGTGCTCTTATTGGTGTCATGCAACACGCTGCAATTCGTTGCAAAAATCAACAATCAACAACAATAAATCAACTCACAACAACTTGTCCACAACAACAAACGTGTAACAATAACAACGGAATCGTAACAACGGGCAAGTCACAACCCTTCTCTAAGTAACAACAGCTGGTCATCTTACAAACTCGAACTCGAACGGGAAAAGTTCATAGCTCGTGTCGAAGCATAGAACAATCGACAGCACCACAGACAGCAACTGGAAGGAGAGGGCCACAGCTGTGGAGAGAACATGGGTCAACTGAGGGTAGTAGTGTTTGATATCAGTATATAGAGGGAAGGGGTGGGGGTAGTGACGTCTGGCAGTGGATGAGAGGGACAGTAAGAATGAAAGAAAGGATGATATAAGGATGATATGCAGATGATATAAGGATGATATGAAGATGATATGAGGATGATATGAAGATGATATGAGGATGATATGAAGATGATATAAGGGTGATATGAGGATGATATGAAGATGATATGAAGATGATGTGAGGATGATATGAAGATGATATGAGGATGATATGAAGATAATATGAGGATGATATGAAAATGATATGAAGATGATATAAGGATGATATGAAGATTATATGAGGATGATATGAGGATGATATGATGATGATATGAGGATGATATGAGGATGATATGATGATGATATGAGGATGATATGATGATGATATGAGGATGATATGAAGATGATATGAGGATGATATGATGATGATGATGATAATATGAGGATGATATGAGGATGATATGAGGATGATATGAGGATGATATGATGAGGATGATATGAAGATGATATGAAGATGATATGAGGATGATATGAAGATGATATGAGGATGATATGAGGATGATATGATGATGATATGAGGATGATATGAGGATGATATGATGATGATATGAGGATGATATGATGATGATATGAGGATGATATGAAGATGATATGAGGATGATATGATGATGATGATGATAATATGAGGATGATATGAGGATGATATGAGGATGATATGAGGATGATATGAGTATGATATGATGATGATATGAGGATGATATGAAGATGATATGATGATGATGATATGAGGATGATATGAAGATGATATGAAGATGATATGAGGATGATATGAAGATGATATGAGGATGATATGAGGATGATAATGTGATGAAAAAAAATTAATACAATATCACTATGTACCAAGTCAAGTACAAGTTGAGACAAGATCATAGATGACCTGAGAGTTCAGGCAGTTGAGATAAAGTAATCGGTGAGAGGAATGCAGAGGATGGCAGTAATGCGAGCAAAGAGAGTAAAGTAATCGGTAAGAAATAAATAATCATTTTGAATTAATAATATCATGCAGAGATTATGAGTTCTTCGTCTTCTTCTTTCCTTCCTCATCTGCCTTTCAGCGTCGAGGGGAGATACAATTTGCTGTCTTTTGCTCTTCTGTTTACCTCTGCTGCTGTTATGTTTCCTAATGTTTCTAATATTCCATCGATCTATCTTTTTCATGATCGACCCTTGGGTCTGGTATTCTCACAACGTTTGTTTGCTCGTTGTTTTGGGTTTTAATCTTTCTGTCTTGTCACGTGGCCAAACCATTTTATCTGTTGTTTCCTTATGAATTCTATGACGGGGGCTATTCCTAGCTTTTTTTCAGTTCTTCATTTCTAATCGTATCTCTCATACTGTGATTATGAGTAAAGTGATCAATTAGAGTGAAAGCAAGCAGAGTGAGAGAGAGAGAGAGAGAGAGCAGAAAGCAATGAGAATTATGGAGAGTGTGGAGTTGTGATGATTGGTCAACATAAGAGATAGCTTGAGCTTCTGGAATGTGACAGGAATGTGTGATGGACGAGGAACAAGAAGTGATGGCTTGAGTTCATGGAATGTGACAGGAATGTGTGATAGACGAGGAACTAGAAGTGACAGCTTGAGTTCATGGAATGTGACAGGAATGTGTGATGGACGAGGAACAAGAAGTGACAGCTTGAGTTCATGGAATGTGACAGGAATGTGTGATGGACGAGGAAGAAGAAGCAGACTTGTAATGCAAGATGTCTCCGCCGAACTCGGCATTAATTCACAAATTCTAAACAAATGAAGATATAGCAATGAAATTTGAAAATGACTACTTTCATTGTGTGAAATATGAAAGTAAATGTGTTTATAATGTATGTGAGTGTCTATAATTTATGTGTGTGTGTATAATGTATGTGTGTATAATGCATGTGTGTGTGTGTCTACAATGTATGTGTGTGTCAATAATGTATGTGTCTGTGTGTAGCGCCTAAATATTGTGACACGCCTGCCTGACGCGCCTCTCTCCAGATCTACGTCATTTGACTGAAGGTACCCCCTTGCACAATACGGTTGGGTTGTTGTTTGTGAGTGTTAGTGCACAACAGTACATGTGAGTGTTAGTGCACTACAGTACTTGTGAGTGTTAGTGCACAACAGTACTTGTGAGTGTTAGTGCGCAACAGTACTTGTGAGTGTTAGTGCACTACAGTACTTGTGAGTGTTAGTGCACAACAGTACTTGTGAGTGTTAGTGCACAACAGTACTTGTGAGTGTTAGTGCACAACAGTACTTGTGTGTTTACACAAGATAGCATTTTCCAGCTGTACGAGATAAGACGACTAGAGGAGCCACCATTGAATAGAATAGAGCCACCATTGACTAGAATAGAGCCACCATTGACTAGAATGGAGCCACCATTGACTAGACCGTAGCCACCATTGACTAGACTGGAGCCATCATTGACTAGACTGGAGCCACCATTGACTATACTGGAGCTACCATTGACTAGACTGGAGCCACCATTGACTAGACAGGAGCCACCATTGACTAGACTAGAGCCACCATTGACTAGACTGGAGCCACCATTGACTAGACTGGAGCCACCATTGACTAGACTGGAGACACCATTGACTAGACTGGAGACATCATCTGATGAAGCTGTGGTTAGCTTTTGGGGCTGGGGTTGTGGACTGAGATAGGAACAGACTAGGGAGTGGGGATCATTCAGAGAGTCAATTATAGAAGTTTTCTAATGGGCGGGGCGGGTGCCTTTTGGAGAGTTAATTATAGAAGTTTTTTAATGGGCGGGGCGTGCCTTTCAGAGAGTCAATTATAGAAGTTTTTTAATGGGCGGGGCGTGCCTTTCAGAGAGTTAATTATAGATGTTTTTTTAATGGGCGGGGCGTGCCTTTCAGAGAGTCAATTATAGAAGTTTTTTAATGGGCGGGGCGTGCCTTTCAGAGAGTCAATTAAGACTAGTAAGATCAGGTAAGAGTAAAACAGGAAGACCCAGAGAGACACTGAGAAGAACATTGATGAGAAAGGCAAGAGCAGCAGGAATCGGCTCCATCAATGAGATAGAGCTGCTTGCATAGAACAGAGACAAATGGCGAGATTTGATAACATATCTTTAAAAGAATTGAAAACTGCTAGAATAAAAAATTTAGATAAGAGAAGGAGTAACTTGGTCTACGCCCTATGGGCCGGCTACGGCTCGAAAGGTCAATAGATATATAGATAGAATCGTTGTTTATAGCTTGTTTTTTTGTACACTCTATTTCTTTCTAACTAATCGTTGTTTCCTCTTATGTGATATCTTTAACGTCTTGAGCCAGATATCAATATTCTATTCTCAAGCACATCTCTCCTGGCCCTGTAAGAGATCTAACCCAAAAACATTCACCTTGTTTATGACACATATTTCTGCTACTTGAACTTATGTTGTAGTCCCAGCAGTGGTGGGCTGTGCTGATAATGAAGTATTGCAACTACTCCAACAATACCCGGGAAATGAAGAAAGTCACACGACCAGTCTGGAACTTGGAGCTTACATTTCAACCCCTGTGACTTTAATATAGAAGATATTGCTACAGTACAAGAGAAGACACAACCGAAATATCAGATTTGTAAATATAGAAGATATTGCTACAGTACAAGAGAAGACACAACCGAAATATCAGATTTGTAAATATAGAAGATATTGCTACAGTACAAGAGAAGACACAACCGAAATATCAGATTTGTAAATATAGAAGATATTGCTACAGTACAAGAGAAGACACAACCGAAATATCAGATTTGTAAATATAGAAGATATTGCAACAGTGGGACACAAGAGAAGACACGACCGAAATATCAGATTTGTAAATATATGTCTTGGAATACTTTAACAAACAATCCGACCTTGCAGATGATTGAGCCTGTTCTCTTCTTGTCTAGCACTCACCAAAAGAGATCCTGTGGTGGTCAACAATGATTTCGATAAATCCTTTTCTGGCAGGAACCCGATCATTTCCAAATCCTACTTCATCGTGTGCGTTTGCAGAAATGGCAGCTTCGTTCTCCGAGGCTTTCGATGCAAGAAACCCGTTAATATTTGAACCCTCAGCATTGGCCGTCCCTGACTGCTCAACCTCGCTGAATCGAGCACTGGAGGTTCTCCCTGAAGACAGCACGTTTCTAAGTGAACTCTCACTTATCACTTTTCTTGAAGGAACACTTTCTTTAGGGTGCATCTTGAACACCGTAAGCGTTGCTTGTACTCGGGAACCCACTTCGATGAGCCTGCACAAAAACAATGTTACCATATACTTTTATCTGAATATGTTGGCTATGTTGCAATGTGAACAAATGATAACAATTTTGGTCTATTCACAACAAAATCGTATTTTAAAATTACGCATATAATTAATTATCAGTCGTTCATATACCATCAATTTGGGGGGACTGTTTGGTCTCGAGGCAGGACGTCGGCCTCGAGACATGAGGTTGTGGGTTCAAATCCCGGCTGCACCATTTGTGATTTTTATTTATCCCAAATAATAGTTAAGGCCCTGCTTGAAACATCAGTTAGTCATTGGATGGGAAAAAAATATGAGTACCTTTGAAGGCGGAGTTATCTGCCTGTGCGGCGAGGGACCCCTGTGCACATGACTGATTAACACGCAAAATTCAGTTCCTAGTAATTGTTCCCTTCAGGCTTTATATCTCTCTTTCTATCTTTCTCCGTTCTCTTCCAGTTTTATCTTTATCCGTACTCTTCCAGCTTTATTTCTCTCTCCGTTCTCTTCCAGCTTGATCTCTCTCTCTCTCTCTCTCTCTCCATTCTCTTCCAGCTTGATCTCTCTCTCTCCGTTCTCTTCCAGCTTGATCTCTCTCTCTCTCTCTCTCTCTCTCCATTCTCTTCCAGCTTGATCTCTCTCTCTCCGTTCCCTTCCAGCTTGATCTCTCTCTCTCTCTCTCTCCGTTCCCTTACAGCTTGATCTCTCTCTCTCTCTCCGTTCCCTTCCAGCTTGATCTCTCTCTCTCTCTCCGTTCCCTTCCAGCTTGATCTCTCTCTCTCTCTCTCTCTCTCCGTTCCCTTCCAGCTTGATCTCTCTCTCTCTCTCTCCGTTCTCTTCCAGCTTTATCTCTCTCTCCATTCTCTTCCAGCTTGATCTCTCTCTCTCTCTCTCCGTTCTCTTCCAGCTTTATCTCTCTCTCTCTCTCTCCGTTCTCTTCCAGCTTTATCTCTCTCTCCATTCTCTTCCAGCTTGATCTCTCTCTCTCTCTCTCTCTCTCTCCGTTCCCTTCCAGCTTGATCTCTCTCTCTCTCTCTCTCCATTCTCTTCCAGCTTGATCTCTCTCTCTCTCTCTCTCTCTCTCCGTTCCCTTCCAGCTTGATCTCTCTCTCTCTCTCTCTCTCTCCGTTCCCTTCCAGCTTGATCTCTCTCTCTCTCTCTCTCCATTCTCTTCCATCTTGATCTCTCTCTCTCTCTCTCCGTTCCTTCCAGCTTGATCTCTCTCTCTCTCTCTCCATTCTCTTCCAGCTTGATCTCTCTCTCTCTCTCTCCGTTCCCTTCCAGCTTGATCTCTCTCTCTCCGTTCCCTTCCAGCTTGATCTCTCTCTCTCCGTTCCCTTCCAGCTTGATCTCTCTCTCTCCGTTCCCTTCCAGCTTGATCTCTCTCTCTCCGTTCCCTTCCAGCTTGATCTCTCTCTCTCTCTCTCTCTCTCTCCATTCTCTTCCAGCTCGATCTCTCTTTCTCCGTTCCCTTCCAGCTTGATCTCTCTCTCTCTTTCTCTCCGTTCCCTTCCAGCTTGATCTCTCTCTCTCTCTCTCTCCGTTCCCTTCCAACTTGATCTCTCTCTCTCTCTCTCTCTCTCCGTTCTCTTCCAGCTTGATCTCTCTCTCTCTCTCTCTCTCCATTCTCTTTCAGCTTGATCTCTCTCTCTCTCTCTCCGTTCTCTTCCAGCTTGATCTCTCTCTCTCTCTCCGTTCCCTTCCAGCTTGATCTCTCTCTCTCTCCGTTCCCTTCCAGCTTGATCTCTCTCTCTCTCTCTCCGTTCCCTTCCAGCTTTATCTCTCTCTCCGTTCCCTTCCAGCTTGATCTCTCTCTCTCTCTCTCTCTCTCCGTTCCCTTCCAGCTTTATCTCTCTCTCCGTTCCCTTCCAGCTTGATCTCTCTCTCTCCATTCTCTTCCAGCTTGATCTCTCTCTCTCCATTCTCTTCCAGCTTGATCTCTCTCTCTCTCTCTCCGTTCCCTTCCAGCTTTATCTCTCTCTCCGTTCCCTTCCAGCTTGATCTCTCTCTCTCCATTCTCTTCCAGCTTGATCTCTCTCTCTCTCTCTCTCTCCGTTCTCTTCCAGCTTTATCTCTCTCCCCGATCCCTTCCATCTTTATCTCTCTCTCCGATCCCTTCCAGCTTGATCTCTCTCTCTCTCTCTCTCCGTTCCCTTCCAGCTTGATCTCTCTCTCTCTCCGTTCCCTTCCAGCTTGATCTCTCTCTCTCTCTCCGTTCTCTTCCAGCTTGATCTCTCTCTCTCCATTCTCTTCCAGCTTGATCTCTCTCTCTCTCTCTCTCCGTTCTCTTCCAGCTTTATCTCTCTCCCCGATCCCTTCCATCTTTATCTCTCTCTCCGATCCCTTCCAGCTTGATCTCTCTCTCTCTCTCTCCGTTCCCTTCCAGCTTGATCTCTCTCTCTCTCTCCGTTCTCTTCCAGCTTTATCTCTCTCCCCGATCCCTTCCAGCTTTATCTCTCTCCCCGATCCCTTCCTGCTTTATCTCTCTCTCCGATCCCTTCCAGCTTTATCTCTCTCCCCGATCCCTTCCAGCTTTATCTCTCTCCCCGATCCCTTCCAGCTTTATCTCTCTCTCCGATCCCTTCCAGCTTGATCTCTCTCTCCGTTACTTTCCAGCTTTATCTCTCTCCGTTCTCTTCCAGCTTTATCTCTCTCTCTCTCTCTCTCTCTCTCTCCGTTCTCTTCCAGCTCTATCTCTCTCCGTTCCTTTCCAGCTTTATCTCTCTCTCTCTCTTTCCCCGTTCTCTTCCAGCTCTATCTCTCTCCGTTCTCTTCCAGCTTTATCTCTATCCTCTCTCCGTTCTCTTCCAGCTTTATCTCTCTCTCTCCGTTCTCTTCCAGCTTATCTCTCTCACCGTTCTCTTCCAGCTCTATCTCTCTCCGTTCTCTTCCAGCTTATCTCTCTCATTCTCTTCCAGCTTTAACTCTCTTCGTTTCCTTCCAGCTTTATCTCTCTCTCTCTTCGTTCTCTTCCAGCTTTATTTCTTTCTCCGTTCTCTTCCAGCATTATCTACCTCCGTTCCCTTTCCGCTTTATCTCTCTCTCTCTCCGTTCCATTTCAGTTTTATCTATCTCCGATCACTTCCAGTTTTATCTCTCTCTCCGTTCCCTTCCAGCTTTATCTCTCTCTCCGTTCTCTTCCAGCTTAATCTCTCTATCTCTCTATCCGTTCTCTTTCAGCGTTATCTCTCTCTCCGTTCTCTTCCACATTTATCTCTCTATCCGTTCTCTTCCAGCTTTATCTCTTTCTCCGTTCTCTTCCAGCTTTATTTCTCTCTATCCGTTCTCTTCCAGCTTTATCTCTTTCTCCGTTCTCTTCCGCTTTATATTTTTCTCCGTTCCCTTCCAGCTTTATCTCTCTCTCTATCTCTCTATCCGTTCTCTTCGTGTTTTATCTTTCTCCGTTCTCTTCCAGCTTTATCTCTTTCTCCGTTCTCTTCTAGCTTTATCACTCTCTATCTCTCTACCCGTTCTCTTCCAGCTGTATCTCTCTCTCTCTATTTCTCTATCCGTTCTCTTCCAGCTTTATCTCTTTCTCCGTTCTCTTCCAGCTTTATCTCTTTTTCCGTTCCCTTCCAGCTTTATCTCTCTCTCTATCTCTCTATCCGTTCTCTTCCAACGTTATCTCTTTCTCCGTTCTCTTCCAGCTTTATCTATTTCTCCGTTCCCTTCCAGCTTTATCTCTCTCTCTCTGTTCTCTTCCAGCTTGATCTCTCTCGTTCCCTTCCAGCTCTATCTCTCTCTCTCCGTTTTCTTCCAGCTTTATCTCTCTTTCTCTCTCCTTTCTCTTTCAGCTTTATCTCTCTTCCCGTTCTCTTCCAGCTTTATCTCTCTCCGTTCCGTTCCAGCTTTATCTCTCTCTTTATCTCTTTCTCCGTTCTCTTCCAGCTTTATCTCTTTCTCCGTTCTCTTCCAGCTTTATATCTTTCTCTGTTCTCTTCCAGCTTTATCTCTCTCCCCGTTCTCTTCCAGCTTTATCTCTTTCTCCGTTCTCTTCCAGCTTTATATCTTTCTCTGTTCTCTTCCAGCTTTATCTCTCTCCCCGTTCCCTTTCAGCTTTATCTCTCTCTCACCGTTCCATTTCAGCTTGATCTCTCTCTCTCGGTTCCCTTCCAGCTTTATCTCTCTCTCCGTTCTCATCCAGCTTGATCTTTCTCTCTCTCTCTCTCTCCGTTCTCTTCCAACATTATCTATCTCCGTTCTCTTCCAGCTTTATCTCTATCTCTGTTCTCTTCCAACTTCATCTCTCTCTGTTCTCTTCCAGCTTTATATATCTCTGTTCTCTTCCAGCTTTATCTATCTCCGCTCTCTTCCAGCTTTATCTATCTCTGTTCTCTTCCAGCTTTATCTATGTCTGTTCTCTTCCAGCTTTATCTATCTCCGCTCTCTTCCAGCTTTATCTATCTCTGTTCTCTTCCAGCTTTATTTATCTCCGCTCTCTTCCAGCTTTATCTATCTCCGCCCTCTTCCAGCTTTATCTATCTCCGCTCTCTTCCAGCTTTATCTATCTCTATTCTCTTCCAGCTTTATCTATCTCCGCTCTCTTCCAGCTTTATCTATCTCCGCTCTCTTCCAGCTTTATCTATCTCCGCTCTCTTCCAGCTTTATCTATCTCCGCTCTCTTCCAGCTTTATCTATCTCCGCTCTCTTCCAGCTTTATCTATCTCCGCTCTCTTCCAGCTTTATCTATCTCTGTTCTCTTCTAGCTTTATCTATTTCTGTTCTCTTCCAGCTTTATCTATCTCTGTTCTCTTCCAGCTTTATCTCTATCTCCGATCTCTTCCAGCGTTATCTCTCTTTCTCTGCTCTCTGTGACCTGACAACGTTAACATCTGTCCTGTCCGTGATGTTGTCATTTCAGTTATTCCTATTTCTACCTTTGCTTCTTGCACCTTTTACAATTTCCCATATGATTATTTATGTAGCACCCGATGAGCGTCTTTGTGACCTTACCATCCCAGCCTTCGTTCACTCACGATAGTGAGAAGGTTTGCTATTAATTATTCACGATAGTGAGAAGGTTTGCTATTAATTATTCACGATAGTGAGAAGGTTTGCTATTAATTATTCACGATAGTGAGAAGGTTTGCTATTAATTATTCACGGTAGTGAGAAGGTTTTCTATTAATTATTCACGATAGTGAGAAGGTTTTCTATTAATTATTCACGATAGTGAGAAGGTTTTCTATTAATTATTCACGGTAGTGAGAAGGTTTTCTATTAATTATTCACGGTATTGAGAAGGTTTTCTATTAATTATTCACGGTAGTGAGAAGGTTTTCTATTAATTATTCACGGTAGTGAGGAGGTTTTCTATTAATTATTCACGGTAGTGATGAGGTTTTCTATTAATTATTCACGATAGTGAGGAGGTTTTCTATTAATTATTCACGATAGTGAGGAGGTTTATTTTCTATTAATTATTCACGATAGTGAGGAGGTTTTCTATTAATTATTCACGATAGTGAGAAGGTTTTCTATTAATTATTCACGATAGTGAGGAGGTTTTCTATTAATTATTCACGATAGTGAGAGGATTTTCTATTGATTATTCACGGTAGTGAGAGGATTTTCTATTAATTATTCACGATAGTGAGAGGATTTTCTATTAATTACTCACGATAGTGAGAGGATTTTCTATTAATTATTCACGATAGTGAGAGGATTTCTATTAATTATTCACGATTGTGAGAGGATTTTCTATTAATTATTCACGATAGTGAGAGGGTTTTCTATTAATTATTCACGGTAGTGAGAGGATTTTCTATTAATTATTCACAGTAGTGAGAGGATTTTCTATTGATTATTCACGGTAGAGAGAGGAATATCTATTGATTATTCACGGTAGTGAGAGGAATATCTATTGATTATTCAAGGTAGTGAGAGGAATATCTATTGATTATTCACGGTAGTGAGAGGAATATCTATTGATTATTCACGGTAGTGAGAGGATTTTCTATTAATTATTCACAGTAGTGAGAAGATTTTCTACTGATCAGCATCTTTTTGACTCTGTGCCGGACCTCTGTGCCGGACCTCTGTGCCGGACCTCTGTGCCGGACCTCTGTGCCGGACCTCTGTGCCGGACCTCTGTGCCGGAGCTCTGTGCCGGACCTCTGTGCTGGTACTATGGTCCAAGTGTGGAATGTCTAGGATACTACGACATAGCGTCTCAATTAAATCATTAACAAATAACGGACTCTAAATGCAAGAACATGAACCTCTACCGAGATGTTATGTGTCAGGCGAATGACAGGAAACAGTCCGAGAGACAAGATCAGAAATGAAGAACTGCGAAAAAAAAGCTAGGAATAGCCCCCGCCATGGAATATAAAAAGAAACAACAGATAAAATGGTTTGACTACGTGACAAGGCAGTGCGATCAAAACACAACACAACGAGCCCTCAATAAACGTTGCGAGAAGACAGACCCAAGGGTCGACCACAAAAAAGATGGATAGATAGAATATTAGAAGCACTAGGAAACAACAGCAGCAAAGACAAACAGAAGAGGGAAAGACTGCAAATTATATCTCCCTTCGACGCTGAAAGGCAAATGAGGAAGAAAAGAACCAATTATAGGAAACAGAAGCTCAAGCCAGCTGTTAACTGCTAGCATACTACTTTTGCCTGAAATATCGGCTAGAATATCACAAACTACAGAAGCTCTTGCAAAATATGAATTTGTTTAAACAAATAAAGACATCACTCTTGCAAAATGTGAATTTGTTTAAACAAATAAAGATATCACTCTTGCAAAATGTGAATTTGTTTAAACCAATAAAGATATCACTCTTGCAAAATATGAATTTGATTAAACAAATAAAGATATCACTCTTGCAAAATGTGAATTTGTTTAAACAAATAAAGATATCACTCTTGCAAAATATGAATTTGTTTAAACAAATAAAGATATTACTCTTGCAAAATATGAATTTGTTTAAACCAATAAAGATATCACTCTTGCATACGTTTGTGAAACAAGGATTCTTACAGCATAGCCACAAAATCAAATACAAGCTATAGAGATGGGATCTTATCGTAAGGATTTGGGTATCTCTTATTTGGATCATATCAAGAATGGAAAAGTTTGCAAAAGAATATAACAAGGAATCGAGGTATACTTTCACTACATGCAAAGAAGCCCAAAGAAATGATTTAGTCACGTGTCTCGGTCTTTAGCCTGAAGTCACGTGCCTCGATGGTTAGCCTGAAGTCACGTGTCTCGATATTTAGCCTGAAGTCACGTGTCTCGGTCTTTAGCCTGAAGTCACGTGTCTCGATATTTAGCCTGAAGTCACGTGTCTCGATCTTTAGCCTGAAGTCACGTGTCTCGATCTTTAGCCTGAAGTCACGTGTCTCGATCTTTAGCCTGAAGTCACGTGTCTCGATCTTTAGCCTGAAGTCACGTGTCTCGATCTTTAGCCTGAAGTCATGTGTCTCGATCTTTAGCCTGAAGTCACGTGTCTCGATCTTTAGCCTGACAAAATTTATTCTGCGGGGAAAAGAGGATGAAGAAAACAGAGCAAGAGAAAGAGATGAAGGAACAACATGAGAGAATGGATGGTCGTCACGTCTCAAAGAAAAGCTGTAAATAGAAATCAACGGGGAAGGTTGAAAAATCTATCAGTGGTGCCCAAACAATGCCCAGTATTACGGGATGAGGAAAGAGAGGATACCACATTTGTGCAACATTAGCTCAATGTTAAATGTTACAGCAACCAGTTATGTGCAACATTAGCTCAATGTTAAATGTTACAGCAACCAGCTATGTGCAACAGTAGCTCAATGTTAACTGCTACACCAACCAGCTATGTGCAACAGTAGCTCAATGTTAACTGCTACACCAGCCAGCTATGTGCAACAGTAGCTCAATGTTAACTGCTACACCAGCCAGCTATGTGCAACTGTGGCTCAATGTTAACTGCTACACCAGCCAGCTATGTGCAACAGTAGCTCAATGTTAACTGCTACGCCAACCAGTTATGTGTAACTGTGGCTCAATGTTAACTGCTACACCAACCAGTTATGTGCAACAGTAGCTCAATGTTAACTGCTACACCAGCCAGCTATATGCAACAGTAGCTCAATGTTAACTGCTACACCAACCAGCTATATGCAACAGTAGCTCAATGTTAACTGCTACGCCAACCAGTTATGTGTAACTGTGGCTCAATGTTAACTGCTACACCAACCAGCTATGTGCAACTGTGGCTCAATGTTAACTGCTACACCAACCAGCTATGTGCAACTGTGGCTCAATGTTAACTGCTACACCAACCAGCTATGTGCAACAGTAGCTCAATGTTAACTGCTACACCAACCAGCTATATGCAACAGTAGCTCAATGTTAACTGCTACACCAACCAGCTATATGCAACAGTAGCTCAATGTTAACTGCTACACCAACCAGCTATATGCAACAGTAGCTCAATGTTAACTGCTAACAAACCACTTGACGACTACATGTTGATGTTGATTTGTTATCCTTTTCTGTGTCGTCTTCGTCCATTCATAATGAAGATAGTGTTCTGTGTGTGTTTTGCAGTTTACTGCGATGTTACAATACGTGTGCCTTTGACCCGAAATATCCGACTCCACTGATGATATAATTATTGGAGCAGCAAGTGGCATCTCTCTCTGGTCCGTATCTACTAAGGCTGAGTAATCTGTTTCCGGGAACGTTTACGTAAGTGTAGTAGGAAATGTTATCATCTAGAGCTCATCAAGCCATAACAAGAACAAGTTACGCTGGAAACAAGAGCCAAACGATGCTAGCAGCAACGTTTAGATAGTAGCATATTTTGCATTTCATTTGAGACCTCTGATCAGAAATAATGTCAGCGTGTAGCGTGATATGTTCGACACAGGATACACAGATCACAGTGGGCCTCGTCCAAGTCTCGAGCCCAGAAAAAGTGTTCCATCGTGAATAGTTCGAGCAATGTTTGGACTCGGACCTTCATTACATTGTAAGGTTACAAGAGGACACTGGGGGATACATGATGATACTGGAGGCTACACGAGGACACTGGAGGTTACACGATGACACTGGAGGTTACACGATTACACTGGAGGTTACACGATTACACTGGAGGTTACACGAGGACACTGGAGGTTACATGATGATACTGGAGGCTACACGATGATGCTGGAGGATACACGATGACACTGGAGGTTACACGATGACACTGGAGGTTACACGATGACACTGGAGGTTACACGATTACACTGGAGGTTACACGAGGACACTGGAGGTTACACGATGTCACTGGAGGTTACACGATTACACTGGAGGTTACACGATGACACTGGAGGTTACACGATGACACTGGAGGTTACACGATTACACTGGAGGTTACACGAGGACACTGGAGGTTACATGATGATACTGGAGGCTACACGATGACACTGGAGGTTACACGATGACACTGGAGGTTACACGATTACACTGGAGGTTACACGATTACACTGGAGGTTACACGATTACATTGGAGGTTACACGAGGACACTGGAGGTTACATGATGATACTGGAGGCTACACGATGATGCTGGAGGATACACGATGACACTGGAGGTTACACGATGACACTGGAGGTTACACGATGACACTGGAGGTTACACGATTACACTGGAGGTTACACGAGGACCCTGGAGGTTACACGATGACACTGGAGGTTACACGATTACACTGGAGGTTACACGATGACACTGGAGGTTACACGATTACACTGGAGGTTACACGATTACACTGGAGGTTACATGGGGACACTGGAGGTTACACGGGGACACTGGAGGTTACACGGGGACACTGGAGGTTACACGAGGACACTGGAGGTTACACAATGACACTGTAGGATGGGGGCCTCGGTAGCCTAGTTGGGAAAACCACCCGACTAGACTACCGACGTTCGGACAACCCGTGTTCAATTCCCGCTGGGAGCAGTGTGAATTGTACTCGTGGTTGGAATAAAAAAAAAAAAAAATACCCCCACGGTCGACCCAGCCGTTGGCAGAAATGGGTACCAGGGTATATTATCCTGGGAAGGTGAGGAATGTCGCTTCGCATCTGAGTTTCGATGCTTGAGGCTACACTATACAGAAATATCCGAACATTTCTGGATAGGCGGCCGAGGACATATGGGTATATACTCGCGTGCTAAGACGCCGGTTCAAGTCTCGTACTTTACCTTTACCTTTACTGTAGGATACACGATGACACTGGAGGTTACACGGGGACACTGGAGGTTACACAATGACACTGGAGGTTACACGATGACACTGGAGGTTACACGGGGACACTAGAGGTTAGACGATGACACTGGAGGTTACACGATGACATTGTAGGATACACGATGACACTGGAGGTTACACGATGACACTGGAGGTTACACGGGGACACTGGAGGTTACACGAGGACACTGGAGGTTAAACGATGATACTGGATGTTACACAAGGACACTGGAGGTTACACGGGGACACTGGAGGTTACACGAGGACACTGGAGGTTAAACGAGGACACTGGAGGTTAAACGAGGACACTGGATGTTACACGAGGACACTGGAGGTTACACGAGGACACTGGAGGTTACACGATGACACTGGATGTTACACGAGGACACTGGAGGTTACACGAGGACACTGGAGGTTACACGAGGACACTGGAGGTTACACGAGGACACTGGATATTACACGAGGACACTGGAGGTTAGACGAGGACACTGGAGGTTACACGAGGACACTGGAGGTTACACGAGGACACTGGAGGTTACACGATGACACTGGAGGTTACACGAGGACACTGGAGGTTACACGGGGACACTGGAGGTTAGACGATGACACTGGAGGTTACACGATGACATTGTAGGATACACGATGACACTGGAGGTTACACGATGACACTGGAGGTTACACGGGGACACTGGAGGTTACACGAGGACACTGGAGGTTAAACGATGATACTGGATGTTACACAAGGACACTGGAGGTTACACGGGGACACTGGAGGTTACACGAGGACACTGGAGGTTAAACGAGGACACTGGAGGTTAAACGAGGACACTGGATGTTACACGAGGACACTGGAGGTTACACGAGGACACTGGAGGTTACACGATGACACTGGATGTTACACGAGGACACTGGAGGTTACACGAGGACACTGGAGGTTACACGAGGACACTGGAGGTTACACGAGGACACTGGATATTACACGAGGACACTGGAGGTTAGACGAGGACACTGGAGGTTACACGAGGACACTGGAGGTTACACGAGGACACTGGAGGTTACACGATGACACTGGAGGTTACACGAGGACACTGGAGGTTACACGGGGACACTGGAGGTTACACGATGACACTGGAGGTTACACGATGACACTGGAGGTTACACGATGACACTGGAGGTTACACGGGGACACTGTAGGATACACGATGACACTGGAGGTTACACGATGACACTGGAGGTTACACGAGGACACTGGAGGTTACACGATGACACTGTAGGATACACGATGACACTGGAGGTTACACGATGACACTGGAGGATACACGATGACACTGGAGGTTACACGATGACACTGGAGGTTACACGGGGACACTGGAGGTTACACGAGGACACTGGAGGTTATACGATGACACTGGAGGTTACACGATGACACAGTAGGATACACGATGACACTGGAGGTTACACGAGGACACTGGAGGTTACACGATGACACTGGAGGATACACGATGACACTGGAGGTTACACGATGACACTGGAGGTTACACGATGACACTGGAGGATACACGATGACGCTGGAGGTTACACGATGACACTGGAGGATACACGATGACACTGGAGGTTACACGAGGACACTGGAGGTTACACGATGACACTGGAGGTTACACAAGGACACTGGAGGTTACACAGGGACACTGGAGGTTACACGAGGACACTGGAGGTTACACGAGGACACTGGAGGTTAAACGAGGACACTGGAGGTTAAACGAGGACACTGGATGTTACACGAGGACACTGGAGGTTACACAAGGACACTGGAGGTTACACGATGACACTGGATGTTACACGAGGACACTGGAGGTTACACGATGACACTGGAGGTTACACAAGGACACTGGAGGTTACACGGGGACACTGGAGGTTACACGAGGACACTGAAGGTTACACGAGGACACTGGAGGTTAAACGAGGACACTGGAGGTTAAACGAGGACACTGGATGTTACACGAGGACACTGGAGGTTACACAAGGACACTGGAGGTTACACGATGACACTGGATGTTACACGAGGACACTGGAGGTTACACGAGGACACTGGAGGTTACACGAGGACACTGGAGGTTACACGATGACACTGGAGTTTACACGATGACATTGGAGGTTACACGATGACACTGGAGGTTACACGAGAACACTGGAGGTTACACGAGGACACTGGAGGTTACACGATGACACTGGAGGTTACACGATCACATCGAAGGTTACACGAGTACACTGGAGGTTACACGAGGACATTGGAAGTTACACGATGACACTGGAGGTTACACGAGTACACTGGAGGTTACACAATGACACTGGAGGTTACACGATGACGCTGGCGGTTACACGATGACACTGGAGGTTACACGAGGACACTGGAGGTTACACGATGACACTGGAGGTTACACGATGACACTGGAGGTTACACGATGACACTGGAGGTTACACGAGGACACTTGAGGTTACACGAGGACACTGGAGGTTACACGATCATACTGAAGGTTAAATAATCACACTGGAGGTTCAACAATCACACTTTAGAGTTACAAGATCACACTGGACTTAGCGGTAGTGAAAATATAACGTGTTAACCGCGAGGGCGCCACTTGTGGGCATCAGAACAGGGAAGTGTATTCAAGTATGTCTCCCATTGTTTATTGCAGTGTCACGGTGACCAACGAGGTTGCAGGTCCGTGCATTTGGAGCCAAGCCAAAAAAGAATGGACGAACCAATAATGTGTATAACCATCAAGCTACAAGAACAAGCATCTTGTCATTTCTGAGCCATTATTTGGGAACGCGAAACGCTTCTTTGTCTTATCTAATTACCCGAAGATCGATTAATCCAGTAGGTCATGATAGTGCACGTTGGTGACCAGATTTTAACAGCGATCTGTCATCAAACACAATCCAAGGAGCACTAAAGTAATCTCAAGACAAACACAATCCAAGGAGCACTAAAGTAATCTCAAGACAAACACAATCCAAGGAGCACTAAAGTAATATCAAGACAAACACAATCCGAGGAGCACTGACGTAATCTCCACACAAACAATCCAAGGAGCACTGACGTAATCTCCACAGAAACATAATTTAAGGAGCACTGATGTATTCTCCACACAAAAACAGTCTAAAGAGCAGTGACGTAATCTCGACACAAACATAATCCAAGGAGCATTGATGTATTCTCCACACAAAAACAGTCTAAAGAGCAGTGGCGTAATCTCCACACAAACATAATCCAAGGAGCACTGACGTAATCTCCAAACAAACACAACTGTTATCTGACGCGAGATCAGAAAAGAAAAGACATCGACTCCAAAAAGCATCTGCAGATTTAGCAACTTCATCATGACACCAACGTGGGTAATAACTTCATCGTGCCATCAACGTGGGTAACAACTTCATCGTGCCATCAACATGGGTAACAACTTCATCATGCCATCAACTTGGGTAACAACTTCATCGTGCCATCAACTTGGGTAACAACTTCATCATGCCATCAACGTGGGTAACAACTTCATCATGCCATCAACTTGGGTAACAACTTCATCATGCCATCAACTTGGGTAACAACTTCATCATGCCATCAACGTGGGTAACAACTTCATCGTGCCATCAACTTGGGTAACAACTTCATCATGCCATCAACGTGGGTAACAACTTCATCATGCCATCAACTTGGGTAACAACTTCATCATGCCATCAACTTGGGTAACAACTTCATCGTGCCATCAACATGGGCAATAACTTCGTCATGCCATCAACATGGGTAACAACTTCATCATGCCATCAACATGCGTAACAACTTCGTCATGCCATCAACTTGGGTAACAACTTCATCATGCCATCAACTTGGGTAACAACTTCATCGTGCCATCAACTTGGGTAACAACTTCATCATGCCATCAACTTGGGTAACAACTTCATCGTGCCACCAACATGGGTACCAACTTCGTCATGCCATCAACTTGGGTAACAACTTCATCGTGCCATCAACATGGGTAACAACTTCATCGTGCCATCAACTTGGGTAACAACTTCATCATGCCATCAACATGGGTAACAACTTCATCGTGCCATCAACTTGGGTAACAACTTCATCGTGCCATCAACTTGGGTAACAACTTCATCGTGCCATCAACTTGGTTAACAACTTCATCGTGCCATCAACTTGGGTAACAACTTCATCGTGCCATCAACTTGGGTAACAACTTCATCGTGCCATCAACTTGGGTAACAACTTCATCGTGCCATCAACTTGGGTAACAACTTCATCATGCCATCAACTTGGGTAACAACTTCATCGTGCCATCAACATGGGTAACAACTTCATCGTGCCATCAACTTGGGTAACAACTTCATCGTGCCACCAACATGGGTACCAACTTCATCGTGCCATCAACCTGGGTAACAACTTCATCGTGCCATCAACATGGGTAACAACTTCATCGTGCCATCAACTTGGGTAACAACTTCATCATGCCATCAACCTGGGTAACAACTTCATCGTGCCATCAACTTGGGTAACAACTTCATCATGCCATCAACTTGGGTAACAACTTCATCATGCCATCAACTTGGGTAACAACTTCATCATGCCATCAACTTGGGTAACAACTTCATCATGCCATCAACTTGGGTAACAACTTCATCATGCCATCAACTTGGGTAACAACTTCGTCATGCCATCAACTTGGGTAACAACTTCATCGTGCCATCAACTTGGGTAATAACTTCATCGTGCCATCAACATGGGTAATAACTTCATCGTGCCATCAACTTGGGTAACAACTTCGTCATGCCATCAACTTGGGTAATAACTTCATCGTGCCATCAACATGGGTAATAACTTCATCGTGCCATCAACTTGGGTAATAACTTCATCGTGCCATCAACTTGGGTAACAACTTCGTCATGCCATCAACTTGGGTAACAACTTCATCGTGCCATCAACTTGGGTAACAACTTCATCATTCCATCAACTTCGGTAACAACTTCGTCATGCCATCAACTTGGGTAACAACTTCATAATTCCATCAACTTCGGTAACAACTTCGTCATGTCATCAACTTGGGTAACATCTTCATCATGCCATCAACTTGGGTAACAACTTCATCATGCCATCAACATGGGTCACAACTTCATCATGCCATCAACTTGGGTAACAACTTCATAATTCCATCAACTTCGGTAACAACTTCGTCATGCCATCAACTTGGGTAACAACTTCATCATGCCACCAACATGGGTAATAACTTCATCGTGCCATCAACCTGGGTAACAACTTCATCATGCCATCAACATGGGTAACAACTTCATCATGCCATCAACCTGGGTAACAACTTCATCATGCCATCAACCTGGGTAACAACTTCATCGTGCCATCAACATGGGTAACAACTTCATCATGCCATCAACATGGGTAATAACTTCATCATGCCATCAACATGGGTAACAACTTCATCGTGCCATCAACTTGGGTAACAACTTCATCGTGCCACCAACATGGGTAACAACTTCATCATGCCATCAACATGGGTAACAACTTCATCATGCCATCAACAAGGGTAACAACTTCATCGTGCCATCAACTTGGGTAACAACTTCATCATGCCATCAACATGGGTAACAACTTCATCATGCCATCAACCTGGGTAACAACTTCATCATGCCATCAATTTGGGTAACAACTTCATCATGCCATCAACATGGGTAACAACTTCATCGTGCCATCAACTTGGGTAACAACTTCATCGTGCCATCAATTTGGGTAACAACTTCATCGTGCCATCAATTTGGGTAATAACTTCATCGTGCCATCAATTTGGGTAATAACTTCATCGTGCCATCAACTTGGGTAACAACTTCATCATGCCATCAACTTGGGTAACAACTTCATCGTGCCATGAACATGGGTAACAACTTCATCGTGCCATCAACTTGGGTAACAACTTCATCGTGCCACCAACATGGGTACCAACTTCATCGTGCCATCAACCTGGGTAACAACTTCATCGTGCCATCAACATGGGTAACAACTTCATCGTGCCATCAACTTGGGTAACAACTTCATCATGCCATCAACCTGGGTAACAACTTCATAGTGCCATCAACATGGGTAACAACTTCATCATGCCATCAACTTGGGTAATAACTTCATCATGCCATCAACATGGGTAACAACTTCATCGTGCCATCAACTTGGGTAACAACTTCATCGTGCCACCAACATGGGTAACAACTTCATCATGCCATCAACATGGGTAACAACTTCATCATGCCATCAACCTGGGTAACAACTTCATCGTGCCATCAACTTGGGTAACAACTTCATCATGCCATCAACATGGGTAACAACTTCATCATGCCATCAACCTGGGTAACAACTTCATCATGCCATCAATTTGGGTAACAACTTCATCATGCCATCAACATGGGTAACAACTTCATCGTGCTATCAACTTGGGTAACAACTTCATCGTGCCATCAATTTGGGTATCAACTTCATCGTGCCATCAATTTGGGTAATAACTTCATCGTGCCATCAATTTTATGTAATAACTTCATCGTGCCATCAATTTGGGTAACAACTTCATCGTGCCATCAACTTGGGTAACAACTTCATCGTGCCATCAATTTGGGTAATAACTTCATCGTGCCATCAATTTGGGTAATAACTTCATCGTGCCATCAACTTGGGTAACAACTTCATCGTGCCATCAACTTGGGTAACAACTTCATCGTGCCATCAACTTGGGTAACAAATTCCTCATGCCATCAACTTGGGTAACAACTTCATCGTGCCATCAATTTGGGTAACAACTTCGTCATGCCATCAACTTGGGTAACAACTTCATCGTGCCATCAATTTGGGTAACAACTTCATCGTGCCATCAATTTGGGTAACAACTTCATCGTGCCATCAACTTGGGTAACAACTTCATCGTGCCATCAATTTGGGTAACAACTTCGTCATGCCATCAACTTGGGTAACAACTTCATCGTGCCATCAATTTGGGTAACAAATTCCTCATGCCATCAACTTGGGTAACAACTTCATCGTGCCATCAATTTGGGTAACAACTTCGTCATGCCATCAACTTGGGTAACATCTTCATCGTGCCATCAATTTGGGTAACAACTTCATCGTGCCATCAATTTGGGTAACAACTTCGTCATGCCATCAACTTGGGTAACAACTTCATCGTGCCATCAATTTGGGTAACAAATTCCTCATGCCATCAACTTGGGTAACAACTTCATCGTGCCATCAATTTGGGTAACAACTTCGTCATGCCATCAACTTGGGTAACAACTTCATCGTGCCATCAATTTGGGTAACAACTTCATCGTGCCATCAATTTGGGTAACAACTTCATCGTGCCATCAACTTGGGTAACAACTTCATCGTGCCATCAACTTGGGTAACAACTTCATAATGCCACCAACGTGGGTAATAACTTCATCATGCCACCAACATGGGTAACAACTTTATCATGCCACCAACATGGGTAACAACTTCATAATGCCACCAACATGGGTAATAACCTCATCGTGCCATCAACATGGGTAACAACTTCATCATGCCTTCAACCTGGGTAACAACTTCATCATGCCAACAACAATGGTAACAACTTCATCATGCCACCAACATGGGTAACAACTTCATCATGCCACCAACATGGGTAACAACTTCATCATGCCACCAACATGGGTAACAACTTCATCATGCCATCAACATGGGTAACAACTTCATCATGCCACCAACATGGGTAACAACTTCATCATGCCACCAACATGGGTAACAACTTCATCATGCCACCAACATGGGTAACAACTTTATCATGCCACCAACATGGGTAACAACTTCATCATGCCACCAACATGGGTAACAACTTCATCATGCCACCAACATGGGTAACAACTTCATCATGCCACCAACATGGGTAACAACTTCGTCATGCCATCAACATGGGTAACAACTTCATCATGCCATCAACCTGGGTAACAACTTCATCATGCCACCAACATGGGTAACAACTTCATCATGCCATCAACTTGGGTAACAACTTCATCGTGCCATCAACATGGGTAACAACTTCATCATGCCATCAACCTGGGTAACAACTTCATCATGCCACCAACATGGGTAACAACTTCATCATGCCACCAACTTGGGTAACAACTTCATCATGCCATCAACCTGGGTAACAACTTCATCATGCCACCAACATGGGTAACAACTTCATCGTGCCATCAACTTGGGTAACAACTTCATCATGCCATCAACATGGGTAACAACTTCATCATGCCATCAACTTGGGTAATAACTTCATCGTGCCATCAACATGGGTAACAACTTCATCATGCCATCAACATGGGTAACAACTTCATCATGCCACCAACATGGGTAATAACTTTATCGTGTCATCAACCTGGGTAACAACTTCATCATGCCATAAACTTGGGTAACAACTTCATCGTGTCACCATATTGGGTAACTGGAGTAGTTGAAGCTTATACAATCAGAGAAGTACTTGTGCAATCATAGAGAGGCACTTAACAAATGATAGACATGTTCTTGTACAATCACAGGGGAGACGTACTTGTGAAATCATAGAGAAGTACTTGTACGGTCAGAGAAGTACTTGTACAATAAGAGAAGTACTTGTGCAATCACAGAAAGGTACGTGTGCAATAACAGAGAGGTACTTGTGCAATCATAGAGATATATCTGCACAATCAGAGAGGTATTTGTACAATAATAGAGAGGCACTTATACAATCAGAGAGGTGCTTGTACAATCATAGAGATATACCTGTACAATCATAGAGAGTTACTAATACAATCATAGAGAGATACCTGTGCAGTCATAGTGAGGTAAAATCATAGAGAGATACCTGTACAATCATAGAGATGTACTTATACAATCATAGAGAGATACCTGTACAATCATAGAGATGTACTTTTACAATCATAGAGAGATACCTGTACAATCATAGAGAGATACATGTACAAACATAGAGAGGTACTTATACAATCAAAGAGAGATACCTGTACAATCATAGAGAGGTACTTATACAATCATAGAGAGGTACTGGGCTTCTTTATCAACAGACCTCATCAGTGTTACCCTCACCTCACTTTTATGCTGACTACTACGGGAAGCTAAAATGGGAAAATAAATAGGGTCTTCACCAGCTGTGAGTTGCTGACCGTGCTGTGACGACCACCGTAGAATAATATATAGCACGGCTCGTGTGTTCCAATATCTGGAGCTGATCAAATAAAAGCACATGCGAGACAACTTCGCGTGTCAGTCATTCACATACCATAAATGTTGATATTGGGGGCACAAACCGACGACTGTTACTTTCCAATATGGCCCAATGGTTTCTTGTGTTCCCTTGGGTAGATCTGAGCTCAGTGCCAAGGTTGTGCGTTTCATCGGCCGAACCGTTACAAGGGGAAATACATGCGCATCTCCGGATATTGACTTCAAACTTTGCCTTTACCCCGATCTAGGGATATAAATAGAAGATTGCACATCTAGAAATGCCTTAAATGGGCACCTGATTTTTTTTCTGGAAAAGTAAAGCGGCACGGGCGTGATACTGACCACATTACCCCAAAAATCGTGTCTGTAAAATTTATGGTCACTAACACCATATTCACTATACGCCACTTGGCGTGACGGTGGCTCTTTACTTTTTTTACATCTAGAATAGTATGTCTTTTGGTGTGTGCTGAGACTGCTATGACTGGGTCTACAGCTACATTTCTTTGTTGGGAGATGAGTTATAGTAATTCGGATGATTCCACTGGCACGGGCGGTTGAGCAATTATGGATTTTAATTCGTTTGCAGTGATACCGGGCCCTTCCATAACAATAACAATAACATCTATAATATTTTGTTACTGAATGGGAGATCGACCTCTGCACATTAATGGCAGACCTATGGGTGACCAAGTAGATGATAAAAGAGTATTATGCTGCGAGTTTGTTGTAGTTAGATCGTCACAGAACTCTTATTTCACTCTCTTATTTCACTCTCTAATTTCACCATCTAAGCGGGTCGGATAATTTTATTTGCTACTGTATGCAGAAGACAGAACTACATGTGGCTGCCGTGCTGCCTTGCTCGGGAGAGTAAAAGGCTAAGGGAGGGCACCCTAAAGTAAAACAACCTCACTGCCTTGTGCGTGAGACATTTTAGTCAATGGCTAACGGAGTCTACCGTAAACAAACCGACGGAAGGAAACAGAAAACCACCGTCGTAACTCCTTTGTATAATCATGGGTCGCCACAACTATAGAATTCACAAAAAATGTTCGCATCAGGTTACTTTAAGCAAGAAAATGGCTTGGCAAGGGGTCAACAACAGAAATGATAAATGACTTTCGAGATAGAACGTGGTGGAAAGACATGATCACCTACGCCAGCAGACATGGCACTTATATTTAAAAAAATTGCTCCATATTAGTTGAATCGAACTTGACTCGCAATTCCTGCTGCGTCATTCTTCACAATAAACACCAATCATCATCAATCGCGTCATTCTTCACAATAAACACCAATCATCATCAATCCCGTAAAGTAACAATCTTTAAATATCTGGGAACAACATTATCTGAAGATTGTATCATTGTCTCAAACTATATATCATTGTCTCAAACTATATATCATTGTCTCAAACTATACATCTTTGTCTCAAACTATACATCATTGTCTCAAACTATATATCATTGTCTCAAACTATATATCATTGTCTCAAACTATGTATCATTGTCTCAAACTATATATCATTGTCTCAAACTATATATCATTGTCTCAAACTATGTATCATTATCTCAAACTATGTATCATTGTCTCAAAGTATATATCATTGTCTCAAACTAGATATCTTTGTCTTAAACTATATATCATTGTCTCAAACTATATATCATTGTCTCAAACTATACATCATTGTCTCAAACTATATATCATTGTCTCAAACTATATATCATTGTCTCAAACTATATATCATTGTTTCAAACTATATATCATTGTCTCAAACTATATATCATTGTCTCAAACTATATATCATTGTCTTAAACTATATATCATTGTCTCAAACTATATATCATTGTCTCAAACTATATATCATTGTCTCAAACTATATATCATTGTCTCAAACTATATATCATTGTCTCAAACTATATATCATTGTCTCAAACTATATATCATTGTCTCAAACTATATATCATTGTCTCAAACTATATATCATTGTCTCAAACTATATATCATTGTCTCAAACTATATATCATTTTCTTAAACTATACATCATTGTCTCAAACTATATATCATTGTCTCAAACTATATATCATTGTCTTAAACTATATATCATTGTCTCAAACTATATATCATTGTCTCAAACTATACATCATTGTCTCAAACTATACATCATTGTCTCAAACTATACGTCATTGTCTCAAACTATACATCATTGTCTCAAACTATACATCATTGTCTCAAACTATACGTCATTGCCTCAAACTATACCTCATTGTCTCAAACTATACATCATTGCCTCAAACTATACGTCATTGTCTCAAACTATACATCATTGTCTCAAACTATACATCATTGCCTCAAACTATACGTCATTGCCTCAAACTATACCTCATTGTCTCAAACTATACATCATTGTCTCAAACTATACGTCATTGTCTCAAACTATACGTCATTGTCTCAAACTATACACCATTGTCTCAAACTATACGTCATTGTCTCAAACTATACATCATTGTCTCAAACTATACATCATTGTCCCAAACTATACATCATTGTCTCAAACTATACCTCATTATCTCAAACTATACGTCATTGCCTCAAACTATACCTCATTGTCTCAAACTATACATCATTGTCTCAAACTATACATCATTGTCTCAAACTATACGTCATTATCTCAAACTATACGTCATTGTCTCACACATTCTCCATTTTTTCCCCTCAAGGAATGATGAACAAATTAGGTATCCATATAGCAGTAGTGGAGCCGCGATAGCTCAGTGGTTAGTGAACTGGACTACCACGGACAAGGGGTAGGGTTCGATCCTAACCGACGGCTTCCGGGTTCACCCAGCCTTAAATTGGTACCGGATTTTTTTCTGGGAAAGTAAATCAGCACGGGCGTAATACTGACCACATTACCCCAAAAATCATGTGCTGAAGGTCTGTAAAATATAGGGTCACTAACACCATATTGCCTGTGTGTTACCGGGGCCTCATTATGAGGGAGGTAAAGAATAGTGACACTGTGACCTTCCAGGCATGTCGTAAGAGGCGACTAAGGAGGTTGATCGATGGCTTGACAAGCTGTCATTGTAAAAAGTATTGTTATGGAAACAGCGCCATAGATTTTAGAGCAGTGATCTCTGCAATATGTGCCATTTTGGCACGCAAGGTTTCTGTTTTTGAGATTGTGGTTCTGCCCTATGTGCCGTCTTCGGCTCGAAAGGACAATAGATAGATAGATAGAACACCATATTTCCCTATACGCCACTTGGCGTGACGGGGGTACTTTACTTTTTTTTTTTTTTTTTATAGCAGTAGTGCTCTGCGTGTATGTTCAATACCCTCGTCACATACATCCCGTTTGTCTATGAAAGAATTGATCATCTCAACAAGTGTATTTGACACATTATATAATTTTAGTTCTTAATAATTACTTTCATACATTTTGTAAAATGTTAATTAAGTCGCACTGTTATCATCATCATCAAGTGCCATGCCTGCTGGCGTAGGTGATCATGTTTCTCCATAACTTTCAATCTCGATAGTTATTTATCATTTCTGTTGTTGACCTTCTGCCAAGCCATTCTCTTGTGTCTTTTCTCTTTGCTTCCCTTTATCTCTTCGTCCTCAATTTTCCCAGTTGTCATAATATATTCCAGCTGTTCCCTTATCATTACATGGCCAAAAAATAATGAGCACTCTTTTTAGCTGTCCATGGTATTCTCAACATCCTCCTGTAAAACCACATTTCTACAACCTCCAGTGATTTTCTAGTCTGTTATTATATTGTCCATGATTCACATCCATATGTTAAGACTGGTTCTACATAAAATTTAAGAGCTCTTTTTCTTGTTTCTATTGTCAAAAATGAATTGCATAGTACCTTCCTCATTTTTTGAAAAGCTGCTTTTGCCTGTGACATTCTGCATCTTACCTCTGTTGTACATCTACCATCTTACCTCTGTTGTACATCTACCATCTTACCTCTGTTGTACATCTACCATCTCACCTCTGTTGTACATCTACCATCTCGCCTCTGTTGTACATCTACCATCTTACCTCTGTTGTACATCTACCATCTTACCTCTGTTGTACATCTACCATCTTACCTCTGTTGTACATCTACCATCTCACCTCTGTTGTACATCTACCATCTTACCTCTGTTGTACATCTACCATCTCACCTCTGTTGTACATCTACCATCTTACCTCTGTTGTACATCTACCATCTTGCCTCTGTTGTACATCTACCATCTTGCCTCTGTTGTACATCTACCATCTTACCTCTGTTGTACATCTACCATCTCACCTCTGTTGTACATCTACCATCTTGCCTCTGTTGTACATCTACCATCTCACCTCTGTTGTACATCTACCATCTCACCTCTGTTGTACATCTACCATCTCACCTCTGATGTACATCTACCATCTTGCCTTTGTTGAACATCTACCATCTCACCTCTGTTGTACATCTACCATCTCACCTCTGTTGTACATCTACCATCTCACCTCTGTTGTACATCTACCATCTCGCCTCTGTTGTACATCTACCATCTCACCTCTGATGTACATCTACCATCTTACCTCTGTTGTACATCTACCATCTTACCTCTGTTGTACATCTACCATCTCACCTCTGTTGTACATCTACCATCTTGCCTCTGTTGTACATCTACCATCTTGCCTCTGTTGTACATCTACCATCTTGCCTCTGTTGTACATCTACCATCTTACCTCTGTTGTACATCTACCATCTCACCTCTGTTGTACATCTACCATCTTGCCTCTGTTGTACATCTACCATCTCACCTCTGTTGTACATCTACCATCTCACCTCTGTTGTACATCTACCATCTCACCTCTGATGTACATCTACCATCTTGCCTCTGTTGAACATCTACCATCTCACCTCTGTTGTACATCTACCATCTCACCTCTGTTGTACATCTACCATCTCACCTCTGTTGTACATCTACCATCTCGCCTCTGTTGTACATCTACCATCTCACCTCTGATGTACATCTACCATCTCACCTCTGATCTACATCTACCATCTCACCTCTGTTGTACATCTACCATATCACCTCTGTTGTACATCTACCATCTCACCTCTGTTGTACATCTACCATCTCGCCTCTTTTGTACATCTACCATCTCACCTCTGATGTACATCTACCATCTCGCCTCTGTTGTACATCTACCATCTCGCCTCTGTTGTACATCTACCATCTCACCTCTGATCTACATCTACCATCTCACCTCTGTTGTACATCTACCATCTCGCCTCTGTTGTACATCTTCCAAACTGTTATATAAAGTGTAAACAGAGGGAACATGCAAATAATTGTTCAGGTCAGTTAGTAAGCAATTATCGTTCCTTTATTGAAGCTGTCACGAAACATATTAACACTATTTATCTCGTTACTTTAATTAATGATGCACCGATACTTCCCCTAGATCCCTGCAGTTTTGGCAATAGTTTTGTTTACAAAAGAAATAAATTAGAAAGTGAAAGCTGAAGTGAGAAATCGAAACGAAGAGTTTCCGGTTCCTGTTATTGAACTGACCTGAACTCGGCCGGGAGCTTCTAGCGAAACTGGCGACCACGAAACCTTACAAAAGAGACCCTTGTGTGCTGTTTTTCTAGGCTCTAGTCTGTATCTTAAACAAGGACACGTCTGCAGTGGACCTAAGTTCTAGACAGTAAGTATCTTTAGTTTTAGCCATTGATATAGTTTGTCTTACATTTAAAAACGAAGAAAGTAGAAAAAAAGAAAGCTATTTTTTCAGTGACAACAAACATACAAAAAATAGTTTACTATATTTATATATTATATTGCTCAACTCTCTCTCTCTCTCTCTCTCTCTCTCTATATATATATATATATATATATATATATATATATATATATATATATACACGTTGTTATACCTACCACATTACCCCAAAAATCATGTGCCGAAGGTCTATAAAAACCTTTTTTAAAAGTATGGTCACTAACACTAACACCATATTCCCTATACTCACACAGGCCTATTTACTTTACTATACCCCACTTATTGTGATGGAGGCAAAAGAAAATGATTTATATAATAAATTATTGTAAACTCAGTTTATAAGAGAAACATCAAGTCAATTCAACAATTTATTCCATTATTCCCCCACTCCCTCCTTGTTGAAGACAAGAGGCATATCGTAAACAATAAACAGCATAATATAAACACACAGTGACACATATTTCATTATAGTATTTACAACATTTAGCCATTCCCACATACTGTCACACTCCAACAGAGACACTATTATCTACACTAAGACGATCTCTATGCTGTGGCACCAACTATTCTTTAGTTCGCAAATTGCTAAACCAAATAGTTGTAAGTTTATGTTATAAGTTGTTTTATACGAAAACTATTGAAGATTTGGAGAGTCTGTTGTAGCATAGGAGGCATTTTATAGTTGCATCATTTTCCTTGATCATGTGTACAATTTGGTGATATTTATAATTATGATGTAATGTAAATTACTTGATAAAACTTGTGTTTTCTGAGGTGTGTCACTTTGTATTTTGTTGTAGAACAAACTCAAAGAACTTGGTGGAAGTAATAGCAGAAGTAGTAGCAGAAGTAGTAGCAGAAGTAGTAGGAAGTAGTAGCAGAAGTAGTAGGAAGTAGTAGCAGAAGTAGTAGGAAGTAGTAGCAGAAGTAGTAGGAAGTAGTAGCAGAAGTAGTAGGAGAAGTAGTAGGAAGTAGTAGGAGAAGTAGTAGGAAGTAGTAGCAGAAGTAGTAGCAGAAGTAGTAGCAGAAGTAGTAGGAAGTAGTAGGAGAAGTAGTAGAAGTAGTAGGAGAAGTAGTAGGAAGTAGTAGCAGAAGTAGTAGGAAGTAGTAGCAGAAGTAGTAGGAAGTAGTAGGAGAAGTAGTAGGAAGTAGTAGCAGAAGTAGTAGGAAGTAGTAGGAGAAGTAGTAGGAAGTAGTAGCAGAAGTAGTAGGAAGTAGTAGCAGAAGTAGTAGGAAGTAGTAGGAGAAGTAGTAGGAAGTAGTAGCAGAAGTAGTAGCAGAAGTAGTAGCAGAAGTAGTAGGAAGTAGTAGCAGAAGTAGTACTTCCGATCATCTATTGTTCTTTGGTTTTTTTCTGTTCTTGATTATTTGTGATATTTTTCCGAGTGTTGTAAACTTACCCTCTTTCCCTAAAATGATTCGTGGAAGTATTAGGCAGCAGTAACTTACTTAGGAGTCATTCATTTTGCTCAGACATGGGATAGACTTGTAATAACTCCACAACACTGACAATTTGAAGCATGTCATAACTGACCTCACAACTTGTGTTGGATGATGTCTAGATATGTTTGTGTTACATGTCAAGCCATCGTGCTACCCCATGATGTCTAGATATGTTTGTGTTACATGTCAAGTCATGGTGCTACCCCATGATGTCTAGATATGTTTGTGTTACATGTCAAGTCATGGTGCTACCCCATGATGTCTAGATATGTTTGTGTTACATGTCAAGTCATGGTGCTACCCCATGATGTCTAGATATGTTTGTGTTACATGTCAAGTCATGGTGCTACCCCATGATGTCTAGATATGTTTGTGTTACATGTCAAGTCATGGTGCTACCCCATGATGTCTAGATATGTTTGTGTTACATGTCAAGTCATGGTGCTACCCCATGATGTCTAGATATGTTTGTGTTACATGTCAAGCCATGATGCTACCCATGATGTCTAGATATGTTTGTGTTACATGTCAAGCCATGATGCTACCCCATGATGTCTAGATATGTTTGTGTTACATGTCAAGCCATGATGCTACCCCATGATGTCTAGATATGTTTGTGTTACATGTCAAGCCATGATGCTACCCCATGATGTCTAGATATGTTTGTGTTACATGTCAAGTCATGGTGCTACCCCATGATGTCCAGATATGTTTGTGTTACATGTCAAGCCATGATGCTACCCCATGATGTCTAGATATGTTTGTGTTGCATGTCAAGCCATGGTGCTACCCCATGATGTCTAGATATGTTTGTGTTACATGTCAAGCCATGGTGCTACCCCATGATGTCTAGATATGTTTGTGTTACAAAGAAAGATGACACTGATATAGTGTTAATGATTAGAAAAAAATTGTGTGCTTTAACACCATACTCTATATACCATGATGTAGCAGTATTTTTTTCTTTATTCATTGAAATCACATACTGATTATGCTATTTTATATTTAATTTTTATTTTTCTTAGGTTCTGGCAGCAACCCTACCCCCCTTGATGACTTCTAACTCACCAGACACAGAAAACATTTCTGGAGTCATATTCTCATGAGCCATCCAGGAGCCTTAGCGCAAAGCTCTTTCTCATGAAAGTCTAGAAGTGACGATTTAGCCAGACAGGACTGTAGGGAAGAATGTGGAATCTAATCTTCAATGCAGCTCGATATTATGCTCCGTACATCACACTGCCTGTCGCTGCGGTGATAGGAGTTATTGGTTACAATATTGAGTGGACTCTACGGAAGGAGAAAAACACTCCTTATAAAGCAGAGAGCATTTTAGAGGAAAGAAATGAACGAAAGCTTCGGGAGATAGATTTGGCAGACCCCACGCAAGTAGAGTCACTAAAATCTAAAAAAGACATCCCAAAGACAATACTTGGCCGAAATGAGAACTCTAACCGGAAGGCCTGAGACAGTTCATTCGCTATTTCTTTTAATTGAAAACGCTAGTGATAATGTTAAGTGAAAAAGGGGACTAAAGTTAGCAACCAGGACTGTATGTTCAAGTGCTGTGTTCAGAGGCCATATGTGGTTTTATGTCAGGGAATTTCTCCATAATGTTTAAGTGAAGTCAGGGCAAGCTGGGGGTGTGTGTGTCTGGTCCATCTCCGTGTTTTCTATTAATAAAAAGGTCACTGTTTACAATGATGAAGAGCTCAGTTGTCAGAGTTAAGTGTGATTTTAGTTTGTTTGATGTTAGTTTGTTTGATGTTAGTAAGTGTGATGTTAGTTTGTTTGATGTTAGTTTGTTTGATGTTAGTAAGTGTGATGTTAGTTTGTTTGATGTTAGTAAGTGTGATGTTAGTTTGTTTGATGTTAGTAAGTGTGATGTTAGTTTGTTTGATGTTAGTATGTGTGATGTTAGTTTGTTTGATGTTAGTAAGTGTGATGTTAGTTTGTTTGATGTTAGTATGTTTTTGCGATGTTAGTTTGTGATGTTAATTTGTACAATGATAGTTTGTATAATGTCTTTGTTGCAGATTCCATTTGTGGATGTAGAACACCTCTTGTTGAAAGTGACAGTGTAGAGTCTTCTATGTTTGCTGCTGTTCATTTCTACCTGTTTCATTAACTGAACATAGCCTAAACTTTTGTTTACATAATTAGTTTCAATGACATTGATCAACTCTTTGTAATAAGGGGGAAAAGAAAGCACACTTTCACATGTTGTATGGCGTTCATGCACTTGCTGAGATGTTCCTCTATAATCAGGAGAGATCATAGGCACTGTAATCAATTATTATGCTTCTAGAGTTGTATATAAGAAATAGATACATGGTATGATGTGTTGTTGGCCACTGGAGCTTTGATAATGATCAGTTGCATGATGCATTTGAGACTGGTGAAAAGAAGTTCTGTGGTGGTAAGATATGTGTAGGAGAGACGCTATGTGGTTGTAAGATATGTGTAGGAGATAAGTTCTGTGGTGGTAAGATATGTGTAAGAGACAAGTTCTGTGGTGGTAAGATATGTGTAAGAGACAAGTTCTGTGGTGGTAAGATATGGGTACTTAATTTTTTTTTTTTTTTTTTGTTTCTTGTCCAGTTTGGTGTGTGATGTTTATAATTGTTGTTGCATGTTTCTTGTCCAGTTTGGTGTGTGATGTTTATAATTAATGTTGCATGTTTCTTGTCCAGTTTGATGTGTAATGTTTTTAATTGTTGCATGTTCTTGTCTAGTTTGGTGTATACTGTTTTTAATTGTTGTATGTTTCATGTCTAGTTTGGTGTATACTGTTTTAATTGTTCTTGCTTATTTCTGATGTGTAATATTTTTAGGATATTACATCATGGAGCCATGGTATAACATTTAATCTCCAGGTGCTCTGCTGGCATATTGTGTATCTGCAGGGTGGCAACTATCTCGAGTCTAAATAACTGGCTCATTACAAGGGAGATTATGTCTCTGATATTTCAGACACTGAAACTAGCACCCTGGTTTTTGAAAAGCTGATGTTTGGCAGTGTTCGAGTCTTGCCTCATGAGATGCACACAAGATACAATACAAGAGTAATTTGTTAACTTCTCTTTCACTGTAATTGTTAGTCTTAGTGTAAAGGCAGTGGTAAGTGTGCTGAAGACAAGAGGTTGGGTTCAGTCGATAGGTTTGTAGGTTCTATATCTATCAATCAACATTTTGAGCTGAAGACAGGAGGTTGGGTTCAGTCGATAGGTTTGTAGGTTCTATATCTATCAATCAACATTTTGAGCTGAAGACAAGAGGTTGGGTTCAGTCGATAGGTTTGTAGGTTCTATATCTATCAATCAACATTTTGAGCTGAAGACAGGAGGTTGGGTTCAGTCGATAGGTTTGTAGGTTCTATATCTATCAATCAACATTTTGAGCTGAAGACAGGAGGTTGGGTTCAGTCGATAGGTTTGTAGGTTCTATATCTATCAATCAACATTTTGAGCTGAAGACAGGAGGTTGGGTTCAGTCGATAGGTTTGTAGGTTCTATATCTATCAATCAACATTTTGAGCTGAAGACAAGAGGTTGGGTTCAGTCGATAGGTTTGTAGGTTCTATATCTATCAATCAACATTTTGAGCTGAAGACAGGAGGTTGGGTTCAGTCGATAGGTTTGTAGGTTCTATATCTATCAATCAACATTTTGAGCTGAAGACAAGAGATTGGGTTCAGTCGATAGGTTTGTAGGTTCTATATCTATCAATCAACATTTTGAGCTGAAGACAGGAGGTTGGGTTCAGTCGATAGGTTTCTAGGTTCTATATCTATCAATCAACATTTGAGCTGAAGACAAGAGGTTGGGTTCAGTCGATAGGTTTGTAGGTTCTATATCTATCAATCAACATTTTGAGCTGAAGACAGGAGGTTGGGTTCAGTCGATAGGTTTGTAGGTTCTATATCTATCAATCAACATTTTGAGCTGAAGACAAGAGGTTGGGTTCAGTCGATAGGTTTGTAGGTTCTATATCTATCAATCAACATTTTGAGCTGAAGACAGCGCATTGAGCAAAGATTCTAGACTGGCGGAGTCTATGTCAGACAATCTTTGCTATCATGTGTCATGTCTTGCACAAGATCTGCATTGTACCTCACCACATGCCCCTGTTCTGGTGAGCTTCTCAAACTGGGCAACTGAGCTGATGCTGCCTCTCACCTCAGTGTTCTCTTAGTGTTTCTCTAGTTCTGCCTATTTTTTCTTTCACCCTGTTTCACATTTGAAGGTCTGCTTTAAGATTCTCTTGTTGTCTTGTCTCATCACATGGCCAACATATGACCACCACCTCTTGATTATAGTTGATATATTTGGATGCTTTGTCATTTCCCTAATCCAGGATCAGTCACCATTAATGGGTACAGCTTGGCTTAGTTCTGACCACTTTAGCCACAAATGTGCTGGTCATCATTAAAATATGAGTACTATCACCATGTTCTGTATACACCGATTTGATGTTGATAGATTCTTTTTTCATTATAAAGTGGGTCATGACCATAAGCAGAAGAGTGAAAAAAGGCAGATTGTGACTGAGAACAAGAGTTGGAGCAAGTAAATGTTCAAACATTTGTGAAATTTGGTAACAACAGATGAGGAAATTGTCAAATCAGTCTGATTTATGGATTAGAAAATGGATGTCAGGTAAGAATACAAGAAAAGTGCAGATATTTACTAACACATGCTAGGAATATTTTAATGTAGTGGCAGCAAGGAAGGGAACTGACTGCCTTATCTCCTGACACTGTGGTCTAGTTGTCTCTCCCCTGTGATAAACAAGGACATTATTTTCTCTTGTAAGGATACTTCTGAGTGTCTGACACTGTTGGAGATGTTAGGTTGTAACTAAATATAAATCAATTAACAATAGGATAAATGATAAACAAATGATGGTGGGAAGTAGAGGAGACACACTTTAGAAGTCGACCATAAGCATTACCAGACAAGTAGTTACCTGGAACACAAAGATTAAGCAGGGAAAATCCACAAATAAACACATGCTGAAGAAACATAGAGAACGATCACAGAGATAACTGGCACTTGGGAAAGTGACAACATAAGATGGAAATGATCGGAGAAGTCTTTGTTGATGGCCTGTGATCCAACAGAGACTGAGAGTGCCAGAAGAGAAGTGAGAAGTCAGTGATCCACTTCCCAGACATGTTTGTACCTGAGTAGTTTAGCTCACATTTTGACAGGCGTGTTCACAATACAATCATCACGTGACGTCATGCTTTAACAGTGATAATTTCCTACAACATATTTTCAATGCTATTATTTTACTTATCAAAAGTTTTGATAGAAATTGTAAACAAATTGTACATTGCCATCTTCTGAACACAGAAACTGATACGTTGACTTGACTACTAGTCCTGGCTGCCTGGACATATCATGTGGACTGGACCATAGCTGTTGACTATTTAAAATACTGCTGCAGAAGCCCATTAGAGGGAGACATTCAATTGTTGTTGCAAATTGCCTTTCAATACAAAAAATATACTATTTTTGAGAGCCTGGTTATCGTTCTTTGTTGTGGTTGTTTTTTTGTGTTAAATGAGCTTGTTTTGCTATTCGGTCATTATCTTTTCTCATCACATGGACATATAATGAGAAGAGATAATAACCGAATAGCAAAGCAAGCCCTCATTTGGGAAACAACAAGTAGGAGGAAAAGAGGCCGACTCAAAGAGACACTGAGAATAACATTGATCAGGGGGGCAAAGGCAACAGAGATTGACTCCCTCAATGAGATTGAGATGCTTGCACAGAACAGACAAATTGCTGCAAGTTTTGATAAAAGATCTTTGCAAAGATTGAGATTGCTAGAAAGAAAATTATTGAAAAAGAGAATAAGTATCTGGGTCTATGCCCTACGGGCTGACTACAGCTTGAAAGGTCAATAGATAGATAATATGTGAAATCACAGGTGATAAGCAAGTGGTTTGAAGATTAGAATAAGGTGGCTGTGCTGTTCTGCAGTCGTTTCATGTTTTGTGACAATTCTCTGTTACTTGTGTGGGTCAGTGGTTTGGACTCTACAATGGTACCTCAAATGACCCTACCTTCAAATGTTCAAGAAGTTGAGGGTTAAATTCGAGATCACAGTTTCTCTTCTACCTTTCAGCTCCCTGTGGAGCATTGGTCTTCAGCAAACATTTTCCAAGTCGTTCTGTTTTTTGCCATTCTTCTAAGATCATTCCATGTCTTCCCAATTATCTTCATCTATGCTTCTATCTGTACTCTCCAAGAATTTTTTGGTCTTCCTCTTTGTCTTTTCCTCTGGGGGGTCCAAAAAAGGGCCTGTTGTGTAATACTCTCAGTTGGCTTCCGTAGTGTGTGTCCTATCCATCGCCATCATCTTCGCTGTATATCTTTATCCACTGGTATTTGACTGGTACATTTCCATAATTCTATGTTAGTGATTTTGTCCTGCCATTTCCATCCTTTTATTCTTGCATAAGCATCCATCATGATTGTAAATTTTGTTGTTCTCCATGTTTCACAGCCATATAATAGGACTGACTTAACATTGGAGTTGAAAATTTTAATCTTTGTATTTAACCTAATTTCTTTGGACTTCCATATGTTTCCCAGTGCAATGAAAGCTCCTCTTGCTTTTGATATCCTTATTTGGTATCACCTGAAAAAATGCTGGCTGAAATCGGATGCACTGGGCCACTGGCGCAGAACACAGTGCAACGTATTAACGGGTGTTCAGTCAGAGTGGATCTGACAGACTCTAATTGTGATGTTCTGTCTGTGGGGGCGATCAACACACTTAGCCTGACAGCTGACTTCATATGAGAGTCTGGAATCCTTACTCTGATTGAGTCCTGAACGCAGAGAGAGAGAGAGAGAGAGTATCATTTTCTGTTCCTCCCTCTTTATCTATATTACTGCCCATATATATATGAACTAGCTAAAGAGGCTGAGGAATTAACAAATAAAAGAGATCACAGTTTGAACGATCCTCAACTCCGCAAGTGTAGTTAAGAAATTAGTGAGGGCTTTCGTTCAAACCAGAACGCATTTCAGTAAACTTTCAGGACTAAGAAGTCTTTAGGTATATTTTAAAATAAGTTATTGAACATTAATGTTGGTGGAATCGTGACCAACTCTGTTTATAATTAATAATTGATATTGGCACTAAGTTAGTTCATTGTACTCAAGAGATCAACACTTCCTATTGTAGACCACGCTTTTTCAAAAGTAACTGCCTTCCTCCTCGCTGGTCCCTTATGTGGGAACTGTTGTGATGCTGGTGTTTGATGTGGGAACTGTTGTGAGGCTGGTGTTTGATGTGGGGACTATTGCAAGGCTGGTGTTTGATGTGGGAACTGTTGTGAGGGTGGTGTTTGATGTGGGAACAATTGTGAGACTGGTGTTTGATGTGGGAACAGTTGTGAGGCTGGTGTTTGATGTGGAAACTGTTATGAGGGTGGTGTTTGATGTGGGAACAATTGTGAGACTGGTGTTTGATGTGGGAATAGTTGTGAGGCTGGTGTTTGATGTGGGAACAATCGTGAGGCTGGTGTTTGATGTGGGAACTGTTGTGGAGCCAGTGTTTGATGTAGGAACAAATGTGAGTCTGGTGTTTGATGTGGGAACAGTTGTGAGGCTGGTGTTTGATGTGGGGACTGTTGTGGAGCCAGTGTTTGATGTGGGAACAGTTGTGAGAGTGGTGTTTGATGTGGGAACAGTTGTGAGAGTGGTGTTTGATGTGGGAACAGTTGTGAGAGTGGTGTTTGATGTGGGAACAATTGTGAGAGTGGTGTTTGATGTGGGAACTGTTGTGGAGCCAGTGTTTGAAGTGGGAACTGTTGTGGAGCCAGTGTTTGATGTGGGAACAGTTGTGGAGCCAGTGTTTGATGTGGGAACAGTTGTGAGAGTGGTGTTTGATGTGGGAACAGTTGTGAGAGTGGTGTTTGATGTGGGAACAGTTGTGAGAGTGGTGTTTGATGTGGGAACAATTGTGAGAGTGGTGTTTGATGTGGGAACTGTTGTGGAGACAGTGTTTGAAGTGGGAACTGTTGTGGAGCCAGTGTTTGATGTGGGAACTGTTGTGGAGCCAGTGTTTGAAGTGGGAACTGTTGTGGAGCCAGTGTTTGATGTGGGAACTGTTGTGGAGCCAGTGTTTGAAGTGGTAATAGTTAATAATCTAGCTGTGAGTCCAGTGTTGATGAAGTAGTAATTCTTCATATTGCACAACATAGGATGTGGATATTAATTTAATAACGCATAAGAGGAATAGACAAAGAATGTAGATCGTAACTAGTGTACTCGACAGGTCACCTTCATTGCACATAAAAGTCTGTGAGTCCACTGCTTCACGCTGTACTTCGACTTTGATCTTAAATGTGACGTAAACACTCTCGACACCTCTCAGAGATAGCCGGTCTGGCAACATCAAAATCATACCCTTTGTTCATTCTGCTCTGGATAGTAAGATAATAGCGCTCTACCAGTCTCGTCAAAGCTCTGGAAGTCACGAACACAATCATTTCTTCTTTGCTTCATTCATACTCACGTGAAGCCGCCAGAATAACTTCAATGATTTGTCGTAGTTCACCCTCTCATAGATGTCTGCAAAAAGTCAACTTTCATATCCAAGTGTCTTGTTTCAACAACAGGATGTAGTGAGACTGAGCTGCGCTGCTTTTCTGTATGACTATTTGCCACTTCGCAGCTGCTTGACACTTATCAAACCAGATCATTTCCACTCTAGACTACCAACTAACCTCCGTCGTATCAGGCGAATATTTCTATTAACAAAACTTCACTTCTTAACAACCGGAGCAGTCCATCCGGTCTGTGACGTTATTCAGAACTTGAATAGGAAACTCAACACTTTCCTGTCCTGTGCCACCATTGTCCAACTCATTGAGCAGGATCTATCAAGCATCAAGCAGCGTATCCACACAAAACTCCCTGTGCGTCCCGTCTCATTATCCCTGAAAGCGGTTTAGGCGAACCATCCTTCTACATGCTCCCTAAAACCCAACTCAAGACCCATAGTGTCGACCCGCTCCTGTCCACAGGAACACATATTCGAGGCCAAGACAATCTATTTTTGTGTGCCTTCTGTGTGGATACTTGGGTATGTATACGCACTTTTGCACATGCAGGTGTACGCACACGTATGGGTGTAGCCGTGTGTATTGGATATACAGTATATGTATAAGGGTCAGTGTTTTCTCGCTCGGTTGTATATGCGTGGATACGTATAGACATTACCGGTGGCGTTATGGTTGAGGTAACCTATACAATATCCCTCCACCCTTTTTTAGAACCTTCCCAACTGTGTTTTGACCCTCCCATTAGCTGGTCAACTACGCTATCCTAGCCCTTGTTCGTTTTCCTTCTGGCCACAGCACAATACACAGGGAAGACATTTATATTTCTCATTCTAGTTAGAATTATTTTGTTTTAGATACTTCATTACTAGTTTGCTATGTATTACTAAAAATCACTGGAGTCTGTAGAAATGTGGTTTTACAGAAGAATGTTGAGAATACCATGGACAGCTAAGAAGGGTAATGAAAACGTTATGAAAGAGGCCAAAGCAAAAAGAGAGCTAATTTCCAATATTAGGAAGAAACAATCATCATTTTTTGGCCATGTAAAGAGAAGAGAACAGCTGGAATATATTGTAACAACTGGATAAATAGAGAGACGAAGAGATAGAGGGAAGCATGGAGAAAAGATACCAGACAGCTTAAGAGAATGACTTGGCAGAAGGTCAACAACACAAATGATAAATACCTGTCGAGATCGAAAGTTATGGATAGTCATGATCACCTACGCCAGCAGGCCCGATACTTGATGATGTAGGACTAATTTTATTTACTTACATGTGTTTGTTGTTCCTGCTGAAGGCCTACAGAGTCTAAATCGTTCGAGTTCAAAGGTCAATACTATGACCAAGCCAGTGGTGTTGCTATGGGAACCAAGATGGACCCTACTAATTACACTTGCTTGTTCATGCATTGCCTTGAACACAAATACTCAACTCGCATCAAGCTCTCCGAATTTCCCGTCCGCAGGCACTCACGCCATCTAACCAACACTCTTCTAATAGTGTAATAGTTTCTATTATGTCTCTATTAATGTTGTTTCTATTAATGTCTCTGTCACTGCATCTATCCATCTTCTTCTGGGTCTTCCTCTTGGTCTTTTTCCATGCATTTTCGAGAAGAGCGCCTTTGACGGTGATTAATAAAGTACATTTATAGTCAAGAGCTTTAACCATCACAGACTATTCTCAGTCATAATATATAATCAAGTTTATTGATCTTCAACTTGGCACGTGATACATAACAGTGGAAGCACTTCTCTTAGAGTTACTGCTCTTTAATTCTGGACATACAGGGGTTAATACCCACGATTACGTAATGTCATTGCACCTATACTGTTACCATCATCATCAAGTACCGGGCCTGCTGGTGTAGGTGACCATGTCTCCACAATTTTCGATCTCGACAGTTATTTATCATTTCTGTTGTTGACCTTCTGCCAAGCCATTCTCTTAAGCTGTCTGGTATTTTTTTTTTTGTCTTTGCTTCCCTCTATCTCTTCAGGAGGCGAAGGCACGCCTCCCAGCACCAGAGCTGGAAGTTGTCAGCGACCCACAGCTGATGGCTTGCGCCAGGATCGGTGAACCAGAACCATCCAGACCCGTCTCCACCTCTCCGTGGTGCCTCCAGTAACAGACTAACCTGTCTGGTCTGGCCAAGCGAGCAGGGATCGAAGAGGGAAGACCTAAAACTGAGGGGTACTCAAAAATGTCGTGCTGACGTTGGATGTGTTAGGCCGAAGGGCGCAAATATAACAGTTATACTGTAAACCACAACACAATGCAGACACGTCCACTTAACGTCCTTTTAAGGACGGATGACGAAGAAGAATTCTACAGTCTACAAATACTCTAGAATACTTTAGTCATCGGGCGAACGCAAGCATATCTCTTCGTCCCTCAATTTTCCCAGTTGTTACAATATATTCCAGTTGTTCTCTTCTCATTGCATGGCCAAAAAATGATGATTGTTTCTTCCTAATATTGGAAATTAGCTCATTTTGCTTTGGCCTCGTTCAGAACCTCTTCATTACTCTTATTAGCTGTCCATGGTATTCTCAACATTCTTCTGTAAAACCACATTTCTACAGACTCCAGTGACTTTCTTGCTATTAAGGCGGAGTATTTTATTTTTGCTTTCTTTCACTATAATGTCCAACATTTCTGTTACAATAGACTATAATCTTCCCAACCTACCACACTCATAACTTGGCAGCGGTGAGGATCCCCACTCGGACCCCATCACATATCTACTTGTTCGTGCTTCAAACGTGAAAGGAGTCTGGGAGACAGTCTTGTCAGGGGCTGCCTCCCTCGCACAAACCACAAACACCTAAGGGGCTGCTCCGTGTTGACGTCGTTTGTAGTTCTTGTAACCGTCTGTTTCGAACCGATTCCATCCTATTCCCCACTGAGCTAGATGAAGGAAGGTTTCACATGTGGTTCCAGTAACATTATTTATGTCATTAAATGCCAGCATTGTCAGATGACACGGTGTATGTGGATGACAATTAGTATAAGAGATTTTGCGAGCATCTCGGTGATGTTAATAAGACAGGCACTCCGATGTAAAGTACCTCCCTGTCACGCCAAGTGGCGGCGTATAGGGAATATGGTGTTAGTGACCATAAATTTTATAGACCAACACATGATTTTTGGGGTAATGTGGTCGGTATTACGCCCGTACCGCTTTACTTTCCCAGAAAAATATCCGGTACCCACTTAAGGCTGGGTGAACCCGGAAGCCGTCGGTTGGGATCGAACCCTACCCCTTGTCCTTTGTAGTCCCGTTCACTACTGAGCTATCGCGGCTCCCAGGCACTCCGATGGCCTCCCATATATTCCTCCGGCTACAGTTGTAAAACACGATATGCGAGACATTGCTCAATCCACACCAGCAGTCACAGCCAGTACGCTCTTGAAGATCTCATTATAGTGCAGTTAAGTTTGCTGTCTCCACAAGGCATGAATATATCGCATTCATACGAATGTGTGTGTAGGGTAAAATTGACTTTCATATTATATCATATTCACTTTTTGTCCATGTTATGAGAAAGTAACAGCTGGAATATATTGTAACAACTGAAAAATCGAGGGACGAAGAGATAGTGGGAAGCAAAGAGAAAAGATGTCAGGCAGCTTAAGAGAATGGCTTGGCAGAAGGTCAACAACAGAAATGATAAATAACTGTCGAGATCGTAAGTTGTGGAGAGGCATGATCACCTACACCAGAAGGCCCGGTACTTGATGATGATAATATGTGTGTGTGTGTGTGTTTTATTTGTGGATTATCATCATGGCGCTCCGAACATGTCCATAGTTCATCACCTCAGCATGTCCTGCAACGTCCAACGACTCCATTTCTGTACAGGTCGATAAGTCTTCTTATATACACACTAAGACTCGTGTCTGGATTTCCCGTATTGACTCCCATCTCCTTCATCCGAGGGAGATGACGTAGACTCATATGGTTGTCTAAGTCCTGTGCCCTTTCTGCTTCTCAGAGGGCATTAATGATGTCTGCCTGATCCATTGGTTGACCATCTACAATGACAGCACAGCTAGCCAGCCTATCCGTTCTTTCATTGCCATGTACTCCCGCATTTCCTGGGACGTAGACAAAAGGTTACTCAGTGTATCGTTGACTTCTGCAATAACTGGACCCATTGTTTGCGTAGAGAGCTCACCTCTACTTAAAGTATGTTTTGTGTGGATGTGCATGTATGGATTATGTATACACACGTAGGTGCACATAGATATGTGCATATATGGGTTTAAGTATATGTGTTGGTTGTTGCAGTTGGGATCATTATAATTGCACACCAGATGAACATATAGGTGCTACAATATCCTGCTGGAGAAGATAGTCTAGTCCGTGCACATGAGCTTCGTAGCACTGCCTAGGATCCACGGTGGGTAGGTTTCTGCTGACGATTATGCCCGGGAGGGGGTCAGCCTATTTATGGCCTACTCTTTTTGATGTTAACTGTCAAGGGATCTTTGCACACGGAACCACGTGCTTATTGTCGTTATCCGAGAGGGTAGACATCGGATCTCACTGATATAAGGGGAGATAATGTCATAAAGTAACCACGGACTGAATTTCCAAATTTAAAAAAAAAAAAAAAAAAATTTGGGGGGGGGGGGGGGGGGGGCACCATTACATCTGGTGAACTTTGTACCCGAGTTCTCTTCCCCCCCCTTTTCACAGTGAAATATGGGTAGTGATAGAACAAAGGGGATGAATTTTGTTTCTGCCGATCATAAAAAATTATGGGCTCGACCATCAGATTCCGCAATTGCCAGACTTGAGGAACGACGGGGTATCTATTTCTATAGTAGGCAGTAACACAAATGTTTTCACGTGAACACGATCTATTCCCTGGACAGAGGCTAGCAAAGCTGTCAGTTACTGTATCCTGGGTGGGTGTCCTACAGGGCAGCTACAAGCTTCTACAGCCTTCAGGTGGTTACACCTGTCTTCCGCAAGCTATCATGTCATGCAGTCTGCCTCTTCTCCCACCTGACTTCAGCATCTCTACATGATTACACCTTTTGATGAAGTCTTTTCTGCTCATTTTGTTTGTCCGATTGTTAAAGTTTTGATTAGATATCACACGAAACAAACACATTTAATGATTAGCTGGACAAAATATTAATTGAGCACAATTCTTTTTATTAGATGGACAACTTTCAACTAATGGAAAATCATAAACATCTACAGCAATTACATGAGATAAACATAACAAGCACAAAATATGGATTATATATGAATATAAAAAAAGACTATAACTATGATCATATAGATAATATTATAACCAGTGATGGAAAATGTAAAACTGAAATAAAAGAATAGGTATGGCAAAAAGTAATTTTAATACCATGAAATATATCATCATCATTATGTGCCATACCAGTTGGCGTAGGTGATCATGTTCCTCCACAATCTTCTATCTACAGTGCATCGTATCAGTTATGTTGTTGACCGTTTTCCATACCATGACACCAAGCTATCCAGTATTTTCTCTCTTTGTCGTCCGCGATATCTCTTTCCTTTTATTTTGCCAGTTGTAACCAGGTATTCCAACTTTCCTCTTCTCATGATGTGCTCGAAATATGTTGATTCTTTCTGATGTTTTTTTAGGAGTTCCCTTTTTGTGTTGGCCTCTTTAGCTGTCCAGGGAACTTTCAACATCCTTCTGAGAAATTCCATTTCTGCGGCCTCTAATCGTATTTTCATTTGATTGTCTACTGCCCATGATTCGCTTTCATAGGTCAGAATTGGTTCTATATAGCATCAATGAACACTGTTTTTGTTGAATAAGATATTTTTCATTTTCTGAAATGCTATTTTTGACCATTCTGCTTTTTATTTCTGTGGTGCATCTTCCATCTGATGTTATTATTGTGCCCAAGTATTTGTTGCGTTGCACTTGTTATGGAGAAAAACTATTTATACATACATACATATACATACATTAAGTAAATACAACCGTGTATGATGCTACGATATATTTAGATCATAATTAAATGAGGACATAGGACAAAGTAATGACCAAACAAATTTAACATAGGGACAACTAAAGAAGCAAATAAGATATAAAGCCGATGTGACTGACCCAATGTTGATCCCAGGATACAATTTAGAAATAGCTTAGTGTAGAACTTGTTACAAGGGGAGCAAACTGCAAATGACCGTAGCTGTTTCTAAGGAATGTTGAACTGCAAGAATGCAAGTTCTCCCAAGAGTTCAAAGGATTAGATTAGAGTACACAGATCTCAAGCAGAAGTTTAAAGCCGAAATGCGAATCAAGCACGTCCCACGATGATCAAGGCACCTGGATACAAAAGTCATTGTTTACATCAACATGTGTGAACGTGACTGACTGAGCTCTAGGAACTTCCAGGGCTTGCTTGTGAAATCTGTCGCAATGAGTGGACAAAGAGGAGCGAGGAGTCAGGCTAACTGTCGGTCAAAAGAGTCCACGGAAAATGAGCCATGTCAAAGAAGACGTCAAACGCAGGAAAGAAGACAAGTCCAAGAGCTCAAGCTGTCCAGAACATTTCAGAACAAAGACCGAGAACAGAGCATGTCAGATGCCCCCAAAGCCGTCAGCTAAGAGGGAACTCCCAACCTACGACATAAGTAGTGATATAAGGGAGGTACATGGTTTTTTGGTGGGTTATAACCCACCAAAACCCACCGTTTTTCTATATAAAAAGTATACACCCACCAAAACCCACATTTGAGGAAAGCATCATATCTCTCCATGGGCTGAATTACTTGGTATGTAAATCAGCTGACTTCCTCAGTGTTATTGGTTCTCTCTCGTTTGCTCCTGATCGTAATGCCAGGTGTTTGCTTGCAACGAAACTGACCGGAATATGCGATGTGGGTACTATCAGTCACAAGACTTGATCACTCATGGACACTTTAAGCGGATCATGAGACTTGGTCACAAATGATGAAGTCTCGCGACAGTGGCTGCGGTGAAGCGCTTATACGATTGGCTATCAACTGACTATTGTTACAGTGTGACTCAGCCATGAACGATAATGGGAAGAGAGAAGAAGAATGTGACGATAGACAGAAGAATAAAAGAATGATACGATGATATGACGATGCGACGATGATAGGAGGTCAAATAGTTTTGGGCGGCGTGGAATTAAACTCATGTCTTAAGGATTGGCAAGGAGACGTCAGTCTACCGAAATCCAGACTCTGGCCGACAAAGTTACATAACGTAACAAAGCGGCCGCTGGACTCTCGACACCTGCTGATAAGAGTTAAGCCGCCAAGGGGCGTAATCAAACTCACCGCCGTCGGGACATCTTTATGTTCAGCGGTGGGTAACACTTTGAGTCTCCCTAACGTGGGGATCAAAGAATCGCCGTGAGCTTTTGTTGTGAGGAAAAGAAGCTTATGTGTCGACAGGAAGCTTAAAGCAATAAGACTATCATCATCATCATTGAGTGCCGTCTCCGCAACGAAGGTTGGCTACCATGGAGCGCCATTTTGCTCTATCTCTTGCTTTGATGGTGCAGGTTGTCATCGGTTGATTTGTCCATCTTTGGATGTTACTCGTCCATGTTAATCTTGGTCTGCCTCTGCCTCTTTTACCTTGTATTTTCCCCTCCAGGATCACTTTCAGTAGGCTGTTGTGTCTTTTAACATGGCCTAAGAATCGCATTTGTCTTGTTCTAATTGTGTTCAGAAGTTCTCTTTTCATTTTTAGTTGTTTTAAGACTTTGTCATTTGTTTTCTTTTCCTTCCATCCAATTCTACCTATTCTTCTATATATCCACATTTCAAAGGCTTCAATTCTCTGTTCTGTTTTCTTGTCTAATGTCCATGTTTCAGCACCATATAGGAATATTGAGAAGATGTAACATTTTGCTATTCTTAGTTTTAGCTCTGGTGTTATTTGTTTTGATGTTAGTATGTCCTTCATGACATTAAAATTACTTTTTGCCATTCCTATTCTTTTGTTTATTTCAGTTGTACATTTTCCATCACTGGTTATAGTATGTCCAAGGTAGTTATAGTTCTGAACTGTCTCAAGGTCTATTCCTTCAATTTTGATATCCACTTGTGGGTTTTGAGTATTTTCTTTGTTTATGATCATAGTTTTAGTCTTTTTGATATTCATATCTAGTCCATATTTTTTTGCTTGTGTTTATTTCATTAAGTAATTGTTGTAGGTCTTTAGGATTTTCTGCTAGTAGTACAGTATCGTCAGCATATCTTAATAAGACTATGGACATAATTAAAAAGGAGGAGCTAACGATATAGTATAGTGATTCCCATGAACACACAGAAGAGAACTTGGATTTAGATATAAAGAGAACAAGACACCGTGAAGGTAAGATTGTACATTTTATTTACAACCAACGTATTATTTCTAGCAATATATCTAGAATGGCTCACACCATCCCAACCTTCGCGTATGACGCCGAGGAAGCCCTTGTAGGGGGACTTCTTCACGACAAAAACACGTTGGTAGCTACCGTCCATGGACAAGCACATAAGCAGGGTTGCCAACTTAGCGGATTTTCCGCTAGATCTAGCGGATTTTAACCAGCATCTAGCGGCCAAAAAATAACTAATCCGCCTGGCGGAATTTCTAGCGAATTTTATTTTATGAAAGCGGCAAATCGCGGATTTTTTTTAATCACGATAATCGACTTAAAATAGCCTTATTGTGGTCAAAACACAAACTAAGAGCGTCTGTTGCGCTTATGTGACAAGCATGGGCGGATCTAGGGGGGGGGGGGGGGGTCATGGCCCCCCCCCCAAAAAAAAAAAAAAAAAAAAAAAACGTACTTCTTAGTACATTCATTAATAAAGTGAGAGCAACGTTTGTTTACTTATTATTATTATTTTTAAAGAAGAAAAGAGGTAATATAAAAAAAAAATTCACAAATATATAGGTCTATTTATTCAATCTTTTGATATTGAAATCATGTCCACGGAAAAACAACTAAAAAAATACGATATTTTTTGTGTACGATTGTTCTTCTGTGAAGAAAATGTTAATTATTTATCGCTCTGGCGGTGCCAAAATTGCCGTGCTGATTTGATTTTATGACAGCACAAGGGACAAGGGAGTAGATATGTTTAATGAGTTGTTTGCCGGTGTACATATATTTGTTATATATGCTGTAAAAAGGACTTCATTTAGTTGCGGACTACCTGTTTTATTTTAGTTGTTATTAATGTCTAAAGGTTTTTAATATATTTTAAAAATGAAACGAATTACAAATTTCTTTCAAAAAGTTTCAAAATCACACGAAACTGAAACTCGATCTGCTTTATGCTTCCTGATTTTACACCTACATCTAGGGTCGATATTAGTCCTAGTGAAACGAAGGATAAAAAAATTACTATTACATCAACAACTACTAATACAGTTAACAGTGAGCCAGTTTCTGAAAGTGATCTCGTTTCCAACGCTAGTCTGCCTAATACTCGTACAATTACATTTATAAAAAGTGAAGCTGGTCCACTCAATAGTGATATTAATAATCAGTGTGAGACGGACTTGGGCAATTTAAATTATGGACCAGTGGCAGGACCCAGTATGGATATTAATAGTCAGTGTGAGATGGACTTGGGCGATTTAAATTATGGACCAGTAAGGCCAGTCTTAAGATCTTACCCGCCTTCACTGTGTGGTAAAGTCAACCGTTCTTTTTCTAAAGCTTATTTTGAACAATATCACTGGCTAGAATATAGTAAACGAAAAGATGCAGCATTTTGTTACGTTTGTCGTGTATTTGACAAATCTTTTGCATGTGAAGAAATATTTACTAAATCTGGTTTTAGAAACTGGAAAAAATTAAAAGAAAAACTTGATAAACATGGAAAAAGTAAAAGTCATTTGTTATGCATGGAAAAATATGCAATGCATAAATATAGTAATGAAAAAGGAAGTGTCATGTCAATGATTTCAAAATCACATAAGACCGAAGTGGAAAAAAACAAAGAGTACATGGCGAAAGTTGTTGATGTTATTATACTTCTTGGAAGACAGGGCATTGCGTTCAGAGGACATGATGAAAAGAAAGAATCTAATAGTAGGGGTAATTTCTTAGAGTTCTGCGAGGTGTTTGCTAAGTATGATAGTACATTTAAACAAAATTTTACAAAAAACATTTCATTTTGTAGCAAAACTATTGTGAATGAAGTGATTGACATAACTTCAGCTCTTCTTTTTGAGAAAATAGTTAAAGAGGTTAAAAGATGCGAGTTTTTTGCAATTATGGCTGATGAGGCAAGATGTCAGAAACAGCAACAATTGTCTCTCTGCGTTCGGTATGTTGACGATGAACTCACTCCACATGAAAGATTCCTTGGTTTCTATGATTGCTCAAGCAAACGAACAGCAATAGATTTAGCTGATTTGATAATGACTGTTCTTCGGAAGTTTAGTATTGAAGGATTATCAGTAATAGCGCAAACTTATGATGGTGCCGCAGTAATGTCTGGTGATGTTGGAGGGCTGCAAGCTAAAATTAGAGAGTTTTATCCTGAAGCTGTTTACTTCCACTGTTATGCACATAAGGTTGCACTTATTGTAACAGACATTTGTAAAAACATAGAATCTTCAAGACTTTTATTCAATGCTTTGGAATCATTGTATGTACATTTTTCAAAACCGTCAAATCATGATGCTTTAAGAACGGTGTCAGGATTGTTACAGACAAAGCCTTTTGAAATAATTTCATTAAGTACAACTAGGTGGACATGCAGGTACCAGAATTGTAATCTGTTGATTAAACACTATGATAATGTAGTGGCAGCTTTAAAATTTGAAATTGACAGAAATGAAGACAAAGACTCCATAGAAGCCATTGGAATTTTGAAATCAATATCAACATTTAATTTCATTGTCAACCTGTTTGTTTTTCATGAAATCCTGTCTTATACCCACGTATTAAGTCTATGTATGCAGAATGCAAATGTCACTTTAGGACAGGCTGCAGAACTGATAACAAATACTATGCGGACAATAGTAGACAAGAGAACTGATGATGAATTTTCTAAGATTTGGAAGAATATTGAAGAATTTTCACTGAAACACGGCATATGCTTAGAAAGTCCTACTGTATGTAAGAAAAGAAAACATGAAGAAAGTGTGATGCTAAAAGACAGTTTTGTTCTCTCAACTGTTGGAAAACCCCTAGATGGCCCTGAAAGTGTGAGCAATAAAGAATACTGGAAGATGAAAGTATATTTTGAAGTTATTGATGTCTTTGCAGCAAGGTTAAAGGAAAGATTTAGTGAAGAATCCTTACAACTCGCATGTGCTGTTGATGGGCTGTTTTATTTGGATTATGAAAAGGCAACTCCATTTGTAAAGAAATATGCTGAGTGTTTAGGACTGAATGTTACTATCCTGAAAGCAGAAATATCAATTGTCAAAACATTAATTAGGAGCAAAGAAGGGGAAGTTTCACAATTCAGCTTTAGCCACTTAAAAGAGGTAGTAAACAAGAACACTTACCCACATTTTCATAAAATTCTAAGGGCTGCTATAACCATACCAATAAGCTCATCAGCATGTGAAAGAAGTTTTTCTGCGATGAGCAGGATTAAGACTTGGCTGAGGTCATCAATGACACAAGATAGACTTCGTAATTTGGCGGTGCTTCACATAGAAAAAACATTGCTTAAAAACACCATCACGAGTGAAGAAGTTATGCAGAAATTTGCAGAAAAGCCTAGACGAATTAAACTGATGTAATTGGTGAGTACAGATTTTCTTTTTTTTTTGTGCCGTTTTAATTTTTATAAAATGCATATTTTATGCTGTATACTTATTCCCGTTATTATTAGAAAAGTCAAATTGCGTCAAAGGTCTAATGACGATTATACACAAGTGACTCACACCCTTATTGCTGATAGCGCGAAGATGTCTATGCAAACCAAAACAGTAGGCCTATAGCAGTGCCCCCCCAAATTTTAAGGCTAGATCCGCCTATGGTGACAAGTTAAATTACGTAGGTACTACGTACATTCTATCACATTCGATCTGACCAATAGAAAATTTAGTAGAGTATTGTAGAGACTTTCGGTTTGAATTGAAACTAAAACTTTTCAACTTTGGAAATAAATTGTAGGAGAAAGGATTTAATAGTCATAGTGTTAAGTCAAGTCTGTCATCATTAATGAGCAAGTTTAATATTTCAAACTGAGGATTTGTTTAGAGTTAGTGAGTTCAGTAACGTGTTTCTTTCCACGTGAATATCTTCCATTTCATATAGTCCATATTTATTTCAAATTGTGTAGGTTCAAGGCACTACCACTATAACAGATTTTAAATTTTTGGTAACTTCATATTATACATGTGGCTGTAACTATCAGCAACGTACATTCACATTACAACATAAAGATATGACACATAAATATCAGCAACGATTTCGTAAAGAGTGGCTAAATGAAGTGGACCTTAAAGATTGGATAGATGCAAGTTTTGTAAATGTGTATTGGCATCAAAACATTCTGATCTTCTTTCTCACAGCAAATCAAAGAAGCATCAATCGGCCAGCGTTGCATTTTCCTCTTCACGAAAACTTGACACGTTTGTTTCAACAAATAAAGACTGTGACAAGGTTAGTGCCGCTGAAGCGTCTCTAAGTCTATTCGTAGCATGTCATGCAGCAATTAGAACAATCGATGATCTTGGTGAATTATGCATTCTCGGACAGCCCAGTTGCAAACAAAGTTCAATTACATCGTTCTAAGTGCACCGGTATAATCAAGTTCGTATTGGCACCTCACTTTGAAAGGTCTCTCCTTGATGATAAAGGGACAGGTCCTTTCAGCATTATCGTTGACGAATCCAACGATATTAGTGACAAAATTCCTAGGAATTGTTGTTTTATATTTCAGTATGACAGCCAGAAAAGTACAGTCGACATTTCTGGAATTAGTTGAACTAGACAAATGTGAGGCTGAGTCCATTGCTGCTGTTGTAAGGACAACGCTTCAGTGTCAAGGATTAAACATTACAAATATGAAAGGAATTGGAGTTGACAATGCAAGCGTCATGACTGGCAATGGTGTGTGTGCTAAACTTCGCTGTGACTGCCCAGGACTTACTATGATACGTTGTGTGTGTCACTCTATCCAGTTGGCTGTCTCTACAGCCTCAGAATTTCTTCCAACTAATCTGGACTTTTTAGTAAGAGAAATCTATAACTGGTTTTCACATTCGGCCTTGCGACGAAATAATTACAGAGCTCTTTTTGCTGCAATGAATGACGGGCACACTCCTAGAAACATTGTCCAGAAGTGTCAGACTCGCTGGCTGTCAATTGAGACCGCAGTAAAGAGAATATTGGAACAATGGTTGGAATTTTGTACATTGTTTAAAATAGCAAATACAAAGGAGAGAGACTACACAACATCTCTCATTTACAGCATGCTGTCTGATGACAAAAACCATGCATATCTCCTCTTCCTTAGACCTGTTCTAGATGATGTCCAGAGAGTAAATAAATCGTTTGAGGCAGTTAATGCTGATAGCACAAAGCTGTTGGACGATTTAGCTGGTTTGGTTGAGAATATTGCCAAAAAGTTTGTCCCCCCAACTTGCAGGAAGAACTTGATCACGGACAATCTTGAAGATTATGTTCACTGGCGTTCGTATCTGGGCTATGAAGTTGAGGAAAAACTACATCAACTGAAACTGCCACCAGAAGAAGAACCGACTTTAGAAAACGATGTATTGTATTCCTTATTAAGTTGCTTATAAAGAACTTCAAGCAAGATTGCCTGATAATATCAATGTGCTAAGAACAATCTCAACAATTTCTGTGGCTCGTGCTCTTAGTCTTGTCAAGGACCCACTAATACCATTAATGCAGTATCTTCAGGTTCCATCAGACAAGATAGCAAAAGCAGGTTTTCAATGGAACAATCTAACAAGTGTCAAGTGGGAAAGAACCGCCAGTACAATTGAATTTTGGAGTGAACTGGCTTCTTATAAGGATGCTTCTGATGTCAATCCATTTCAAGAATTGGTTGAAATAGTGACATCACTGCTTGTTCTTCCATGGTCTAATGCTCAGGTAGAAATAACCTTCAGCTTGATGAACATTGTGAAGTCAAGACAACGAAACAGGATGGGAACGGAACTGATCAATGCAATCCTTAGAATAAGGGAAGGTCTAGGCCGTATTAATAGCTGCTGTAAGGATTATAAAATACCGTCAGACGTTTTAGCCAAAATAGGAACAATGGCTGCATATAAAACTGAAAGTGGAGAAGACAACAGCCGGACACAGAGAACCTCAATATCAGAGTGGAGTTGTTTATTAGATGAAGATGATGCCGAGGACTTAATATGAGTATGAGTACAATTTGTTTGTCTTCAAAATTATTTTTATGTTGCCAAATTAAGTTAGTTTCTACATGTATTAATATAGTTGTAGTTGTGACTGTTACAAATCAAAAAAATAATTAGCTTTCTTTAAATTTACTCTCCCATTTGGTTAGGGGATACGTAATAATAATAATAATAAAATAGTACGTAGATAAATAATAATTTAATGTAAGTTTCCTAAGTAATAAACTTTGGAAATATTTTTGGAAAATCTGGCGGAAAATCGCGGAATTTTGGCTCCAGTCTAGCGGATTGACACCGACGGCAGTTGGCAACCCTGGTTCTATCCTTACTACATAGTAACCGTATAATCAATATGGCGTGTGTGCCACAATAAATTCTTAGGCGTGCTGTGTGTTTTCAAAGTTATCTACACATTTTCGCTAAGATATCATGGGGAAAAGAAAGTTAGTTAGATCTGACAGAAAGAAAAAACGTAAATTCTGTGGGAACCAATACACTAGTAATCAGGAAAGTTCACCTACAACATCAAGCAGTGTCACAAGTCCTGTTAGTGATCGAGAGCAAACCGGTAGTAGTAGTGGTGTGTCACATGTGTTCACAGATGTAAACAAACCGTTATTGTCAGCTTCTGCATCTAAACTAGGAGAAAGTTGTTTGTACACGGACGATTTCAATAATAGATCACATCTTACAGGCTTTCGTTTCATTGATTTGGAGTTGTTAATTGAATTTATAAGTCAATTATTGTGTCCTCATTGTAAACAACCCATAGGAACAACAAACGTGACTGAGAGCAAAAGTTCACTAGCCTCTAAAATCAACTTTCATTGCCAGTGTCAGAACAAACTTACATTGTCAACTTCCAAGAAATGTAGCAAAGTTTATGAAATCAATAGAAGGTTTCCCATTGCAATGTTTGCAATTGGCAGGAATTACACTCATGGTTACAAATTTTTGGGAAATATGAACATTCCTGGACATCTTCATCTCAAAAGTTGGTCATGTCACAAAAAGAACATTTTGCAGGCAACAGCTTTTGTTGCAAAGCAAAGCATGCTCAATGTTGCTGAAGATGTCATTGCAAGAAAAGGCCAGCAAATAAGTGTGTCCTGTGATGGCACATGGCAAAGAAGAGGTTTTCAGAGTAAAAATGGTGTGGTAACTGTTCTGACAGTGGATGGATGCAAGTCTAAAGTGATAGATACACACATTATGTCTTCTTCTTTCTTCTTCTACCTTTTTAGCTCCCAGTGTAGCATAGGTCTTCAACAAACACTTTCCAAGTCGTTCTGTTTCTTGCCATTCTTTTAAGATCATTCCATGTCTTCCCCATCATCTTCATCTCTGCTTCTATCTGTCTTCTCCAAGAATTCCTTGGTCTTCCTCTTTGTCTTTTCCCCTGGGGATTCCAAAAAAGGGCCTGTTGTGTAATACTCTCAGTTGGCTTCCGTAGTGTGTGTCCTATCCATCGCCATCGTCTTCGCTGTATATCTTTATCCACTGGTATTTGACTGGTACATTTCCATAATTCCACGTTAGTGACTTTGTCCTGCCATTTCCATCCTTTTATTCTGCGCAAGCATCCATTAATGAAAGTCTGTACTTTCGTGATTGTCAATTTTGTCATTCTCCATGTTTCACAGCCATATAATAAGACCGACTTAACATTTGAGTTGAAAATTTTTATTTTTGTATTTAGCCTAATTTCTTTGGATTTCCATATGTTTCCCAGTGCAATGAAAGCTCCTCTTGCTTTTGATATCCTTATTTTGGTATCATTTTCTGTTCCTCCCTCTTTATCTATATTACTGCCCAGATATATATAAGATTGTACGTCTAGTAGAGGTATTTCTCCTAGTTTTATATGGTTATTGCCAACTGCATTAATTCTCATAATATTGGTCTTATCTCTATTAATCTTTAGTCCTAGCTGTTGTGATCTCTCATCTAATATACTCATTTTATCCTGCATCTGTTGATGGCTGTGTGATAGGAGAGCTATGTCATCAGCAAAGTCTAAATCATCAAGTTGTTTGGTCAGTGACCACTGGATCCCATTTCTGTTGTTTTGAGTTATTTTCATAATCCAATCTATGGCCAGTAGAAAGAGAAATGGAGACAGGAGGCATCCTTGCCTTACTCCTGTTCTTATTTCAAATGCTTCTGTAAGCTGTCCTTCATGCACCACACTACATTTTGTTCCTTCATACATTGTTTTTATCAGGTTAATAAACTTTATGGGGATTCCGTAATGACTCAGCAACTTCCAAAGCATTCTTCTGTCTAAACTATCAAATGCCTTTACACATTATGTCTAATCATTGCAATATGTGTGCAAAGCACAAGAAGATGAAAAGTGATGATGAATTTCAGCAGTGGCATGCAAACCATGTAGCAGACTGTGACAGGAATCATATAGGTTCAGCTGGCAGCATGGAGCCGACTGGAGCAGAAACAATATTTCGGCGAAGTGAACTACTGTATGGTTTACAGTACACATCTTTTTTAGGTGATGGAGACAGCAAAGCCTATGCCTCAATAAAAAATGCGAATCCTCCCATATATATAAACCAGACAGTAGATAAACCTGAATGTTGTGGCCATGTCAGAAAAGAATGGGGAGACAGCTCATGAACTTAGTGACAGAGCTGAAGAATAAAACATTCCAGCAGCAGGGAAAAATTATGAAAGGGATAGGAGGCAAGGGAGGCCTAACAAAGAAGGCAATTTTAAACATCCAGGGACACTATGGTGCTGCTATAAGAAAAAATGCCAATGATGTGCAACAAATGAAGAAAGACATATGGGCAATTTGGAAGCACAGAAACAAAATTCATGATGACTGTGACAGTTGGTGTCCTTCCAAGAAAAACCCACCTGGCAATGCAGATAAAAATTCATTTCCACCATATGTTGCAGAAGCTATCAAACCAGTATTTGAAACTCTAAGCAATGAAATATTATTAATGTGCTCATGGTGGAACACAAAACACCAATGAAAGTTTTCACAACATCATTTGACAGAAGTGTCCTAAGATGAGTTTTGTTGGACATCAATGTCTTTCGCTGGCAGTAGCTGAAGCAACTATTGTGTTTAATGATGGTGAAATGGGAAGGCTTGACATTTTTAAAAACCTAGGAATTTCACCTGGATATTTTGCTGAACTTTGCTTCAAAGAACTTTATAGAAGAAGAAAAAGCTTGTTGCAGCGGAAAAAGAAAGTTTACAACCAACATGACGTAAATTGTATCAAGCAGGTTCTGACACCATTCAAGATGATTTCTATCAAGCTGGTGCATATGAATGACCAGGTGTAGTTTACAATTACTGTCCACATCCAGGAGTTATGAATAATTTAGTTACAGCCCTGAATTTCATCATATAGTCACATTTTTCATCATTTGTTTCTTTTAAAGTCAATTTTCTCAAAATCATGTTTTTTTGGGATGCCATTACGGTTTTCAAGTTATTTTCAAAACTAATAGGAATATTAACTTCATATTTTGTACACAGCTGCTCTAGATGTGTTTCTTTGAAATGAACCACTTTAGTATTAGCATTATAAAGGAAAGTGATATTTTCTGCATGCTGAACTTTTCATATTTTTGGACCTTGGTATATCGCAGTCTGACAGTACCACACATTATATTCTGGTTAATATTACTCAGCATTATTAATAGTGTATTGGTGCAAAGTTTCATTGTTCTACCTTAAATAGTTTTTGTTTTACACTGACATTTCTATGACTGGTGTTTCGCATCAACATTTTTGTATATGTTACTAAAAATTAAATAAAAACAAAAGTAAACATATTCATACATTTTAATCAGTGCCAACCATAAATATAGTGGTTGAGCTGTGTAAATCCAAAATTTCAAGAAGATGCTATGACAATCACATGTACAGTGATGTTAAGAACACTCATCAAAAAGTTTCATTCTCAACTTAGAGCCTGCCCATGATTTACGCGACAGTCTAGTTGTGAATTTATGTGTTACTATTCTCCACTTGGTGTAATGTTTTACTTCTGACTGGAGGATGGACTATGAACTTTATAGATATTTAAGTGGATTTATTCTTTCTTTGTGTTGTGTGTTCGCGGTTTGATAGGCAAGCACATGGTTTGACAACAATGGCATCGATAGTCGCAGTCGGGTGTGTTCAACCCGTATGTGAAAAGTCTGCGACGGTGGATGGGGCGGAAGAATTAATTGAAATAATCAACGGCCCAGAAAGCGAAAACAGCAAAGTGTGTGGTACACATGAGGCATTTTCAGAACACGAAAGGCAAAAATGGCAGACCACCGTGTAAGAGATTGGCGCCTCATCACGTAACAATCCAAAGAAAGCAGTGAAGAGAAATTCTAACTACTGTATTAAGAACGAATTAAAAATAGCTACATGGAATGTTAGGACCTTATACCAACAAGGAAAACTAGAAAATCTTATGGTAGAAGCAGAACGACTAAACATAGATATCTTAGGAATCTCGGAAACAAGATGGAAGGAAAGTGGATACATACAAGACGATAAATATACATTTATATATTCAGGAAACACAAAAGAACATCAAAGAGGAGTAGGCATTCTAATAAAATGAGAACTACAAAAATATATAAATACTCAATTGACATATAATGATAGGAATATACTAATAAAAATGAAGGCAAAACCATTCGACATAGCAATATTACAGACATACGCACCTACTCAAGACTATATAGACGAACAAATAGAGGCATACTATGAAGATCTAAACACAGTTATGAAGCAAGTGAAATCATCAGACATCTTGATTATAATGGGTGATATGAACGCTAAAGTAGGAAAAGGTAAATATAAAACTATAATAGGAAATCATGGTCTAGGAAAAAGAAATAACAGAGGAGAAAGATTAATACAATTTTGTGAAGAAAACAGACTGATAATATGCAACACCTTCTTTGAGCAAGAGAAAAGGAAATTATACACATGGAAAAGCCCTGGAGACAAGAAGAGAAATCAAATAGATTCTATCTATCTATCTATTGTCCTTTCGAGCCGAAGACGGCACATAGGGCAAAACCACAATCTCAAAAAACAGAAATCTTGCGTGCCAAAATGGCACACATTGCAGAGATCACTGCTTCCAAAACTTATAGCTCTGTTTCCATAACAATACTTTTTTACAATGACAGCTTGTCAAGCCATCGATCAACCTCCTTAGTCGCCTCTTACGACATGCCTGGAAGGTCACAGTGTCACTATTCTTTACTTTCCTCATAATGAGGCCCCGGTAACACACGGGAGACAAATAGATTACATAATGATAAAAGACAGATTCAGGAACAGTGTCAAGAAAGCCAAAACCTACCCAGGAGCAGATATAAATTCAGACCACAATCCTGTAATGATAAGAATGAAAATCAAATTAAAGAGAAACAAACAAAAAACTAATGCAGCAACACCAATAGATATAACAGCGTTAAACCAGAAAGATGTACAAGAAACTTATATTGTACAAGTAAAGAACACATATCAGAAGCTACTAGAAGAGGGGATTGAGCAGTACAGAAGAGAAAATCCTGAGGAAAAAGTCACAACAAAATGGCAATGCATAAAAAAACAGCATGCAAGAATCCTGCAACACCTTGCCCAAAAAGGAAAGTAACAAAAATCAAAAATGGATAACTGACAAAATCTTAGAAAAATGGAAGAGAGAACACAAGCGAAAAACACTGCCAGATACAAGGATATAGACAATGAAATACAGAGAATGTGCAAAAAGGCAAAAGAAGACTGGCTCAACCAAAGATGTCTAGAAATCGAAACTATGGAAAGTAAACAAAACCTAAGAGAGATGCACACAGAAATAAAGAGAATGACGAATAAAGACAAAAAAGCTGCAGGAATCGGATGTATAGCAAACAAAGAGGGAAGAATACTATCAGACAACAAAGATATAATAGATAGATGGCAAGAATATATAATAGAATTATTTCATGATGAAAGGGACAAAAAGCCAGACATAAAATGTACATACAACTATAAAATCATGAAATCCGAAGTAGAAAATGCCATAAAAACAATGAAAAAGGGAAAAGCAGCAGGGCCTGACAATATACAGATAGTGATGATACAGGCTCTAGAAGAGTTTGGCGCCGAAGTGATCACAGACATATGCAATGACATATACCATACAGGATACATACCAAACCGATCTAAAAACATCAACTTTCATTGCATTGCCTAAAAAGAACGGTGCAGTTGAATGCAGGGACTTCAGAACAATAAGCCTAATGAGCCAGGTAACAAAATTTTACTAAAAGTTATACAGGGAAGGATTCAGAATAAAATCAATACTGAATTAGATGAGCAACAATTTGGATTCAAGAAAAACAGTGGGACAAAAGAAGCTATATTCAGCATGAGAACATTGATTGAAAAGTACACAGAAGTAAACAAACCAATATATACCTGCTTCATAGACTACACCAAAGCTTTCGATAAAATACACCATAACCAACTTATAGACTGCCTAAAGGATATAAATCTAGACGACGCAGACATACGACTAATATGTAATTTGTACTGGGAGCAAACAGCAATAATAAGATATAACAAGGAGAACTCTACACCCATGGACATAAAAAGAGGAGTAAGACAAGGATGCATCCTATCACCAAGCTTGTTCAATCTATATGTTCAATCTATACACTGAGCAAATCTTTAAAAACATCTCAGAGATACCAGGTCTAAACATTAATGGAAAGATAATCAATAACCTGAGATATGCTGATGATACTGTTCTACAGGGTGTTTTTAAAGTTGCAGTGCAGTGAATATTTCTAATATTCAGTAAATGACGTAATCATCATCTACGTACCACAATTTTGTAAACCACATTTATGAACAAACCGCTGCTTCCTTTAAGGTTTTATTTACGTAAAGGACGGGCACTACGCTACTTTCACTGTCTCATTGCTTGAAGGAAATGGTGTTGACGATTGAAAACAGGGTATTTCTGGTTGAGCATGTCTTCCGTAATGGCGGTAAATATACGGACGAGGTCATTAGACAATTCGTGAGGAAATTTCCAGACTCACAAGTCCTTCACCGAAATTCTGTTACAAAATTGATCAAAAAGTTCCGTGAAAACCGGTAGTGTGGCAGATGCATACCGATCTGGAAGACCTTCAATTTCACAAGACCAAATTATGGAACTCCAAGACAGAATTACAATGAGTCCAAATGCATCTTTAAACCACTTGTCTCAACAGGTGCAAATATCTAAGAGTTCTGTTCACAAGGTTTTAAGAAGTGAACTACACTATCGTCCATACAAATTAACTGAAGTGTCTCAACTCCAAGAAAGAGATTATGAATCCCGTTTAAACTACTGCATGTGGTTTCAGAATTTTATTTATGAACATGGCGCTGCCATCCTTGACGTCACTTTTTTCACTGATGAGGCCTGGTTTCATTTATCCGGTTATGTGAACAGTCAGAACAATCGGCTGTGGAGCAGTGAAAACCCCCATGAATTTCATCAAGTGCCGCTTTACGATCAAAAAGTCGGAGTGTGGTGCGCTATAAGTCGTATGCGGATAATAGGACCTATATTTTTTAATGAAACAATAAATGCAGAACGTTACCGTACTTTAATTCTGGAACCGTTCATAGCACACCTTACAGAACGGGAAATTATGGAATCCTGGTTTCAGCGGAGCAACAGCACACACAGCCACAACAACACTCAATTATTTAGAAAGCATATTTGCAAATCGCATTATTTCACGTGGAATCTGGCCTGCTCGTTCACCAGATCTAACACCCCCAGATTATTATCTGTGGGGGGCATTGAAGGGGAAAGTTTATGAAAATAATCCGCAGACAATGACCTAAAGACTGAAATAGTAGACAAGATTAAACAAATATCACCAGACATTATTCTGAAGGTTTTCGCAAATATGGAAAGACGAATCACGACATGTCTTGAGGCCCGTGGTGGACATTTTCAACATATGCTTTAGGCACAACTTTATTGTGTTAATACCAACATTACCCATTATAAGCTCGCCGATAGCAGTCAAGTATATTTGAATAATACCATTTATTTTACAATTTGTGTGACGCATTAGTTAACCGCATTTCTGGTGACGTTTTTTCTTCCGAGAGAAGAAAAAACGTCACCAGAAATATATATACATATACATATCAAAAAGACTAAAACCATGATCATAAACAAAGAAAATTCTCAAGACCTACAATTAAATATCACAGTTGAGGGAACACATCTGGAGACAGTCCAGAGTTACAACTACCTAGGACATACTATAACCAATGATGGAAAATGCAAAACTGAAATAAACAAAAGAATAGGTATGGCAAAAAGTAATTTTAATGCCATGAAAAATATACTAACAACAAAACAAATATCAGCAGGGCTGAAACTAAGAATGGCAAAATGTTACATCTTCTCAATATTCCTATATAGTGCAGAATCAAGGACATTAGACAAAAAAACAGAACAGAAAATTGAAGCCTTTGAAATGTGGATTTATAGAAGAATAGGTAGAATTGGATGGAAACAAAAGATAACAAACGATGAAGTTTTAAAAAAAACTGAAAATAAAAAGAGAACTGCTGAACACAATTAAGACAAGACAAATTAAATTTTTGGAGCATGTTAAAAGACACAACAGCCTACTAAAAGTAATATTGGAAGGAAAAATACAAGGCAAAAGAGGCAGAGGCAGACCAAGACTAACATGGACTAGTAACATCAAAAAATGGACAAGTCAATCTATGTCAGCCTGCACCATCAAAGCAAGAAACAGTAGAATGGCGATCCATGGTAGCCAACCTTCGTTGCGGAGAGGGCACACGATGATGATGATGATTAAATAGGGAAACTTCCGAGGCGATAATAGGGAATAATAGAAGGAAAAGGTATGTGTTAGCACTCGGAAAAAATGACAAATAAACAACAGAAAAAAAACAAAGAACAATATATGGCCCGAAGCAGGATTGAACCCGTACTCCATGGCACCGCGCCTTGCCACGAGAAGCCGAACGCTTGGTACACTGCCACTCAGCTAATTAAAAAATTAGCTATTGTGAACAGTGTCTTACACGAAGGCGATCCCATGACTATAGCATAGGGTTACGATCACAGATAGGAAATAAATTGTATTTCTGTAACTTTCCTATTAAGGCAAGTATCTCCCAGTAGGGCTGAATACTTGTGTGTAGAGACAAACATTTATTGGACGAAACTGCACGAATAGTAGTTTCCAGTGGTTATATACTGGAGACAAATAATAATAAATAAATATTATTAAATAGGGAAACTTACGAGGCAATAATAGGGAATAATAGAAGGAAAAGGTGGGATTTTAATGAGCATTTTAATGGGGCCAGCCGGCCTCAGCACTAGCAGTTTGACAACGCTCTACCGCTTCGCAGACCAAAGGAAGTGGTACTTTTCACTTTCGGCGGCGTCTCATTTGACGCATTATAAAAACTTGGACGGGAAGGAACTCAATATAAAACAACTACACATCTCTTTTCAACATGTAGAAAAAGAACATTCCACAGGGTGGATAAATTGGCTGCTGCCAACACTTCCTCAAAAATATGTGGAGGACATGGTCCGGAAGATCACAGGCGATAGCAAAGCTGAGACCAAGCAGGTCGCAGCAGAGGCCAGCAAGTGGTCTTTTAAGTATAAACCCCAAACCAGGGTAGAGATACCGCACTATGCAAGAGTGCGATTAACAGGAAGAATCCACGATCTGCAAAGATCTTTATTACCTTGCCAGGTTGTAGGACACAATGTTCTTGGTGTGGCCTAGACACGCACTGGGAAAGCCAGTGGAAATCAGGAAGCAAACAAAAACCGCACAGACGAACCCCCAAGGCTCCTGAAAAACAGAAAAAAATAAACACAGAAAACAGACAACCAGAGAAGGCGCCAGTGGAATCAGCGGCTCCCTAGGTGGCGACAACCCCTGTTGGGGAAACTCCGGTAGAAATACCCCCGGTAAAGGAAACAAACACACCACCCGACACATGGGATCTCTGGCTCAGACACCATCTCGGATCACTGTGAGGGGTGTCAAGAGTTGTCAGTGAACCTGTACAATCACACATGCCACCTAGATTTCAACACCCGGCTACGACACTAATTGTTTGGATTATTATATTTTGACATGTCCCATGTAGAATTAATCCATTTAATTTGTAATCATGTGCTTACATCACTAAGACTTCGTAATGCAGCTAATATTCCTCAACCAGCTCGTGTTGTCGACGCTGGATATGCATCGCCACAAAATGCGGTGGAAGAGGAAGATCATTTTAGTTCTTTTGGGGAAGCTATATTTTGTAAATTAATTGATAGGCCAGAAGACAAGATAAACAGAGCAATAATCCTATACAGAGAAAGTTCAATAGTCAACAATATTTTGAATAGCATGCACACAATAAATAATAGTAGGATAACAGTGACAGTTTATAGGCCATTACAACAAAAGCATACATATACTAATCCAATTACATAAAAAATACAATTTTAAACACTGATAATAGGTTATATGCCATAAATTTTAACAAACACATAAGGAAAGTACATGCGTGGGAGAAGAGTAGATCAGGAGAAACCAGCGACATAGAGGAATATAGTACAGCCGATGAAGAAATAGAGATGAAAGATTTAAGAAAGCCATTCAAAAGAACGGTACAAACTAATAATAAAGCTACACAAACTATTAACGAAGAAACAAGGGAGGCGAAGAAACAATTTAGAGATGCATGTGTGGCTACAAATATCCTAGAAGATGTAATATCAAGAAAAGATGCTGAAATAAGACTTATGGAGAAGAGAAGTGAAAGGATGAGTTGATGCTATTAGAGATGGAAGACACAGTAGATAGGCTAGAGTACAAACACAAGTGTCTAGAAACAAAAATTAAAGAGCTTGAAGCACTTGCAGAACAAAAGTATGAGACTGACAGATACAGTGAATGTATGATTCGAGAAGTTGATGAGAGGAAAGCAAAGAATAACCAACTTTTAAGTGAGGTCAAAGTGTCCAAAGATTTAGTTGTAAGTTTAAGAAAGGAGAAAGCAGAGGTGGATGACAAGGTAATGAACCTAATGTGAGAGAAGTCTGACTTAAAGGAAGAGGTAGCGTCTCTAAGGCGAAAAAAGAAAACTACTATAGAAAACTTGAAGGAAAAAGAGAAAAGGAAACTTGATAGGACAGACCGCATATGTGATACAAATAGTGTGGAGGTTTGTGAGTGAAAGTGATGAGAAGAAAATTGGAGAACTAGCAGTGTTTCATGCATTCGAGAAAGCAGCTGACAAATATGCGCGTGAAAGGGACAAGGAATTAGAGGATATGGCAGATGGGGTAAAATGTAGCAAGAAACGTCCTGAAACTGACAGATTACCTACAATACGAGAAAAGAGGGTTGCTGCCATAAATAAAGAGTTTGAAAAAAAAAACAATTAGAAAAGGCAGAGCAAGTGAAATTGTGGCCTTTGGGGACACCAGAGCGTGATGCTATTATTGTTGAAAGGAGAAGAAAAGACGATGAAAGAGTTAGAGTAGACCTGCAGTTTGCTATACGATTGGGACGAAGGCAAGAGTTTTGTGACCACCAGAAAGAAATAGATAAAGGTAGCAGATTCAGAGACGAATATAGGTCAGAAAGAGGAAACTTGTCAACCATTAGTGACGGGAGAGGGAAGAGGCAAAAAAAAAAGAAAGAAGAAAAGTAACAATTAAGTGATAACCAGAAAAATTACACTTTTCCTCAACAAACAGTTCGGGATATAACTAGAAAGAAGGCGACGCTTAGAGGATAAGGAAAACAGACTAGCACAAGGAGATAAGGACAATTTAAGTTAAAATGAAATGAAAGCAATAGACTCTATTGCATCAGATAGTTACGAGACAGTGGAGGAATCATTGATAGAAGAAGATAAAATAAAGAAAAGACCGAATGAATTTTCATCGTAAGAAGCTCCAAGTTGTAAGAGGAGAGGAGTATGTATAAGAAGTTATATGAGAGTACATATAAGAAGTTGTATGAGATAAAGAGTTAATGAGAAGAAAATCATATATCTGTAGTCTAATGATTAGAGTTGTGCAAGAAAAGTTAGAGGACCTTTAATGTAACAGAGTATGCTAATGAGAGCAGATACTGAATTATTAACGCTTCTCAATAGACAGATAGCAGTATCATATAGTGGTGACCAGCAGATTTTAACTATGGTAATTTTCCAGGAATAACAGTTAGTCAGAGTGAGAGAGTAAGATCAGGTAGGGGTAGTAGACACCCACCGAAGTAGAGAGGGTAATGACTTGACCTAGATATAATAGTTGAGGGGGATTTTCCATGAATCTCCACTCGCCCAGTTGTTGTGAGGGTGACCATCACATACATAACACGCATCGACCTCGTGATGTTGTTGTAAAATCTCCATGATTGTCCATGCAAGTTAGTAGTTATTGTCAAAGTCATGGAACGGTCAAGTGGTCATCCAGCTACCAGGATGGGGTAATGTTATTCCAAATAGGTCGTAGAGATTCGGGGAAACAGGATGTTTTTGTCCAAATTTGGGAAAGTTCAGGTGAGTCACAGATGGTGGACACTGGACACGTAAACGTAGAGTGACCAACACTTGTGATCATAAGGGTCGCAGGGGCACTCGGCAGCAGCTGATTGGCTGCTGAGCCTCAGGTAGAAGAGAGTGTTGGGTACTTAAAGCCTGCACAACAGTTGGAGTCAGTGAAGTTAGGAAAGGGTGAGAAACAAGTTTAAGTCAGAAAGTTAAGTCAGTCAGAAGTTAGAAGTAGAAGCAGTTAAGTAGTTTGGAAACAGAGTCGGAACAGTTAGAAAGTTAAGATTAGAAGTGAAGCCAGTAGTTCAGAAGTTCGAATCTCCAATTGTAGTTCAAGTCAGTTAGAAGTTATTCTTGATAGATAGATGATCAAGAATATTATGACTTTAGTTGTGAAGTGATTGTGTTTCCATTTTGAAGTATTTAAAGAATCTTACATCTCGTAAGTAGACAAGTTGAATGATGTCTGATGAACAATGTTTATATGACAGTATGCACTAATGAACATTGCATAATCATCAGTGGGTAACCTACGCATGCCCAGAACTTAAGAACATTAGATTCAGAGAAGTGCATCCACTATATTGTATCACGGCGTAATCAATAAACTGATTATCATTATTGTTAAAGGAAGACTCTGTCATGATCTTACATGTTACCTCAATGTTGTGATGGGCTGTGACTATTGAAGAAGATAGAGTCATAACAAGAACAAGACGACTCTATTACATTATTGATTATTTGTTGTCAGTGATCAAAGGATTCTAATTCTGGGTTTGTCGCGGAGAGAAATCACCTTATAAATGACAGAACAATTGAACGGAGAACAAAAGTACATGCCAACAAGCTACCTGTGCATTGGCCAGTCTCAACGAGAAATCACCGTGTTCAACAGTTGAGGTCAAGAGTTTCACCCAAGTCAACAAATTTACCTGTGTCTATCCAGCTGTTTAGAAGCCATGAATTAAAGTTCTACCTGTTGTTCCAGTCAAGAGTTCAAGTTACAAGCCTTGAAGTACAACTGCTAAAATTTACCTGTGTCCAAAATTATCATTTTATCAATCAGAGGTCAAGAGTTCACACACACCGCAAGTTCTACCTGTGTCAAGTGTCTAAGAGAAAGGCACACACATTCTAGTCAGCGTAAATCTGACCTATTATCAGAATATTGTCGTCAAGAAAGAAAGAGTCACTAGGATTCTCAGTCAACTTAAATCTACCACTCCTGCCAGCTGAGAATTGTCAAATTTATACATCAAATTGCGCAATTGTTTCCAAGTTTTTTTTAAATTCATTTAGCCTGACCTGTAAACCCAGTTGTCAATTTTAAATCACCAAGTCAGTACTATAAGAATACTATTACAGATAATGATCTACCAAGATCATGAGATTAGGATACTAAAGCAAACTAATGAGAAAAATAATAAAAAGATTGTAGAGTTGACAGAGACAGTTGATAGCTTAAAGACGAAGAACAAAGACTTGAAGAAAGAAGTAGACAAAATAGAAAATGATATAATGGAGGCGGAGGAATATATTGGACAACTGACGCATGATAAACTACAGCTACAAGATAAATTCTCAAAGATGACAGACATAGAAGATGTTAGACAGAAAGTAAAGGTCCATCCGGAGAGACAAAATTCGGTGAGAACCAGAAAAATTCAATCAAGATTAAACATTAATTCGGTTGTCTTGTGGCCTACCGATTCAGACCGACCACGTTATATGCACCCACTATATCCAGACCAGTGCACAGTGGATTATGATAGTGACAACGGAACAGAGATCCGTAGAGAGTATTGGGGGACAACGATAGAAGACGGTAAGGTGACGAAAGCGGAAGGCCCGCAAGGTTATACACAGGACAGAAATCCTCCAAGAAATGTACAGCAAAGACAAAGAAGAAAAAGGATAGACAAGTTGCTACAGTTTGTGTCAGTAAAGATAATGATTTAGAGGAAGATATTAATTCAGGAGTAGTCTTTTGGCCACTCGGTTCCCCAGAAAGGAACAAAATAATAGAAGAAAGAAAAAGACAAGATGATGAACGTGTAAAAACAGACATGTTTTTTGCTCGCAGACTAGGAAGAATGAGTGAGTTCCTGGAGCATGCCAGCAAGTGTAAGGGTAAACATCCCATGGAGATGAGATAATACAGTGAGATGTAATGACTCACTAATTAGAAGAATAAATAAGTTGAGAAGTTAATATAAGTGTAGTAAGGAGAGGTGAGAAACAAGGTAATATTCTGTGTTTGTGTGAGACCTAAAAGAATTAGGTTTTTAAATTGAAGAAAATGAGTCTAGAGGAGACTCATGTGAAATTATGTAACTGAGTGATAACTCAGAAAGGTTACATAAGAAATTAAGAGATTTTAAGTTGTATGAGAGGTAATAACCTGAAGAAGATGAGTCTAAAGAAGTAGACTCATGTGAAAATAATCGTGTAACCAGAGTGGTAACTCGTAAAAGGTTATATAAAGAGAAATGGAGCTTGAGAGAGAGTTTCCAGAAGTTATAGAGACTAAATGGTAGTCCTGTGAGTATAAGAGATGTAAATAGAAATATCTGAGTCGAATAAATGAATATGACTGATAAATACTGTCAAGTGGACATTGTCCAGATAATTCTGATCTTGAGCCTAAGGAGATACTAGAAGAGTATCAGGAGAAATGAGTCTAAAGGATGGACTCATGGGTAATTAATCTGGAGCTTGAGAGAGAGTTCCAGAATTTATTGAGATTTATGATGACTTACAAGAAGTCATATAATATATAGAGAAATGAGACTTGAGAGTTCCAGAATTTATTGAGATTTATGATGGCTTACAAGAAGTCATAAGAGAGAGTAAAAGGAGAGAATTATTGAGCTTTAGAAGACACTACAAGAGTATCATGATATATTGAGACTAAATAGTAGTCCTGTGAATACAAGAGATGTATGCAGATTATTCAGAGTCAAATGGATGATAGATGCTGTCACATGGATGGTATCCCGATAATCCTGATCTTGAGAATAAATAGATGATACTAGAAGAGTATCATGATAATGAGTCTAAAGGATGAGACTCATATGAGGAAGAGTTTCCAGAATTTATTTAGATTTATGAGACTTACAAGAAGTCATGTAAGATAGTGGAATGGAGAATTATTGAGACTTAGAAGATAATACAAAAGGATCATGAAGAATTTGAGTCTAGAAAATGAGGCTCAGAGAAGGATTATGATGTAAATAAGTCTGAAGTATAAATATGTATGTATATCTATCTGTGTTGATCAAGCTAAGTGTTTAATTCAGACTTCTTTGACAGTCTGTCAGAGGTTTCATTTGTAATAAGAGTTGTGAAGATAATGTTAAATGTTTTATTAATACCTTTAAAAAATGCGTGTTGTACATGGTTTGTCTTATGAGTTTATTTATAGGATATTGGGATCACAGATGCCAGTCGACAGATGTCTGGTGATGCCTGTGATGTAGCCTCAAGAAGCTGACAAACAGTCATTGTCAAGAATTAGTTAACATTCTCAATAAGACTTGCATTATATTAAATAGTGGAGTTAATCATTCAAGGGACACAACTGGACATATTTTGAAAATTATGTCCCCTATAAAAATAATTTTAATTTTGTTTAGTATAATTTTTTTAAGAATTCTTGTATGGTACAGTACCTTACTGTCTCCAAGATATTGTTGATGCTTTATGGTTTTTAAAGATTGTTATTGTGACAAGTATTTTTTACTGATTTTTGTTAGGAAACTTAGAGTTTTGTTTTGACTGTTATGACTAGTAGTCATATCTTAATGATGTTACATACATACTACTGTTACAGTTTCTTTTGATGGATAAGATTTAATTACGGTGTAATTAAACCTCAATATTGTGAAGGGAGATAATGTAACAGAGTATGCTAATGAGAGCAGATACTGAATTATTACCGCTTCTCAATAGACAGATAGCAGTATCATATAGTGGCGACCAGCAGATTTTAACTATGGTAATTTTCCAGGAATAACAGTTAGTCAGAGTGAGAGAGTAAGATCAGGTAGGGGTAGTAGACACCCACCGAAGTAGAGAGAGTCATGACTTGACCTAGATATAATAGTTGAGGGGGATTTTCCATGAATCTCCACTCGCCCAGTTGTTGTGAGGGTGACCATCACATACATAACACGCATCGACCTCGTGATGTTGTTGTAAAATCTCCATGATTGTCCATGCATGTTAGTAGTTATTATCAAAGTCATGGAACGGTCAAGTGGTCATCCAGCTACCAGGATGAGGTAATGTTATTCCAAATAGGTCGTAGAGATTCGGGGAAACAGGATGTTTTTGTCCAAATTTGGGAAAGTTCAGGTGAGTCACAGATGGTGGACACTGGACACGTAAACGTAGAGTGACCAACACTTGTGATCATAAGGGTCGCAGGGGCACTCGGCAGCAGCTGATTGGCTGCTGAGCCTCAGGTAGAAGAGAGTGTTGGGTACTTAAAGCCTGCACAACAGTTGGAGTCAGTGAAGTTAGGACAGGGTGAGAAACAAGTTTAAGTCAGAAAGTTAAGTCAGTCAGAAGTTAGAAGTAGAAGCAGTTAAGTAGTTTGGAAACAGAGTCGGAACAGTTAGAAAGTTAAGATTAGAAGTGAAGCCAGTAGTTCAGAAGTTCGAATCTCCAATTGTAGTTCAAGTCAGTTAGAAGTTATTCTTGATAGATAGATGATCAAGAATATTATGACTTTAGTTGTGAAGTGATTGTGTTTCCATTTTGAAGTATTTAAAGAATCTTACATCTCGTAAGTAGACAAGTTGAATGATGTCTGATGAACAATGTTTATATGACAGTATGCACTAATGAACATTGCATAATCATCAGTGGGTAACCTACGCATGCCCAGAACTTAAGAACATTAGATTCAGAGAAGTGCATCCACTATATTGTATCATGGCGTAATCAATAAACTGATTATCATTATTGTTAAAGGAAGACTGTCATGATCTTACATGTTACCTCAATGTTGTGATGGGCTGTGACCATTGAAGAAGATAGAGTCATAACAAGAACAAGACGACTCTATTACAGTACACAGATGTATTAGAAGAAACAAGAGAATTCATGGGAGAATGTATTGAGACTAATGTGACGGTAGTCGAATGACTGTAAATAATTATTCAAATTTAAGTAAATGAGGTGGTATAATGAAGATGTCAGTAGAGAAACCAATAAGGGTTATAATGTTATAATCGTATAAGAGATACGAGAGTCCATAGACGATAATGTAAACTAGGGCAAGGGACTCCCAAGGTTTACCTGTGATTGCAACTGACCAATGAGAAATCAGAATTTAATAGTCAACGAAGGTGGACGAACAAAATGGTGGTAACCATGTTTACCTCGGTGTAATTAAGGCTTGAGTCGAGTTGAGAGGACGCTAGTTACAGACGCAGAAGTCTTGGCGTACCAAGAGTTAGGAGAGTAATTTTGGGGAGAAAGACATAGGAAACTAAGATGAGAAGGGAGAGAGAGTCAGAGATCTGAGATGGAGAGACTCTTATTAAGTTATATAAGGACTCAAAGTGTGGAACGGAACTTGGAGATGTACAGATGTATGGATGAAGTATGTTGTGGATATTTTTTGATGGGAGTCTAGACAGACTAGACTTGCTGAAAACTGATGTTATCATAATTTTGATTACTATATGTTTGTGATTTATATATGCCATATGTCTGGTCTAGCCAAGACTGTTATGTGTATGATTTGATGTGAAAGATGTTGTGTGAACGCACATTGTTTTACATTTTGATGACAAATAAGTTAAGCCGTTGGGCTAAGAAAATACTAAGATATTCTGCAATGGAGCGAGATGCTATGCAGACAATTTGAAGAACAGTGCCAGAAGAGCACGTGTTCAGAGAGAATAGGAGAACAGACTAGACGGGTCTTATTTGGGTCAGAAGTGGCACAGGCATGATACCAAAGAATGGACTAAACGGGTCTTATTCTACAATTAAGAAAGTATAGTACAAAGGACGAACAAGCCATAAATATTTCAGGAATTATTTATCTCAGAAAATTTATTATCAGAAAATGTTTGTGTGCATGAGACACATGTTGTGTCACAAAGATGTTTATTAATTATTATGACGTTGTAAAACTATGATTGTTGTATATAATAAAATGGGTTGAGGCTGACATGGACAAAGCAGATGCCGACCCCAGTTCAGGTCAAGCTAGCCTTCATTTAGGTTTGGCCCAGAGTGACGTCACATTGGTACGAGGCTCCAGAGAAAAACAAAGGCGTTGCAGAGCCATGTTGAGTTTAAGATGGTCGTGTACAACAATTCATGATTCAATTGTTACATTCCACTAATAGTTGTGTAATTGATGTACAAGCATGATTATTGATATACGAATGAGAATAAGGAAATTTCATTAAGGAAGAATAACGAGAGCAGTCACACTGTATTTTTTTTTGAGTTAAATTCATCTATAAATGGATCAATTCAACTGAATGGTTGAGGGAGATATATGTGACCGTGTGACTCATCCATGGAGGATAAGGAGAGGTAGAGGAGGAGAATAAAGAAACGATATGCCGACAATGAAAGGTAGAATAATGTTGGATGACTCAGTTGTTAACCGCATCTCAGGAGTTAATAGCAATAACACAAATGGTAGCGACCAGTCAAATTGACAGGTGGGCGAAAGGAATAGGACGGTCAGCGCTCGCTCGGGGTGAGTCATTAGGAATTGAGAGAGGCGTACTAAAAGACATTGGCCTGAGAAATTCCAGGTGAGGTCAGAGATGTGTCACGAGTGGACTAAGGCAGAATGAGTCATTAGAGAGCGTATATAAAATGGAGACCAGACAGACAGACAGAGAAAGATATTTTTGAGCCATACCTGACAGGCAGAGAGCAGTATTTTTTTTATTAGAGAACAAACATGAGAAAGACACAATGATGGCCAGTATCGATGGCCCAGATGTCTCAAAAATTACCGCTTCCATGATGACGAGTATCCTCATAGGCCCCGCTGGAGTGATGCTCAACGGAATAAATACCTTTTACCGCTTCAGTGATACAAGGAAGTGGTATTTCACACTAAAACCTGAAGCACATAAACTTGCATATGCAATTACAGGGGACAAAGATTCACTTTTGAAACAAGACACCTACCGAGCAGACAAATGGACCTTTTGGTACAAGCCAACCTCAGATGTAAAGATACCCCACTACATCAACATAAAAATGAAAGGGACAATCACCAAAACTATCAAGCTCTTTGTTACCCTGCCAGGCAGGAGAACATGATGTTCGCACTGTGGACTCGACACACACTGGGAAAACCGGTGCCCCAAGAAGCCAGGCCTGAGACTGCAGGCGACAGTCGAGGAACCAGTCAGTACAAATCCAGTGCAGACCTATGATATCAAGACAACAAATGCAGAAGCAGTCAACGACACACCCCAACCACCTACGAAGAAAAAACGCAGCTCCAAACAAAAGAAAATAGAACAAATAACAAAGGAGCACACACAGCAGCAGACTTCCAGGAAAAAAGCCCAGACGACCACATCAACTGATTCAGAAGATGAATTTATAAAACAGAATCACAACACACAAACCACACAAGAATTTCCACAAAATGAAGAACAACGATGGACAAACACAAACCACCATAAAGAGAAGGAGGGCTGGGGTGTCGATGACGACCAGCCTCCCCCATTCAACGAGACCTACGAGTACGACATGCGAGATTATCCCACTTACGTGCCCAACAAAGATGAATGGTTCTAAAATTTTCTACTTATGCAATAAATAAAATGTGTTGAAAAACCAGTCCTTGAATAAAAATGTTACACTTGTATACTACTACTATTACTACTACTACACTCTCACTACTACTACAACTTTCTAAAATAAAAAAATAAAATAAAAAGACAGTGGAAATGCAGCGAAGTAGGTAGATACCTGCCTCTAGGCAGATGTTAGAGTTAGGACTTAGAAAATTAATAGTACGTTTAGAGAATATTGTGATAATCGAATTAAGAAAGTAAAATATAAAATAGTGTAAAGCAGTCCAACTGTAGCAACTAGAGATCAAGTCGGGTTACTAGTAAGTTCCTCAGAATCGCCAGATAGAAAGATGCATATACAGTAAAGTCTCGACTATGCGGTACTCAATAATCCGGAATTCTCAATTTAACGGACTTTTTTTTTTTTTTTTTATTATTATAGGGAGAAAGCTTGAATCATGTTTTGTTCAGTTAAATTAAATGCCTTTATCCGGAAATCGAAAACGCTACAACACGGTTTGTGCGCTGCGCTTACTTCTACAGGCTCTATCATTACACAATATTGCGTTTACAATAGTGTATTTACAGTAATATACTTCAAATAGGAGCGAACATATTTTATTCAATCCAGACATTGTGTCTCCAAATATTCCAAGTAAAAGCGACAGACAGTCTATATCTTCACTTTTTCCCCCGACTAAATGTTTTTGTTGGGAAATCTTAGTCGTGCCAAAAACACTTATCTACATGATTTTACAAATTTGCTTAATTTTCTCATAGCCTGCTTTAGATCTAAAGTTGGTCATGAATTTGTCAAAAATATGGCGTTTGACAGTCTGACCGAACATTAGAAGCAGACGTATTGTTTGTGAAAATTGAAGAGCCCATAACTTTGATGATTATAAATCAAAGGTTGAGCAGCCGGCGTGCAGTGACATAGAGATGGTGAGAAGAAAGGGGGAGGGGTTCAAAAATTACCGACTGGAAATTCAAAAAGAGTAAGATACAGAGTTTGACGTTAGTTTGTCTCAGACATTTGTGCAAGCTGAAATTCGTTCCATCAGTATAAATTATACATGATATGCTATTACTCTAAATATGATTACTCTAAAAGACTGCCCACTAGAATCAGTACAGAAATTTACATATCTTGGATCCACAGTTACGCAAACCATCTCTCTTGATGAAGAAATAAACTGTCGAATTGGTAAGGCAGCTACGACCTTCGGCAAACTCACAAAAAGGGCATGGAACAACACGAAACTAACTCAAAACAAAAGACTAAACTCTTAATATATCAAACTTGTGTGCTTAGCACACTACTATATGGATCCGAAACCTGGACAACATACTCAAACCAGGAAAAAAGACTAAATGTCTTCCACATGCGATGTCTCCGCAAAATAATGCACATCAAATGGCAGGACAAAATAACCAACTTAACTGTCCTGCAACGTGCTAAGACCCTAACAATCATGTCGATGCTCAGAAGTCGAAGGCTAAGATGGCTGGGGCATGTCCAACGGATGGAAGAAAAACGCATTCCTAGGCAAATACTATATGGCGAGCTAAAACACGGAAAACGACAAATCGGCAGACCTAAACTACGATATAGAGATATCTGCAAATCATCTCTGAAAGACTTCATCTGTGAAAACGACTGGCAACATCTGGCAAGTGATCGCACATCATGGAGAGCACGTATAAGGAACGGTATAACAACATTTGAGACTGTTCTAAGACAGGACTTAGAAGAGAAGAGACTCATGAAAAAGGATGGTAAACCCTGTGGACCAGCGAGCCTGACCTGTTCATTATGTGACCGCGTGTGTTTGTCAAACATTGGTAGAATTAGCCACGAGAGAAGCTGTTCGGCAAAAACAATACCTCAAAAAAAATACGCAATAGCCTCCACTAGACCGTCTGACAAGACGAAAAGGGCCATATATATGCTATAAACGCATGTGTGCATACTTTTTAACGGAATACATTTTTGTGTTAAATAATGGCCTCTGCGAGTGCAAACCACACCTCAATTTCCCGCAAAGGTAAACGCAAGCGAACTGTATTGACACTGAACCAGAAGATTGAAATCGCTAGTAGACTTGAAAAAGGCGTTAATCGCAACGTTTTGATGACTGAATTTGGCATAGCCTCTTCAACATTATATGACATATGAAATCAAAAAGATGAGTTGTTTAAGTTTGCGTCGGAGTCTGAAAGCAGCAACAATATACACCAGAGACGAAGTATGAAACGGCCAAAATTTGAAAAACTCGACGACGTCCTTTATGTGTGGTTTTTAGAAAGAAGAAGAAAAGGAATGCCAATATCAGGACCCATGTTGATAGAGAAATCTAGTGAATGTCACACGAATTTAAATATTTCTGAGCATTGCAATTTTTCAATCATGTTTTTTCATAAATTTTGAGTTTGGTTTTCTTACTCTCGATTATCCAGAAAAATTCAATTATCCAGAATGGGTTCTTCCCCGAGCATTCCGGATAATCGAGACTGTATTACAATGAACTTACAGTCCATGTAAGAAAACCCAGAAGCACGTGGTATGTTAAATCATGTCTGGACTTGGTCAGCTATACACCCACGCGTGAGTCACACAAACAAACTGAACGATGTGTTAAGTTTTCGTAACTCTTATAGCCACCAGTCTTGCTGCGTTAGTACAAACACATACAGAAGATAAACCAAGACACTGAACAAAAAAAATAGTAAAAAACGCGTAAGTAATCGTTAACAGTGTAACTAGTAGAGACTCATAGCAGTTGATCGTTCTTAACAAAGACGCATAACTAAGCGGTCTATCATACAGAGACATAACAGATTGGTGTCCGGAATGGGATGTTGTAATATTGTAAAAATGGATAGTTTGGTTATGATAGTGATATGAACATGATTGGGATAGAGACTCAAAGATGTCTATAAAAGCTTTAGTAAACACCTAGATAACTGCTCACTGACAATATAAAAAACAGTAAAAGAATCATACCTAATCTCTACATCTTAATAAAGATTTTAAAGTAACTGTTAATGGAATGTTAATGGATGTTTTAGTTAAGTAATGAGAATCATGTAGATGTCGTCGTGTGTTTTGAGTGGAAAGATTAAAGTACTGATAAGGGAGGGCGAGGGGGAGAGAGAGAGAGAGAGAGAGAGAGAGAGAGAGAAAGAAAGAACAAAAGAAAAAAAGAAAAGAAAGAAAGAACAAAAGAAGAGAAAGAATCGAAGCATGCTGATATAGCAATGGTTGACGCTGAGAGGGAGATATAATAGGATCAGGAAGATGGACTTTATAAGATAACCGCTTACTGATAAAAATATAATATTTAAAAGTAACTGTTAATGGATAGTAAAACCCTAGTTGTGTGTTTTATTTAATGAGAAGCACGTAGATGTTCGTTGTGTGTTTTGAGTGGAAAGATTAAACTACCAATAAGGAGAGCAAGAGTGGGAGAGAGAGAAAAAGAGAGAAAGAAAGAGAAAGAAAGAAAGAAAGAAAGAAAGAGTTGAAACGGCCTGATATAGCAGTGGTTGACGCTCAGAGAGAGATATAATAAACATACAAAAGCGGTGGAATGAATCATAACTGTCTATAGCGTTTATGATAGTAAGATAAAGAGTGGTGGGTGAGTGTTGGTCAGTGTGGGGATAGTGTAAGGCATGAGAGCTGGTGAGGTTAGGTGTACTAATGATATGAAGGGGTCGATAAAGAATAAATGACTAGTAACATACAGTATGTGTTGGGTCTGCTTCTGTGTGTGTGCGCGCGCGCATGCGCTCGCTATATTTATTGCATGTACACTAAAGGTAGGTTTTATCTCATTGACAGATGGTCTCACGTAATGAACTTGCAACCAGACCACGTCACATGTGGGAAAAGCTTTACACGGCGACATGGGCTAGCTAGACACGCAGATAGTGCTCACGGCCAGCAAAGATACCCGTGTCCTATATGTGGTTGCATATTCACAAGAACCACCAATCATACAAAGCATATGGCTGAAAAACTCACAATCTGTGCAATTATATCAGCGGCACCAACACCGGCTACAACAGGGGCAATGACAGTGGTTTCTGCAACAGACAACAATGTTACAGAGACTGGGGATGAAGAACACCCTAGAAAGAAACCCCGAGTAGATAATACTCGTGGGAGTGAGCAGTCTACAGCTAGATACAGTACAGAGCACCGCTCATCTGTACACATTAACACTAAATACACATGCAAAGAATGCGAGCAAACATTTACCACCAAAAGCCATCTAGCTCGACATATTGAATGTCCTCTATGTCCATGCAAATTTAACAGAGGACAATTTAAGAACACATATTAAAAATAAACACAAACAAGTGATATCAACAATTACAAGCTCAGCATCCTCGACACGACCATCAACTGCATCAGCATCAAACCTCCTCCGCCTCAGCTTCAACACTGCGGGTCTGTTCAAAGTCATCAGCTGCACCAACAAATAAGAGGAAGAACATGTCGGTAGAGAGACAACACAGCAAGAAAGCTCGTATTGATCTCGAATTAGACAGCTTAGTCAGTCTACCAGTAGATGTTAGACAGGTCTACGTTGACAATTGGCCGGCGATAAGATCCCATAGCAATAACAACAGACATCTGTCAGAGCACACTGTGTTCCACAAACCAAATTCACCGCTATCACCGAACTGGTCCAGTCTTCTCACTCCCATCTTTAACAACCAAACACAGAGATTTAAAATAAATTATTCTCACAATTTCGTCCTGAGGAATAAAGAGAACAATAATGTTCACTTATTCCACAGTAGTTTCAATAATAGTTTAATTCTTCCAACTCCGATGGTTATCAATAACAGGGCAGATTTTGATAGGTTCCTTACACAGCTACAAGATAGTGACCCCTTAAATCATGCAAATCATAAGAGACCTAGCAGTAAATATTCAGTTGAAGCCATCTCATCTAAAACCTTCTATCTCTTTCGTTATGTAGAATATCCTACCGGATGTCTAACAACCAAGCTCCCACTGCACATTACAAAAAAATAGCCATTTATACATTACAAATTAACATAAAAGGACCAGCCTATACTGATAATCTCAGTTTCTTTAGATGCGTAGCATTATTTAGGGGTGCTAATCTTAATCACTTACACAGACCCACTAGCGATCTCCTGAAACAGTGGCAAGACCATCAGGGGTTAGATATAGTTGGCGAGTTCCCGGGTGTAACGCTAGCTCAAATCCCATCACTAGAGAAGTGTTTCGATATTAACGTAGATGTCTTCGCTTTTGACAATGACCAAGCCCTGTCACAATGTTAAGAGGTAGTACGAGTTATAGCGACACCTTAAGAGTTTTATATTACAAGGACCATTTTATGTATATAGCGGATATAGATATGGCGGCCCACGTTTTTTCTTGTCCCAAATGTGGAAAGAATGTTGGCGTAATAATAGACACGAGAAGACATGCAACGGGGATAAGCGAAAAGATAAGTATGTAGGGGGAGTTTTTAGGAACCAGGAATCTATACTCGAAACGATGGCTAATCGGGGTATAGAGATTCCTAATAATTGCGTATATCCCTACAGAGCAACATATGATTACAAATGTTACTTTAGTAATGTACCAACGACAAACGGAGGTAATAGTAGTGTCACCGCATATGTAGCCAGGCATATTCAAATGTCGTATGCCGTAACCAGTAATATTCCTGGTTATGAGAAACCAGTATGCTTTGTAAGCGAGGGTGACTCTCAAAAATTAGTGAATAGAATGATAGATTATCTAGAAACATTAGCGAAATGGGCATATAGAATCATATGCGCCAGTTTTAAATCACCTTTTTGAAAGTTTAAAAATGATCTAAACGTAATAAAACCATATTTAATAGGCACTTCGTAGCCGTGGTGAACAAAGTAGTAAAAGCGAACGAAGAAGAAGTGAAAAATTATGACGATGAAGAAATGGAAGAAGATGAGGAAGATGAAAAAGAAGAAGATAGTAAATACTTGGAAGCGTACAAGATTAAAGAGACTAAATGCGTATTTTGTTGTGAATATATTACGAACCTAAAAAAGTTAGACGAAACCTCTCTTCCCCCACATGAAGCTTTCTATTCAGCGTAAAAAAAACTAATATTTCGGCCGCAGATTACGAGTATTGTAAAAAGATATGGGTGGACAATACCATATCCACTCTCAGGGATTTTCTGATGTGGTATAATAATAAGGATGTCGGGCCCATCCTACTCGCATTAGAAAAACAAATCGATTTTTACACAGGTTTGGGTGTGGATATGTTTAAAGACGCCATTTCCGTCCCCGGTGTGACATTAAGATACCTCTTCGTTATGCGGTAAACGAGAGGCAGAGCTTCATAAAACCCTTAGAGATAATAATGTAGGTGGCCTGAGCATAATCTTCCATTGCCACCATGAGAAAGGGCAAACGTTTATTAGAGGTAATCCTGAAAATGTAGTAGAAAGTCTTAAAGGCTATGATGCAAACGCTCTGTATCTCTGGTCGTTGATGCAGAAAATGCCCACTGACTTTCCAATTATACGAAAAAAAAGAGGACGGGTTTAGAGAGCGTAAGGTTAATTATTACGATCAGCAGAGTAGAGAGTGGTTGACGTGGGTAGCTCACAAGCATAACATTAAGTTGCGGACTCAATACAACGGGGGTGAGGTACCGTTGGGACCTCGTAGGATTAGAGTAGATGGCTTCTGTCACAAGAGCAAGCTAGTGCTGAGTTTTCTTGGCTGTCTGACATACGGCCATAAAGACTGCGTGCTTACTCTAGCCTCACTAGTAACCCCATAAACAAGAAACCATTGTCCAAGTTATACAACAGGACCTGCAAAATTCGCTCATATTTAACCAACGACGTTGGAGTTGAAGTAGTTGAGATGTGGTAGTGCCAATGGTAAGAAATAAAGAAAACTGATAGCACCATTATTCCATTTCTTAGACAAGCCCTCCCCAGATCAAAACCATCGTATGTCAGGGAAAAATTACCCCTAACCGTCGCGAAGATTTTGAAATCTGTTAAAGACGAAATGTAACATTATTAACAGGTAACACCAGTTTGGTCTGGTAGAATGCGATATTCATGTCCCCGACTCTCTCAAGGACTATTTTAGTGAAATGACACCCATATTTAAAAACGTAGACATGGGTAGAGACGATATAGGAGAGTTTATGAAGGAATACGCTGTGAAAAATAAATTTATTGACGACCCCTAGATGTACCCTGATAGGTAGTTATATAGGGAAGAAAATACTTTTGGCCACCCCCTTATTAAAATTGTATTTAAATCACGGTCTAGAGGTAACTAACATCTACCAGGTGATTGAATACCACCCTGTTAGTTGTTTCAAGCAATTTGGGGACACTGTATCCGACGCCAGGAGAAAAGGGGATGTAGATGAGACACAGTCCATTACTAGTGAGACCATGAAGTTAGGAAATTCGGCATACGGGAAAACTCTCACCAATAAGGCAAAACGCGAACGTCGTGTAATACAATGGTGGTGCTGCCTCCAAACTCGTCAATGATCCACTATTTAAACATATGACGGATTTAGGAGTAGGAAATATATTCAAGGTGGAAATGTTAAAAAAGACACCGAGGTGGGACCTTCCGTTACAAATCGGCTACTTTGTGTATCAATACGTCAAGCTACGCATGTTAGAATTTTATTACGATTTTTTAGACCAGTTTGTAGTAGAGAGATCATACTTTCAACTGTGTGAAATGGACACTGACAGTCTGTATTTGGTGTTAAGTAAACCTAGTTTAGCTGACGCCGATAGACCACATTTACTCAACATTTTTTATAACGAGTGCAATCAGTGGTTCCCCTCAGAGACCTGTAGCGTTCATCGGGAGGAGTTTGTTAGGAGTAAAGGTAAAGTTAAGGTAGATTGTCGAGACTTCATTTCTGGGTTCTTCTTCCAGTCTCCAAGATGATATTATGGCATTAGATGATTTCCATGAAGATAATGCTGAAAGTGGCTTAGAAAATGTTATACCTTGTCAGTTTAGTAGTGATAATGGCAGTGATAGCGATTCTAGTGATGGAGAGAGAGAAGAAAATATAGGTCTAATGTCTGTGGTGGGTGTCGATGGCTGGAGCGATGTAATTTCTAGTGTCAAAGTTGAGGATTTCCTTGGTGTATCAGGGTCTATGCACAATCTTGATGCAGGTGCGAGCCCATCTGATTATTTTAGTTTGATTATTGAAGAATCTTTCTATCAGTTTGCTGCTGATCAGACTAATTTGTATGCAACTCAGCGTGCTGAGCGGACTGGGAAAGAAGATCGATACTGGAGCCCAGTTTCTGCTGCTGAGATAAAACTTTTTTTGCACATTTACATTGTTATGGGCATTCACACCTTGCCTGAATACACTATGTATTGGAGTACTGATGATCGTCTTGGTGTGCCAGGGGTGTTTAGTTGTATGGGAAAGTCAAGATTTGAGAAGATTTCTCAATATTTTCACCTAAATGATGCCAGTAAACAGCAGCCAAAGGATCATGTAGGCCAGCGGTCGTCAAACTGTGCTCCGCGGAGCCTAGGTGCTCCGCGAGCCCATCCTAGGGGCTCCGCGGATCGGACATCATTTTCATCATCAACGAGTGCCATGCCCGTCGTAGGTGATATTTCTCAACAAACAATTTATCAACTTCGCCGTTTTTGTACCACAATAATGTCTAATTATTTCTCTCTATGGCCCAAGATTTATTTTCCGCTCTTTTCAATGACAGTTAGCAACAATGTTTTATTCAAATTTATTCGGTGTAAAGTCGCGTGTGTGTGTGTGTGTGTGTGTTGTGGCCAAGTGGTTGACTTTCCTTTGTTCTTGAAAGGGTGCCGCAAACATCAATCAAAGAAAATTGGCGCCGGATAGGCTCACTCGTTCGGACTTTCTCTGCCCGCCCCCACCTCCCACCCATCCAACTCCGTCCCGCCATACGCTTTGATCGAGAGAAGAGCATTCAAGTCGCACCAGTGAAAATAATATTCAGTTTGGACGTTTGTTTTATCGAAGTCAGTTTGATTAAAACCTTGTCTCGTGTCAGTGCTCTGTTGTCACAATGGATAATTTTGTAAGTAGGACTATAAAACGTACCATCTCTGACGATTCATGCAGTTCAAAAGACGCAGAATTGAAACGGGGAAAAAAGCGTAAGTATGACGATAGTTACTTGGATTTCGGATTTACTAGCACTGTTGTAGAAAATGAGGAGTGCCCAAAATGTGTTATTTGTTTTAAAGTTTTGGCCTGTGCAAGCATGCATCCCAGTAAATTGAAACGACATTTGCAAACAGTCCATAGTAGTTTAGTGAACCGACCACGTGAATTCTTTTCTCAGAAGTTAAAAGAAATGAATCAACAAAAGGCAACTTTCACAAAACATGCGACGATTCCTTCAAGGGCTCTTCTTTCATCTTACAAAGTTGCTTATCTAGTAGCAAAGAACAAGAAACCTCACACCATTGCAAAAGAACTTATCTTACCGGCCGCAGTTGAGATGGTGACTGTTATGATAGGTGAGTCTGCTGCCAAACAACTGCTGAATGTGCCCTTGTCAGATAACACTATTAGTCGTCGAATTCATGAGATGGCTGACGATGTTAATGACCAGCTTATTCAAAAACTACGAGGTGATTTTGCTCTTCAGCTGGATGAAGCCACTGACATACACAGTGATGCATACTTAATTTGCTATGTTCGGTTCATAGATGACAATAGCAAGTTTTGCGAGGAACTACTTTTTTGTAAAATCATAAAATCTGCATGCAAAGCAGCAGATCTGTTTCAAATACTTGATTCTTTTATTGAAGAAAATAGAATTAACTGGGAGAATTGTGTAGGAGTGTGCACAGACGGAGGTCGTTCAATGTCTGGATGCTATACTGGGCTGCAAGCTTTGATCCGCAAAAAGTCTCCTTTCTGTGTTTGGACTCATTGCATTATTCACAGGGAAGCACTGGCTTCAAAAAACACCTGCCCGGCCCTTAATGAGGTTGTTCAGTCCATAATCGAAGTAGTAAATTTTATTAAAATGCGACCACTTAAATGCCGGTGGTTTGAGCAAATGTGCATTGATATGGGAGCCACACATACTTCCTTGCTCTATTATTGTAACTCTCGATGGCTTTCACGTGGAAATGTCGTGAAAAGGGTCTATGAACTGAGAAATGAGCTTCATTGCTATCTTGTTGAAGAAAAGCATTCTAGTTCAGGAAAGTTTGTGGATGACGACTTTGTTTTGAAGTTGGCATATCTTTGTGATATATTTGAAAAACTAAATTCGTTAAACATGTCCCTGCAAGGTACTGAAACGCACATACTACAACTGTCGGAGAAAGTTTCCGCCTTCAGAAGAAAATTATTATTGTGGAAGGAAAAACTGGTCGACAAAGATTTTAGTTACTGTTTTCCAACTCTACATGCACTTTTAGTTGATAATGATTTGAGTTTAAGTGAAGAACTAACAGGTGTGTTTGTAGGTCATTTAACACAGCTCATTGCTTATTTTGACAAGTATTTCTCAGGAGAGGCAGACCAGTATGATTGGATTAAAAACCCGTTTAGTACAGCACTACCCACAACTCTCACTTCGAAAGAACAAGAGCAATTGATTGATATTTCATCAGACGCAACTTTGAAAGCAAGATTAGCTTCCTCATCACTACCAGAATTTTGGAGCTTTGTAAAGCAAGAATTTCCAGAAGTAGGCAAGAAGGCCCTCCGTGTATTAATTCCATTTGCGACTACCTACTTATGTGAGACTGGTTTTTCGGCACTGGCAGCTATAAAAACCAAATACAGATCACATTTGAACGCTGAGAAAGAGATTAGAGTGGGAATTTCCAAACTTGTGCCAAGATTTGAGGACCTGGTGAGGATGAAGCAAGCTCATTCTTCCCATTGACTTTATACAGCAAATAAATATCACAATGTAAGTTGATTCACTTATACTTTTATTACATAAATATAATAACCTGTTAAATATGCCGTTAAAATGTTCTTAAAAGTTTGGGTTTTTTAACATTGTAATTTTTGTTGATATAAGGTGCTGCCGCGGTGATTTGTGGTTAAGAATTAGGGCTCCGTGGGTCGAAAAAGTTTGACGACCGCTGATGTAGGCTATGACCTCCTTTATAAAGTTAGACCATTATTGGATATGGTCAGAAAGAGTATCTATCTATTGACCTTTCGAGCCGTAACCGGCCCATAGGGCGTAGACCAAGATACACCTTCTCCTATATGAATTTTTTGTTCTAGCAGTTTTCTTTTAAAGATAATTTATCAAATCTCGCCATCTGTCTCCGTTCTGTGCAAGCAGTTCTATCCCATTGAGGGAGCCGATTCCTGCTGCTCTTGCCTCTCTCATCAATGTTCTTCTCAGTGTCTCCCTGGGTATTCCTCTTTTTCTTTTACCCGTTGTTTCCCATATGAGGGCTTGCTTTGCTATTCGAAAGAGTATGGCATCTATTTATTCCCCTGGCAAAAAAATCAGTGTTAATGAAGCAATGATTGCTTACAATGGTCGCCTATCTTTCAAACAATACATCAAAGGTAAGCTGAATCCCTGGGGCATCAAAGTTTGGTGTATAGCAGATTCATCAACGGGATACTTACTTCATTTTGATGTTTATGTTGGCAAAGTAGCTGAACCAATGCCCCATGGTTCAGGACATTATGTCGTGACAAAGTTAGGCAGACAATTTTTTGGTAAATACCATCACTTTTTCAATTATTTCTCATCACTCCAACTTACCAAACATTTGCTCGTTGATAGAACATATTCATGTGGAACAATAAGAGCAAACCGCAAAGGCTGGCCAGCTGCCATCAAGTCCAAAGCCACTAACAAGTTGAAAAGGGGGGATGTGCAGTTCAAACAGCAGGGAAATGTTGTGGCTACGGTCTGGAAGGATAAGAAAGTTGTCAGTTTGATCAGCTCTAACGCTATGCCAGGAATGACACAGGTCTCAAGACATACTGTAGGTGGCAGAGTGGACGCTCAGATACCAACTCCAGTGTCTGACTATAACCAGTTCATGGGCGGAGTGGATGGGTTTGACCAGATTACTGTCATAGTGTGACTGAGCCATGAAGGGCAATGAGGAGAGTAGAAAGAATAGAATGAACGTCAGAGAAAGAATAAAGGCATGCAAGAACGAAAATGAGAGGAAGGATAAGCCGAGGTCGACATAGAATGAAAAGGAGACGCAAGAAATTAACAAGCATTATGTAACCATGAATGATAGCACATATATATTTAGATCATAATTAAGTGAGGACTAAACAGGACTAGATAAATTTAGCAAAGGGATGACTAACCGCACTGACTGACATAAACTAAAGGTGCCAGATGGCTGGGGAATGGCCACTGGCCGTAAACTTACTTTAGCTGTCGGTAAGGAATGTGGAACTTATGAACTTAAGGCTAGTCACACAAGTGGCAGATGGTAAGGGAAGGTCACTTAGAATGCAGAAAGGAGTAGAGCAGGGCTAGATGTCACTTTTATCTGGATAAAGAATAGTTGGCGGGAAAAAAGGTTCACGGTCGGTCAAAACCGTATAAAAGTTAGAGGGCAGACTTGAGAGGGGACTTCCATTTTTACATCTCGACTAGTAACACACAGAGATAGCCACGCACTAGCGACCAATAGGAATTGAGACAGTCACAGAAGTGTAACAGTGAAGCTGGTGGAAGCTACCGCTTCTCAAATAGACGATAGCAGTATCATATAGTGGCGACCAGCAGATTTAACTATAATGATGGTATTTCAGTATAACTAGTGAGTCAGAAGTTTAGTTACAGTAGAGGTTATAGGAGAAGGGTAGTAACCAGGAGGAAGGAGTGAGGTTCAGAGTATTGGACAAAGCGATGGGAGGTTACATGATCCCCACTCACCAGTTGTAGAGGGTGGGTAGTGACGCACCGAAGGAGAGGTCCAAAATAGTGGAACGACACAATGTCTCACTACATGGAAAAGTTTAGTTACATGCAACGACCTCGTGGTGTTATTGTCAGATCTCCACGAGTGTCCATCATGTTCACAACAACTAGTAGTTGTTATTGTGATGAGCATGCGTTGACCCCATGGACTTTGGCCCGGCTGATAAATAAGTAGTCATCCAACTTCCAGGAGAGGTCATTGTCATGAGGTAACATTATGTCACCAAGTAGGCGAAAACAGGATGCTTTGTCCAAATTTGGGAAGGTTCAGGTGTTAGTCACCGAATAAGCAAGTCATCGGACACGGGTACTGCAGGGTGACCAGAGAGAGAGTCGCTAGTGGTCAGGTGCGACGATCTGATTGGTTACGGACGTTCAGACGAAGAGCGAGAGCTGGAGTACTTAAAGTGATGCACAACAGTTTAACAAAAAAGAAGAACAAGGAGTTAGGACAGAGAAGTTAAGCCAGAGATTTTTAGAAGAGAAAGTAGAATGTAGACTAAGTCAGTTAAGTTAGGACAGAGTAGAAACATTTAGACAAGAAGCAGTTAAGCAGTTTAGAAACAGTTAGAATCAGAACAGTGAGAAGTTAAGAGTAGAAGTCTTGAGTAGTCAAGTCAGTAGGAATTGACATTGATAGAAACTAGATAAAGAAGTTGACAAGAATATTATGACAATAGTAGTGAAGTGATGAGTTCCACTTCCAAGTGTTTCAAGAATTGTGTGTGTTCATCTTACATGTCGTAAGTAGATAAATTATAATAAATTGTGTGACATTAATTAAACGTCGCATCCAAGACTATAGATCAAGTGTGCCAGCAGAATCCAATAAATGTGATTATCATTATATATTAAAGAAAACGACTCTGTCATGATCTTATCAGTTACATGTGCCTCAATGTTGTGATGTGCTGTGATCATTGAAGTACTAGCCACTATACGAGATAAAGAACAAAGAACATCACAACGCTGTAACAGGTTTGATTATTTGGTGCCGTGACCAGGATTCAAATCTGGGTTTGTCGCGGAGAGAAATCAAATAAATGAATGACAGAAAGTTAATGGAAGAATAAAAAAAGCCTGCCCAGTCTTCAACTTAGAAATCACGGAGAAATCACCGTGTACCTTCTACCGGGTCAAAAGTTCAACACGACCACAATTCTACCTGTGTTGCACTCCTGCCAGCTGAGATTGTCATTTTACCAATCAAGAGTACCTGTCCTTCAGGTCAAAAAGTCAAATTACACTGTTACAAGTCTGAAATTTACCTGTGTCAAGACAAGAGAGGCACTAAAATTTTTAGTCAGCATTAAATCTGACCAGCCAAGAGATTGTCAAATTGTCAATCAATATTACCTGTTTTGTTGGTATCCAGTCATAGCGTCAAGTTTGCAACAAATCATCGTTTCAAGTTTCATTTCATTCAATGATCCCGACCTTTGACCTGTGACCCATCACAGTTTGTTTATTTTGAAAGTTAGTCAGGAAGAGGCATAACTCTCAACAGAAAATCGTCATCGTCAGATAACTCCCGACACAATTGAAATTGTCCCACGTGTTGAAGTTGAGTAATGAGTTCATGTGTCATTTGATTGAGAAATTGTGATTGATAATTAATAATTTCAAGTGGTGTAGTTTTTATTTAGAGAAACAAGTCAAGTAACAGTGTTAGTAAAGTGTTACGATATTACAATAGCCATTCGCGAGTGTTGATAAATTAACATTAGACATTAGACCATTAGAAGACCAGAAGGAAGAAACCGATCATCAACAGCTGAGAAACAATAATTTATTTATTAAGTAATTAGTAATTAATTTATTTATTAAGTAGTTTGTTAAGTAATTTATTAATTAATGATTTTTAGAAAGTATTATTAATTAATATACCAGCGAATATTGTAAACAAGTTTTTTTTAAACAGCTGGTTGACAGTTTTTAAAATAGTGTTCTGTTATTATGTAGTTAAGTTTGGTTAAATAATTATTATTTTAAAATTATTATTATTAAGGTGACATACCATATTTTATATTGTTCTGTAACCATTTTTAAATTGTACTGGATGTATTCTTTAATTAGTGTTTGAAATACTACATGGTTATTCCACAGGGAGATTAAATAATCATTTTTATACTGCATTGTTTTATTCACAGGGAAATTAAATAATAAATTTCTATTTATTTCAGAAACTGAGGTGTTCATAAAGTCACAAAGTGCTGATATTTTATAGTATTATTATATTTTATGACATATAATAAATTGTAATTGTTTTGTTCTTCAACAGTTGGATCCTTCACGACTAGTCGGTAGTAGTAGTCATCACTTAGTTAATTATATTAAAATTTACACGAGTTATTATACTAATATTAAAATTAGACATGGACAGTAAACAAATTATAAATACTAATAGCTGCAAAATATTGATAACCAATTTAAATAAAAACATTAACGACATAATTATTAGAGATTATTTTAGTTCCTTTGGGGAAATAATATTTGTGAAATTAATTGATAGGCCAGAAGAAGAGACAAACAGAGCCATAATTCTATACAGAGATAGTAACATTGTCAATAAGATTTTGAATAGTGAGCACACGATCAACAATAGTAAGATAACAGTCAAGGTTTATAGGCCATTACAAAAACATACATATACTAATCCAAAGACATACACTGAAGTAAACAATAAAACAACATACGCTAAACCAGACTATAGACTATATAGTTTAAAAACAAATAGAATTATTAGAGAAGAGATTATTAGAAAGACAGACACTGAACAAGAGACAAGGAGTACACAGACTGAAGTACAGACTACAGTTTTAAAGACTTATATAGATGCCTGTGTAGGTAGTGACAGTGACACATGGCAAGAATATGAGACTAAATGGATTAAGAAGAACAAAGAAAATAACAAAATAATAGAAGAATTAAATGAGAAATTAATAAAACAAGATCATGAGATTAGGATACTAAGGCAAACTAATGAGAAAAATAATAAAAAGATTGTAGAGTTGACAGAGACAGTTGATAGCCTGAAGGAACTAATATCAACTCATGAAGATGAAAAATCAATACTACACTATGTGATACATGATTTGAAGAGAGAGGCAGGGTCCTTAAGGCAAGATAAATTAGAACTACAAGAAAGAATTTCAAAGACAACAGATACTGAAGGTGACAAACATAGGATAAAAGTCCATCCAGAGAGACAAAAGTCAGTGAAAACCTGGAAGAAACCATCAAGCTTAGACGTGGAGGAGTGGCCGTCCGATACAGATGAGTTAGACAAGAGACCACGTTATCTGCATCCACTGTATCCAGACCAGTGCACAGTGGATTATGATGACAACGGAAAAATCCATAGAGAGTATTGGGGGACAACGATCGAGAACGGTAAGGTAAGGATAGCGGAAGGCTCAGAAGGGTATATGACAGGACAGAAGACACCCCCTAAATCATCGGTTCTCAACCTGTGGGTCGCGACCCCTTTGGGGGTCGAATGCCCATTTCCAGGGGGTCGCCAAAGGCCATCGAAAAACACATTTTTTTGCACATCAACACAAAATTTTCCATTTTCGTCAAAACTTATTTTGTTTTATTTATTAACATTTTTAATAATTATTTCACCAAATACTTGTTTATAAATAAAGCTAGCAATTCTAAACCATGTTTAATTAAATGTAAACTCAAGTTTCATTCGCTAACACATTGAAGTTAAGGACTAATTTTTGAAAGTTACAGCGAATCACAAAGCAGCTTACAAATAGTTGCAAATTGTCAGAACTTTCAATTTGTAAACGATCGCATTGTGCATGTTTAACTTGTCTCGTGTTTACTGTGTACTTAACATTATATAAACGTTTAAATTATCACAGAAATTGTTGTGATTAATGCTTTTGAAGTACAGAGACTAATTATAAATAACTGTTAAAGATATTGAGGATATATTTATCAACTCAGCCAACTGAGTTTGTGTGTAGTCACATTAAATATTAAAGAGTGTGTTTACTTTCACTTTTCCCAGTAAATGAGTAAAACATATCACACAGTTAAGTTACCCAATGACATGGATCATGTTGATAAAAACGTTACCGGTAAGAAAAGAAAATATAGTGAGGATTTCTTACAATATGGGTTTACCTCAATTATTACAGCAGAAATTGAGAAACCGCAATGTGTTATTTGTTGTGAGTGTCTATCAGCTGAATCTATGAAGCCGAACAAACTAAAACGTCATTTTGATAGCAAACATCCGTCCTTTGTCGGCAAGGATATCAACTATTTTAGAAGTAAAGTTGATGGACTTAAGAAAGCCAGACTTGACACTGGTGGTAAGTGGCACAAACAAAACGTAGCAGCCGTTGAAGCTTCATATTTGGTGGCACTTAGAATCGCCAGAGCTATGAAACCTCACACAATTGCTGAGGATTTACTGCTGCCAGCGGCCAAAGACATTGTTCGAGTTATGATCGGAGACGAATATGTAACAAAACTGAGTGCAATTTCCTTATCTAATGACACTGTCCGCAGAAGAATAGATGACATGTCTGATGATATTCTTGAGCAGGTAATCCAGGAAATTAAATCTGCGCCAATTCCAATTTTTAGTATCCAAATTGATGAATCCACTGACGTTGCAAACTGTTCACAGTTATTGGTTTACGTGAGGTACATTTATGATGGCGACTTTAAAGATGAGTTTCTTTTTTGCAAACCTCTTGAAATGACAACAACTGCCCGTGATGTATTTGACACAGTTGGTTCATTTCTGAAAATGCATATGATTTCTTGGGAAAAAGTGTGTGGTGTTTGCACAGATGGAGCTCCGGCTATGCTAGGATGTCGATCAGGATTTCAACGTTTGGTACTGAATGAGTCACCAAAAGTCATCGGAACTCATTGTATGATTCATCGGCAAATATTAGCAACGAAGACGCTGCCACAAGAGTTACAGGAAATAATGAAAAGCGTCATAAGTTGTGTCAATTTTATAAAGGCGAGCACTTTAAACAGTCGACTATTTTCACAACTGTGCAACGAATTTGATGCGCCGTACAATACTTTGCTATTTCACACTGAAGTGAGATGGTTGTCGAGAGGAAAAGTTTTAAAGCGGGTTTTTGACCTGCGTGATGAACTCAAAACGTTTTTTAATCAGAAAGCAAGACCGCAGTTCGAAGCACTTTTCGTCGATAAAAATAAACTGCTTAAACTAGCTTATTTGGTTGACATCTTTGCCATCTTGAATGAGTTAAATTTATCACTGCAAGGACCAAATGCAACATGCCTTGATCTGTCTGAAAAGATCCGATCATTCCAAATGAAACTTCAGCTGTGGCAAAAAAAATTGGATGAAAATAAAATGTACATGTTGCCTACATTATCTGCTTTCTTTCAGGAACATGACATTGAACTAAACATAAGGATTACAATGATAATTTCTGTGAAACAACACATGCACATGCTTGATGACGAAATTTCATTGTACTTTCCAAATTTACCTGAAACCCCATTTGCTCTTGCCAGAAGACCTTTCACAGTCAAAGTTGAAGATGTTCCTGAGATAGCACAAGAGGAGTTTATCGAACTTATTAACAACGATGCAGCAAGAACTGATTTCTCTACAATGCCACTTACAAAATTCTGGATCAAGTGTTTGCAGTCATATCCTGTTCTGTCTGAGACAGTGTTGCGTCTTCTTCTTCCATTTCCAACAACATACCTTTGCGAACAAGGATTTTCCAGTTTGTTAGCTATCAAGTCTAAATACAGAAGTAGACTTGTTGTGGAAGATGATCTCCGTTGTGCTCTATCAAAGACTGCCCCGAGAATTTCTTATCTGGTGAGAAATAAGCAATCTCAACCTTCGCATTGACGTTGGCTTTTTACGCATACTTTCGCCAAATGTAGCAATAGTGTTATTAAAAATGCTGATAGTGATAGATTAGACTTAGTATCTGCCGATAGTGATAGATTAGACTTAGACTTATCTGTTTGATAACTTACTGTCGGAAGAAACTATCTGTGATAAGTGACAGTCTTACGTTTGATAACCAATAAAATAAAGTAAAAAATAATAAAAAAATTTTTATGGTCAGTGTGATTATTGGTGACTAAAGCTTGTTAAATTGTTAGTTGCATCAGTGAAAATTTACAAACTGATTGGATAAACATTTAGTATTGTTTTCTACATAAAATAATTCAATTTGGATTACCGTGATGACATCTTCAGGCTGGTAAGTTGGCCAGTATGATTTCAATTTTTACTTTAGCACTTTTGTTTTTGTTTTTTTTTCATTTAACCTCATTTTATTTTCTACATAACTCCTAGCCTCTTTTTATGAACGAAATCTTATTTCCTGTTCAGTTCTGTACAAATTAATATGCCATTTGCCTATGTAATGCAAAAATTAGCATGTATGTTAATATTTATGTTTAATTAAGTCATTAAGTTCAATTTACAACAATGCAAAATCCTGCATATCAAATACATGCATTACGATTCATAAGTACCAAAATATCAGTTATAAAGTAGTTAGTAGCAAGAAAAATAATTGTATGGTTGGGGGTCGCCACAAAAATGAGGAACTGTATTAAGGGGTCGCGGCATTAGGAAGGTTGAGAACCGCTGCCCTAAATGGACAGCAAAGAAGAAGAAAAAGAAGAAGAAGCAAGATTGGTAGTAAGCTGATCATGGAAATTAGAAGAGTGTATGAAGAGAAATTAGAATTATAGATGGAGCTTGAATGAGACTAAACGGGTCTTATGCTGCAATAAGAGATATTAATATTTACTATGTAGACAGGAGATGAATTATAAAGACTATATGTATGAAGATGTCAATAGAGGAACAATAAGGTTCCTAAAGTTATGATCGTATAAGAGATACGAGAGTCGATAGACGAGAATGTAAACAAGGGTAAGGGATTCCCAAGTTTACCTGTGATGACTCACTAATGAGAAGCCAGGATTTAGTTAAGCCGTATAGGTGACCACTTGGGGAGTGAGTCACCCGAAGTAACGAATAAAAAATGGTGATAACCATGTTTACATCGGCTTAATTAAGGCTTGAGTCGAGTTGAGAGGACGCTATTTACAGACGCAGAAGTCTTAGCGTACCTAGAGTTAAGAGAACTCAGAATTGACAAACAAGAGATGATTTATAGAGAATGTCTAGAGATATGGAGAAGTAGTGTCAAGAGAATATAGAAGACAAGAGACCTGAGGAAATAGAGAGATTACCTCAGATGAACTAGGAGTTAAAAGAGTTACCAATGTGGAACATATGGTAACTAGCTGCGAGTTGGTCAGAGTTCTTAAACTGGCGAAGTTGGATGGTAATCCAAGGAACAACTGACCAATAATAGGTAATGAGAAAAGACAAAGTGATAACCTGTGTTGAGTGAGACCTAAAAGGAAATTAGGTGATAAAGGTGATACTAGGAGAAGTATCATGAGAAAAGGAGTCTGGAAGAGACTCATGTGAAACATGTACCGAGTGATAACTCATAGAAAGGTTACATGAGGGAATTATAGGAGACTTACAAGAAGTCAGAGAAATGAGAGAATTATTGAGAGAACCTCAAGGAGAATTCTAAGTTGTGAAATTAATCATGTAACTGAGTGATAACTCATAGAAAAGTTACATGAAAAGAGAAGCTATATAAGATAGTGAGATGAAGAAGTAATGAGAACCTGAGAGGTTGATGCGATATATATATTCCGTTGTCGAATGACAAAGTTTGTACAGATATGAAGATACATACACAGAAATAGAGCATTATGAGGAATAGAAAAAGATGGAACTTGAGAGAGAGTTCCAGAATTTATTGAGACTAAATAGTAGTCCTGTGTGAATACAAGAGATTAATGGATTAATCGCAGATTATTCTGAGTCAAATTAATGACTAGCAGATGCTGTCAAGTGGACTGTATCCAGATAATTCTGATATTGAGAGTGGAGAGGAGATACTAAAAGAGAGTATCATGAAGAAGTTGAGTTTTAAAATGAGGCTCAAAGAGGGTATGTTGTAAATAGATAAGTCTGAAGATATATATGTATGTATATTGATATATTATTGCTCAAGCTAAGTGTGGTTGGTGATCGTGCTGTGATTGTGATCTCCGGAGATATGTGCATTGTCTAAGTTTTGTCAGTATATGTTCTAAAGCATAAAGACTCGTAATAATGATGCATGATAATGAATGTTGTAAATGGTTTGTTTTTTTCTATGAGTTTATTCTTAGATTCTGATACTGGGATCACAGATGCCAGTCGACAGAGGTTCTGCTGATGCCTGTAATGTAGCTCTCCTCAAGAAGCTGGCAATCAGTCGTCAGAAGTAGTTAGAATGCTCAAGAAGACTTGAATTTTTTTATTATCAGGGGACACAACTGGACATATTTTGAAAAATTAAGTCCCTTGGAAATGTTACATTTTTTTGTTACAAATAATTTTTATTGCTCAGTACCTTATTGTCTCCTAGATTGTGTTGATGCTTATGTATTATTAAAGAATGAATGTTATATTGTGACAATTATTTAGAGAAACATTTTACTCACATGGCTTAGAATCTGCTATTGCATGTTATCAGTTAGTAGACCATAGAATTCAAAGATGTATATATGTATACTGTTACTATTTTTATTATGATGTTACAAAATTTAATACTACGTATGTAAATCTGGACATTAGGGGGAGATAATGTAACAGTGAAGCTGGTGGAAGCTACCGCTTCTCAAATAGACGATAGCAGTATCATATAGTGGCGACCAGCAGATTTAACTATAATGATGGTATTTCAGTATAACTAGTGAGTCAGAAGTTTAGTTACAGTAGAGGTTATAGGAGAAGGGTAGTAACCAGGAGGAAGGAGTGAGGTTCAGAGTATTGGACAAAGCGATGGGAGGTTACATGATCCCCACTCACCAGTTGTAGAGGGTGGGTAGTGACGCACCGAAGGAGAGGTCCAAAATAGTGGAACGACACAATGTCTCACTACATGGAAAAGTTTAGTTACATGCAACGACCTCGTGGTGTTATTGTCAGATCTCCACGAGTGTCCATCATGTTCACAACAACTAGTAGTTGTTATTGTGATGAGCATGCGTTGACCCCATGACTTTGGCCCGGCTGATAAATAAGTAGTCATCCAACTTCCAGGAGAGGTCATTGTCATGAGGTAACATTATGTCACCAAGTAGGCGAAAACAGGATGCTTTGTCCAAATTTGGGAAGGTTCAGGTGTTAGTCACCGAATAAGCAAGTCATCGGACACGGGTACTGCAGGGTGACCAGAGAGAGAGAGAGTCGCTAGTGGTCAGGTGCGACGATCTGATTGGTTACGGACGTTCAGACGAAGAGCGAGAGCTGGAGTACTTAAAGTGATGCACAACAGTTTAACAAAAAAGAAGAACAAGGAGTTAGGACAGAGAAGTTAAGCCAGAGATTTTTAGAAGAGAAAGTAGAATGTAGACTAAGTCAGTTAAGTTAGGACAGAGTAGAAACATTTAGACAAGAAGCAGTTAAGCAGTTTAGAAACAGTTAGAATCAGAACAGTGAGAAGTTAAGAGTAGAAGTCTTGAGTAGTCAAGTCAGTAGGAATTGACATTGATAGAAACTAGATAAAGAAGTTGACAAGAATATTATGACAATAGTAGTGAAGTGATGAGTTCCACTTCCAAGTGTTTCAAGAATTGTGTGTGTTCATCTTACATGTCGTAAGTAGATAAATTATAATAAATTGTGTGACATTAATTAAACGTCGCATCCAAGACTATAGATCAAGTGTGCCAGCAGAATCCAATAAATGTGATTATCATTATACTGTCATGATCTTATCAGTTACATGTGCCTCAATGTTGTGATGTGCTGTGATCATTGAAGTACTAGCCACTATACGAGATAAAGAACAAAGAACATCACAACGCTGTAACAGAAGAACTTCAACGAACTTCAACTTAGAAATAGAAAGACAGATAGAATATCCACTATACGAATAGCTAAGGTACAACACCGACGGTAGTCGAAATACTTCAGCGGCCAAGACTTATTAGATCGAACAAGTATCTACAGAACAGAGACGTTAGGAAGGACAGCCAGAAAGCATCTATATGTATACCTGTATGTAACATAATAAATGAGGACTGATTTGTAACATGCAAAGTTTGTTGATTCATGTTTTATACCAAGAACAGACAGAACATGGTTGTTATAGTGTGACTCAGTCATGGGCGATAATGGAAGAATAGAAGAATATGACGATAGACAGAAGAATAAAAGAATGAGGCGATGACGATGTGAAGTAGGATAGTTTTAGGCGGCGTAGAAAAGACACTCTTCAGAGGATTAGGAAGGAGACGTTAAGTCTACCCAACTCAGTCGCTGAGTCGTAATCAACTTGAAGATTACCAGTGAAATGCGTACAGGTGGTCAGCCTAAAGCCAGACAGATGTTTGCTCTGGTCGACAAAGTTGCGTAACGCAACGACACGGCCGCTGGTTCCTAGGAAACTCTTATATCGGCAGACGCCTTGAAGTCCAGTGAAGACCTGAGATGAAAGCGGACAACTAAACTGCCCCGCGTAATCAAAAGACCAGGTTATCTTTACGTTCAGCAGTGATTACTCTTTGAGTCTCTGAATTGGAAATCGCCTCGAGTTTTAGTTGTTAGGGGACGGACTTAGGAAGATGGACAGGTTCGACAGGAATCCTAAAGTAATAAGACTTTAGAGATAATTAAAAAAGGCGGAGCTAGAGAGATAGTGACGGTCAGGAGACGTAGGTTAGGCCGTATCAGTGGTCGGGGGGGTGTGGTCACCTGGGACTTAAACCCCGAGACCCTGGGAACTAAGGAGATTTAGGAGAGGAGAGGCCCAGAATGCTTTTGGGGCGAGGAGCAGTAGCTAGAGAGACATTTAGCTACACTCGGGCAGACTCAGCTACACTCAGCCAGACTCGAGACAATTCGGCCACACTCGGCCAGACTGAGCACATTCAGATACTAGTTCCTCAGCACTATCAGAAAGAGACAGGCAGATGTACTTAAGAATACTATACGGAGTATACGGTCAACAAGATAGATAGATAACCACAGATAGAACTTTATGAATACGAAACGGCCACACACAAACGTTATTTGACAATTCATCATCGCCGATAGGCTATGTCAAGTAACACCAATAAAGACCTTGTTTATACTTGTACTAAAAAGATTGATGAGTTATATATGTGTGTCCAAAGAAAGAACAAGTAGTAAGGTCAGAAAGAAGTTTGAAAGAAACGCTGCAACATCCCATTCCTTTCTGTTGCCGTGACGCAGGATTCTATTCTTTAGAAAGGACCTGGAGAGAAAAAAAAAAAGAGTAAGAATTTTCTCTTAATTAACCAAGACGTCCACCTACGTACTTCCAGTATAACCAAGACGTACTTCCAGCAACGAGTGCCGTCCTCATAATTTGCAAGTACCCATGAAGTTGAGCCTAGTAATGTGTTTGTGTACAACACACCAGCGAACCTTGTCTACAGAAGTTAATCAAGCCTAGCCATCTGTGTCCAAAATAGTACATCGAAGTCCAGCGTAAGAATGGCTGCCTGTTTGCGAGACTACACCCTGTTTATCTTAAAATCCCGAAGAAGCGACTAGAAGTGCCAACCCGCAGTGATCTTTCCCCGAGCTATATCAAAGTAGAAGTGAACATTCATATTCATAAAGTAGAACTTCCTGTAAGGAAAGAAGTAAAAGTGAAATAGACAGAGAGAACAAAATGTGAAAATGATGTCCACATTGAGAACCTGAAAGAAGACTAAGTAGTTAATTATTGTTTTAAATTAGTATATTATTGTGTAGTTGTTAGGATGTTACATAAGTGTGTTAGGTATTCCATGGACTTCAGAAGCATGTAAGTTGGATTTTTCTTATATATTTTAGAGATGCATATGATATGTTGTAACAAGGTTGTGTGAAGTAAATAAGTTTTTTCTTGAGTGTTAGTGGAGGAAAGTAGAAATTCTTTGACTGATCTAAATAACTTGTGTGTTAATTTATACTTAATTTATAATTAATTAATTAATTATCAAGATGAAGAGAGGCATGACTCCCACTTTGCAGACCCTGCAAGAAATTAGTAGAGTCATCACCGGTTTAGAAAATAGTTTTAGACAGCAAGAAATGAGTGCCAGTATCTCAAATTACTCTGGCGACCCATCCATGTTCAGACAATGGATGGCAGAAATTGAAAAGTATGCTCTCATTTTTCCTATAAATGAGGAAGACAAGAAATTAATAGCTTTTAAAACAAGTAGAGGCGAAGTATCTGACTTCATCCAGAGAAGGCTAAAGAATGAACCTTCAAGCACATGGAAGTCCCTCAAGATAGAATTAAAAACTAGGTATGCTGCTGTAGGAGATGCCTACACTGCTTTCATACTTTTGAGGAAGTTTAAACAAGAAAGAGGAGAGACAATAACTGCATACAGTAATAGACTTTTAGAGCTAGCAGAGGAATCTGGTTTAGAAAAAGATAATTTTGGTAGACAATTAATAGAGACTTTTATAGATGGACTAATATCCACAGATCTAAAACTACACTTAGCGAGGCTGAACCCTGAGACGCTAGATGAAGCTATTAATGTCTCTATTAAAGAAATCGGGTTCATGAAGAAATTGAATTTTAAACCTACCTGAAGAACGCCCAACCATCAGTGAATGGTTTAATAAAAGAAAAATAGTAGAAAAGCCTAGGGAAGTTAATCAAGCGAGTATTAGATGGAGAAATAAGGGACGACTAAGTGAATTGAGTAAAGAAGTATATGCAGTGAGAAGGGAAACAAGGCATGTTCACGGAAGAAGATTAGCACCCCAGGAATCTAGGTGGAGATGGAATGACAAAAGACAAACTGCTGGACGTAAGAGCTATGAAATAAATAGTGTAGACAGGATTGAAATGAATAAAGTGAATAGTAAATCAAACTTTTGGCCACAGCATATTAACCAAACACCCTGGCGTGGTTGGCAAGATCCCTCTGGAGTCAAAGAGAAGCGCGCAACCAAGCACGTGGATGCGAGAACGACCAAGTGGTCCAAATCAAACGGCCCAAACATCAAGACCAACAGGCTGTCTAGCCTGAAACAATACAAATTAATCAGAAAGGAGAAGGAATTAGAAGAGACTGAGAACAGAATGATCGACAGTGCTACACAAACAGAAGGTACTGATAGAGAAGTATTAGTGACACAGGTAAGCAGTGCACAAACACAGACTGTAGAGGTTAGAGGACAAACTAAACATAATGATAAGATAACACAAACGAGGGAGGTGAAGAAACAAGTTAGAGACGCCTGTGTGGCTACAAACATCCTAGAAGATGTGATATCAAGAAAAGATGCCGAGATAAGAATTATGGAAAAGAGAAGTGAAAGAGATGAGTTGATGCTACTAGAGCTGAAAGACACAGTAGATAGGCTAGAGTGCAAAAACAAGTGTCTAGAGACAAGAATTAAAGAGCTTGAAGAACAAGAGTCTGAGACTGACAGACACAGTGTATGTATGATTCGAGAAGTTGATGAGATGAAAGCACAGAATAGCCAACTTTTAGGTGAAGTTAAAGTGTCCAAGGATTTAGTTGTAAGTTTAAGAAAGGAGAAATCAGAAGTAGATGACAAAGTAAAGAACCTAATACGAGAGAAGTCTGACTTAGAGGAAGAGGTAGCGTCTCTAAGGCGAAAGAAATCTACTACAGAAAATTTGAAAAAGGAAAACGAGAAAGGGAAACTTGATAGGATAGAACGCAACAGTGATACAAATAGTGTAGAGGTTGTAAGTAAAAGTGCTGAGAAGAAAATTAACGAACTAGCAGTGTTTCATGCATTAGAGAAAGCAGCTGATAAATATGCGCGTGAAATGGACAAGGAATTAGAGGATATGGCAGATGGGGTAAAAGGTAGCAAGAAACGTCCTGAAACTGACAGATTGCCTACAATACGAGAAAGGAGGGTTGCTGCCATAAATGAAGAGTTTGAAAAGACCCAAATAGAAAAGGCAGAGCAAGTGAAATTTTGGCCATTGGGAACACCAGAACGTGATGCCATTATCGCTGAAAGAAGAAGAAAAGACGATGAAAGAGTCAAAGTAGACCTGCCTTTTGCCATACGATTGGGACGACGGCAAGAGTTTTTTGACCACCAGAAAGAAATAGATAAAGGTAACAAATTCAGAGAAGATCATAGGTCAGAAAGAGGAGACCTGACAACCACTAGTGATGGAAGAGATAAAAGATACAAAAAGAAGAAACATACATATTAAGAATTGTAATTATTTTACTTGTGGATGTTGTAACTAATAATGTGTATGAGTCTACTAACTTTGAGACGAATTTTATATGTATAATGTCAGTGTGCACTGAATGATGAGTAGGAGTCTGTAAATGTACTGTTGCCTTAATGAGGAGACAGAACTATATGTATGAAGATGTTAGTGAGTCACCTGAAGTAAACAAACAAAATGGTAACCATGTTTACATCGGTTTAAAAAAAGTTTGAGTCAAGTTAAGAGAACTTAGAATTTACAGGAAATAGAGTATGCATGGAGAGAGTCTTAGGAGACTAAGAAGAGACGAGAGAGTCAGTGACCCGAGATGGAGAGACTCTGAGTTCTATAGGAATTCCAAGTGTGGAACAGCACTGTGAGGTGTGCAGATGTGTGGATGAAGTGTGTTGTGGATAGTTTAATGGAAGTCTAGACAGACTAGATTCTGTATCAAGTTTAAGTCATAATTTTGATTGCTATGTGTCTGTGATTACTTCTATGCTTCAATGTTCGGTCTGTCCAAGACTGTTGTGTGTATGATTAGAGGAGAAACATGTGAGATGCACATTTTTTAAAATACAATTTTATGAAAATGTAATTATATGTTGACGGGGAGAATTGCCTAAAATTTAGGAATATGCGGGGAGAAGGAACAGATAAGAAGACTGTCGACCCGACATGAGTTGACCAGTAAATTAAGCCTGTGGCTAAGAGATTCTGTAAGAAAGCGTATTGCTATGCAGACAACTTTATTAGCAGTGCCAGAAGAGCACGTGTTCAGGGAGAATAAGAGAACAGAGTAGACGGGTCTTTTTTCTTTTTCAGAACTGGCACAGATATGATGCCGAAGAAAGACTAAACACGTCTTATTAGGCAATTAAGAGAGTACAGTGCGAAGGCCGATCGAGCCTTAAATATTTCAGAATTGATGTTTCCACAAAATGTTTTGTATACATGAGACACATGTTGTGTCGCAAAGATGTTTATTGAATGTCATGATATTGTTGTAGAATTATGAATGTTGTATATGTAAACACCAATTACAGAACCTACCAGTTTAAATTAAGAGACGGAAAGAAATGTGGGTTAGACATAGACAAAACAGACGATGACCTCAATTTAGCTGGCCTACATTCAGGCGAGGTCCAGAGTGACGTCACGTTAGTCAGAGGCTTCAAAGCAAAACAAAGTGGCATGGCAGAGCGATGTTGTAAGATGATTGTATACATGATGGATTTTTCTTTTGAGATTCCAGTTTATAGATGTTGAATTTGTATTTCTAATTGTTGTAATAATTGATGTACAATGAGAAAAAGGAAATTAGTTAGCCCATTAAGGAAGTAGAAAGAGAGCAGTCACACTATGTTTTTATTTTGAGTTAAATTGATCTATGAATATATCAATTCAACTGAAATGTTGACGGAGATATATGTTATAGTGTGACTCAGTCATGGGCGATAATGGAAGAATAGAAGAATATGACGATAGACAGAAGAATAAAAGAATGAGGCGATGACGATGTGAAGTAGGATAGTTTTAGGCGGCGTAGAAAAGACACTCTTCAGAGGATTAGGAAGGAGACGTTAAGTCTACCCAACTCAGTCGCTGAGTCGTAATCAACTTGAAGATTACCAGTGAAATGCGTACAGGTGGTCAGCCTAAAGCCAGACAGATGTTTGCTCTGGTCGACAAAGTTGCGTAACGCAACGACACGGCCGCTGGTTCCTAGGAAACTCTTATATCGGCAGACGCCTTGAAGTCCAGTGAAGACCTGAGATGAAAGCGGACAACTAAACTGCCCCGCGTAATCAAAAGACCAGGTTATCTTTACGTTCAGCAGTGATTACTCTTTGAGTCTCTGAATTGGAAATCGCCTCGAGTTTTAGTTGTTAGGGGACGGACTTAGGAAGATGGACAGGTTCGACAGGAATCCTAAAGTAATAAGACTTTAGAGATAATTAAAAAAGGCGGAGCTAGAGAGATAGTGACGGTCAGGAGACGTAGGTTAGGCCGTATCAGTGGTCGGGGGGTGTGGTCACCTGGGACTTAAACCCCGAGACCCTGGGAACTAAGGAGATTTAGGAGAGGAGAGGCCCAGAATGCTTTTGGGGCGAGGAGCAGTAGCTAGAGAGACATTTAGCTACACTCGGGCAGACTCAGCTACACTCAGCCAGACTCGAGACAATTCGGCCACACTCGGCCAGACTGAGCACATTCAGATACTAGTTCCTCAGCACTATCAGAAAGAGACAGGCAGATGTACTTAAGAATACTATACGGAGTATACGGTCAACAAGATAGATAGATAACCACAGATAGAACTTTATGAATACGAAACGGCCACACACAAACGTTATTTGACAATTCATCATCGCCGATAGGCTATGTCAAGTAACACCAATAAAGACCTTGTTTATACTTGTACTAAAAAGATTGATGAGTTATATATGTGTGTCCAAAGAAAGAACAAGTAGTAAGGTCAGAAAGAAGTTTGAAAGAAACCCTGCAACATGGTTATACAGAAGATTAATTGGTGCCGTGACCAGGATCGGAGCCACAACACAACAGAGAAGTATCTACACAGCACAATAGAGAGAAGAATCAACGCAACAAAATAGAGAGAAGAATCAACACAACACGCACAGAGAGAAGATTGATAGAAGAAGTGACACAAAACATAGAGAGAGAAGAATCGACACAGCACAATAGAGAGAAGAATCAACGCAACAAAATAGAGAGAAGAATCAACACAACACATACAGAGAGAAGATTGATAGAAGAAACGACACAAAACGTAGAGAGAAGATTGAGAGAAGAAACGACACAGCAAATTCCATATAATTAACAGGAAACTCTACCCCCACACTGTCAGTGCATGTGTGTCTAGCTGTTACCTGCTGGCCATCAATGTTTTGGTCAAAAAATGTCAAGTGTCATCCAGCAGTAAGTCTTTCACCTTTTCACGAGTGTTATGTGTTGTTCGATACACCAGCAGAAATCATAACACCTGTGGTCAAGTCTGGTGAGCTCAATGTGTTTTTTAAAATTTATAACAGAATTCAGTTTCATCGTATGCAGTGCTAGAACAGTAAACAGTAGGTAGAGAACAATTTTAATTTCAAGGAGCGTCAAGAGTGTGTAGTGTAGTTATAAAATTAGTGATTCTTGTGTTATCGAGTTGTTAGTGTCAGAATATCAACATAGAAAAATTAGAAAAGAAAGTAGGCCTACTAGAGTAATCAGTGACAGTGAATATTTGGTTTGTGCTGAGTAACAAGAGTGTAGAATATGGGAACTGTGCAGATATAATTATTGTGAACAAGAGGAAACAGACAGTCAAACGAATAACATTTATTTTACTTTAGTTACAGAGTAGTGTGTTAAGTTAGTAACAATTTAATTTTTGAATTTGTTATTTTGAGAATTTTGTTGCTGTGTAATAAGAATTTATGTCAGAGTGATCTGATATACTTAACAGGTCTAGACTTCACAGACACCAACACAAGACATCATTTAAGAGTATTTTAGCTTTATAAGTGTTTCCTTTTATTATTGCAGGTCTCATCACGGAGGAGCTGTAGTACTATAAATTAAATAAAATATACACGTACTAATTGCCATTCTTATGTTATAGATCTTAGATACAGAAGTCCAGAGCCTGAGGTGCAGCAATATTACTTAATCACATGTTTATTTTTCTGAATAAATTAATAGCTTGTGGAGTCATAGGTAGATAAAACATATATTAAGTATCATAAAAGATGGAGATGGAGCGAGTAAGGTTAGCAAGACATAATGATGGAACACATAGACAAATAGATGACATAATATATTGTAAATTATTTGTAGGGAATATAGATAAGAAAATAACGGCAGAAGAGTTAAGGAAACATTTTGGACAATTTGGATCAATTACCTATTGTTTATATTAACTTGATGACAAGAAAAATAGGAAAGATTGCATTTATTTTATTTTAAAATGCGGATGCCATTAAAAATATTTTTAGACAAGGAGAACACATACTCTCACACAATGATTTAAAGGTAGAGATTGCTAATCCTTACAGACATAGAAGGGAGTCCAGATATCAAGGATATGGTCAAGTGAAGTACTGCCAGAGTGATTGTAGAGCCAGTGACAGGCCTCAGATATCAGAAATAAAACAGGGGAGATATGAGAGTAATAGGTTGTATGCTATAAATTTTAACAAACGCATAAGGAAAGAACGTAAGTGGGAGGAGAGTAGATCAGAAGAAACCAGTGACGTAGAGGAATATAGCACAGCAGAAGAGGAAATAAAGAAGAAAGATTTAATAAAGCAATTCAAAAGAAAGGTAGAAATTAAAAATAAAACTACACAAACAGAAGGCGCCGATAGAGAGTAATAGTGACACCAGTAAGTTGTGCACAAACAGACGCTAGAAGTCGGAGGAAAAACAAAACATAAAGATAAAATTACACAAACAGAAAAAGGTGAAGAGACAAGGTTCTTTGCCTTAAAACAAGATCAGGAAAAAGACATAGAAAAGGACAGACAAATAAATTAGTTGAGTGAGAAACTGAAGAAAAGAGAGGATGAGGTTAGGATTCTAAAGCAAACAAATGAAAAGAGCCATAGAAAAATAGTAGGATTGGCAGATAAAGTAAGTAGTATGGAAACTATGATAGGAAGCTTGAAGAAGGACATCGAGAAAAGGAAACCTGATAGGATTGAACGCAGCAGTGACATAAATAGTTTGGAGGTTGTAAATAAAAATGCAGAGAAGAAAATTAAAGAACTGGAAGAACTCTGTGCATTAGAGAATGAAGAAACTGACAGAAGGCAGAAACTGACAGATATGCTGATGATATGGATAAAGAATTAGAGGACATGGCAGACAGAAACAAGGAGTTAATGGATGATATTGAAGACTTGACTAGACTAGTTATCAGATTAGAAGGACACAATTTTCAACTGTATGAAGAAATTGCAAGGATAAAGGAGGAGAGTGATAAGCAAAGGGTAGGTGAAGAAACAAAGAATAAACACATAACTGTAGAACAGAGACAAGCTAATGAAGTTATAGCTGGGGTAAAATGTAGCCAGAAATGTCCTGAAACAGATGACAGAATACTGACAATACAAGAAAGAAGGATTGCTGCCATAAATAAAGAGTTTGAGAATACTAAGGAACATATAGCAACTGAAGGTCAGAATGTAAGGAAACAAGATAGGAAAAATGAGTTAGCAAATGACCAAAGACAAAATGTAAAGACAAAGCAAATATCAGCTATAGGTCAGTGTGATGAGGATAAGCAAAACCAAGTAGAAATAGTAGCTATAGGTCAGTGTGATGAGGATAAGCAAAACCAAGTAGAAATAGTAGCTATAAGTCAGTGTGATGAGGATAAGCAAAACCAAGTAGAAATAGTAGCTATAGGTCAGTGTGATGAGGATAAGCAAAACCATGTAGAAATAGTAGCTATTGGTCAGTGTGATGAGGATAAGCAAAACCAAGTAGAAATAGTAGCTATAGGTCAGTGTGATGAGGATAAGCAAAACCAAGTAGAAATAGTAGCTATAGGTCAGTGTGATGAGGATAAGCAAAACCAAGTAGAAATAGTAGCTATAGGTCAGTGTGATGAGGATAAGCAAAACCAAGTAGAAATAGTAGCTATAGGTCAGTGTGATGGGGATAAGCAAAACCACGTAGAAATAGTAGCTATAGGTCAGTGTGATGAGGATAAGCAAAACCAAGTAGAAATAGTAGCTATAGGTCAGTGTGATGAGGATAAGCAAAACCAAGTAGAAATAGTAGCTATAGGTCAGTGTGATGAGGATAAGCAAAACCAAGTAGAAATAGTAGCTATAAGTCAGTGTGATGAGGATAAGCAAAACCAAGTAGAAATAGTAGCTATTGGTCAGTGTGATGAGGATAAGCAAAACCAAGTAGAAATAGTAGCTATAGGTCAGTGTGATGAGGATAAGCAAAACCAAGTAGAAATAGTAGCTATAGGTCAGTGTGATGAGGATAAGCAAAACCAAGTAGAAATAGTAGCTATAGGTCAGTGTGATGAGGATAAGCAAAACCAAGTAGAAATAGTAGACCAAGTAAAATTTTGGCCGTTGGGAACACCAGAGCGGGATGCTATTATTGCTGAAAAGAGAAGAAAAGACGATGCCAGAGTTAAAGTAGACCTGCGTTATGCCAAGCGTTTGGGGCGATTGCAAGAATTTTTAAACCACAAGGAAGAAATAAATAGGGGTAGCATGAGAGAAGAATATAGGTCAGAAAGAGGAAACTTGTCAACCATTAGCGACATGAGAGGGAAGAGGCACAAAAAGAAGAAAAGTAACAATTAAGTGGTAACCAGAAACAAATACATTTTACCTCAACAAGCAGTGTAAGGATATAACTAGAAAGAAGGCAACGCTTAGAGGATAGGGAAAACAGATTAGCACAAGAAGATAAAGACAATTTCAGTTATAATGAAATGAAAGCAATAGACTCTATTGCATCAGATAGTTACGAGACAGTGGAGGAAACATTGATAGAAGAAGATGATCAAATAAAGAAAAGACCGAATGAATTTTCATCGGAAGAAGCTCCAAGTTGTAAGAGGAGAGATATAGAATAAGGGTAGACAAGAGATCTGTGGGAAAGGAGTGATAGCCTCAGAGGAAATACAGACTTGAGTAGTTGATCAGAAGTAGTAAACTACTAAATTGGATGGTAATCCAAGTTTACGAGAGATCAATTGTATGTAGTAAGTGAGAAAGAAGAGGAAGAGAGAGACAAAGGCGATAGATAACCAGTGTTTTGAGATGACCTAGAAGATATTAGGTTGTACAGAGACAGTAACATTGTCAATAAAATTTTGAATAGCATACACACAATAAATAATAGTAGGATATTAGTGACAGTTCATAGACCATTAAAACAACAGCATACATAACAGTAATTCGACAACATACCGAAGTAAGCAAGACGCATTACACTAAACCAGACTATAGAATGTATATTGTAAAAATAAATAAAATTATTAGAAAGACAGACACAGAACAAGAGACAAGAGGTGCACAGACTGAGGTAGAAACTACAGTTTTAAAGAGTTATATAGATGCCTGTGTAGGTAGTGACAGTGACACATGGCAAGCATATGAGACAAAATTGAATGAGCAGAATAAAGAAAATAATAGAAGAATTGAATGAGAAATTAATAAAACGAGATCATAAGATTAGAATACTTAACCAAACTAATGAGAAGAATAATAAAAATAATATAAAGTTGATAGAGACAGTAAATAGATTAGAGACTGCTAACAAGAACTTGAAGAAAGAAGTTGACAAAATGAAACCTGAAAGAGCAGTGCTCACCAACCAAGTAATAAGTTTAGGCAAAGAAAATGAAAGAATAAAGTTAAAGAGGTAGAGAATGAGAGCAGTGTAGAAAAAGTTGAGAATGGCAGATGCTACAATGAGCTTCGGCGGAACATAAGATGAGAAATCACTACTACAGTATGTGATAAGTGATTTGAAGATAGAGGTACCGTCCTTAAGGCAAGATAAACTAGAACTACAAGAGAAAATTTCAAGGATGACTGATACGGAAGGTGAGAAACTAAAGACCTTCCAGAGAGACAAAAGTCTATACAACCCAGGAAGAAACCATCAAGCTTAGACGTTGATGAATGACCGTCCGATACTGATGAGTTGGACAAATGACCATGTTATTTGCACCCATTGTATCCAGATCAGTGCACAGTGGATTATGATGACAATGGAGAAATCCGTAGAGAAAATTGGAAGACGACGATAGAAAACAGTAAGGTAAGGATAGCGGAAGGCTCGGAAGGTTATATGACAGGACAGAAGACATCCACTAAATGGACAGCAAAGAAGAAAAAGAAGAAGCAAGATTGGTAGTAAGTTGGATGTATCTTTGAAGCCGCCGACACAGACGTCAGGGGATAAACTGTATTGGCGCCACTGGCGCTCCTGGTTTTAAACCCTTTGTCGGGTGGTGTGAATGCATTACTTAATTTTTAATCACAACATGTATCATCATTCATCAAGATCAAATCACATAAATGAATTTGTTTGTTGTAAAATGAAATGTATCGATTTTAAGAACGAAATAAAGAGTTATTAAAAAAAAAAAAAAAAATCTAGTGCCTTCAGGTACTACAGTAGTGGTCCGGGTTTATGAAATTCTAGTGAAATTTTCAAACCCGCCATTTTGTGCCAAAAGTGTTTTCATTGGATTGTGTTTCTATAGTGTTTTCTTTGGTGACATATCTATCTATCTATCTATTGACCTTTCGAGCCGTAACCGGCCCATAGGGCGTAGACCAAGATACACCTTCTCCTATATGAATTTTTGTTCTAGCAGTTTTCTTTTAAAGATATTTTATCAAATCTCGCCATCTGTCTCTGTTCTGTGCAAGCAGTTCTATCTCATTGAGGGAGCCGATTCCTGCTGCTATTGCCTCTCTCATCAATGTTCTTCTCAGTGTCTCCCTGGGTCTTCCTCTTTTTCTTTTACCTGTTGTTTCCCATATGAGGGCTTGCTTTGCTATTCGATTATTATCTCTTCTCATCACATGTCCAACGTATGACCATCGTCTTTTCTTTATTACTGAAGATATTAGTGGTTGATTGGCGATTTCTCTAATTTCCTCGTTTGTTTTGAATTCGTTCCATTCTATACCAAGTATTTTCCTTAGACATTTATTTTCGAATGCGTTCAACTTTGTTTCTATATCTCTTGTTGTTTTCCAGCTTTCACACGCATACGTAAGGGTTGATAGTACATTTGATTTGAATAGCCTAAGTTTTGTGTTTGTGCTAATGAGTTTTGATTTCCACAACTTTTCAAGGCTTCTGAAAGACATTGCTGCTTTAGCCAGTCTGATTCTAATTTCTTTGCTCGTATCCCCTTCTCGATCAATGTGACTTCCAAGATAGATAAAGTGATCGATCTCTTCTACTGGTTTGTTTTCCATGTATATTTTGTCACTTGTTGGAATTAAACTTTTCATGACTTTAGTCTTTTCATGATTGACCTCAAGCCCAATTTTGCTGGCTATTGATGATAGTTCATTTGTGTTTTCCTGCATCGTTTTTATCTGACTGCTGATGAGAACTATGTCATCAGCAAAGTCGAGGTCCTCCAAATGGTCTCCTTGTATCCATTCGATGCCTTTATTACCAGTGCAGCATTTCTTCATTATGAAGTCCATAACAATTCCAAATAACAAGGGCGATAAAATACATCCTTGTTTAACCCCAGTTTCTATTGGGAAACATTCGCTCAGTCCTTCCTCTGTTCGAACTGCACATGTGTAACCATCATACTTGTCTTTGATAATATTTATGATTTTTTATGGTAAGCCATATTGCTTCAGAATTTTCCACAAAGAATCTCTATGAAACTATCTATGACAATATGACATATAGGTCACAGTAATATGGAGGTGCCTATGTTCGATCTGTGTGTTACCGGGGTCTCATTATGAGTGAAGAATAGTGACACTGTGACCTTCCAAGCATGTCGTAAGAGGCGACTAAGGAGGTTGATCGATGGCTTGACAAGCTGTCATTGTAAAAACTATTGTTATGGAAACAGAGCCATAGATTTTAGAAGCAGTGATCTCTGCAATATGTGCCATTTTGGCACGCTAGGTTTCTGTTTTTGAGTTTGTGGTTCTGCCCTATGTGCCGTCTTCGGCTCGAAAGGACAATAGATAGATAGATGTTCGATCTGGATGGGGACTTTGAGGGAAACCTCATACATAGGAGTGGTACTCTAGTGCTAAACATCAGTGGACAAGACATTTCTAAAGTGAACTTCAACCTTCTTCTTGGAGTTCTGTCCGGACCATTTGGTATCGGACAGAACAGCATCACAGCTCTGTACCGCTTGGACAGCCCCTTCAAGTGGTACTTTACCCTAAGTTCGACGGCACATATCATCCATTTCAAGAGGCTTGAAGGGAAAAAGATCGACCTGGCATCGCCTAAACTGTCTATCGAGATAGAACACGTAGAGAAGGAGAAGCAGAAGGGGGTGATACATTGGTTACCCCCAACCATCGATCATGAACTGGTCCAAAAACTTGCCGCCAAAATGACAGGTGACAAAGAGGCTGAAGCCAAACGAATCGGAATCACGTGTGACTGGATTTTTAGGTACAGGCCAGTAGAGAACATCACAATCCCACACTACATGAAGGTGAGATCCCGAAGTGGGAGAATTGTCACCACGAGGGTGACACTCCCAAGCCGCCGTACTCAGTGTACGCATGGTTGTTCGGAAGAAATTGAACTATCGGAAGGTGTGTTCACAGTGGGTCCCATGGATGTTGACTGACCACCATAAGGAAGAACGGATGGGGTGGAGTTTGAACCACTTGATGCGTTACAGGGCAGAGGGTGATGCATTTCTGTTGAGCATTGTGGCAGGTGATGAATCGTGGTGCCACCACTATGAACCGAGCAGCAAAATTGACAGCATGCAATGGAAACATCCAGGTTCACCAAAACCCAAAAAATTCAAGACACAGGTTTCTGCTGGGAAGGTTATGGTGACTGCATTTTTTGACCTTGAAGGGTTTTTGTTGGCTGATTTTAAGGAACCTGGTGTCAACATCAGTGCCGCCCATTATAAAGACACTTTAGACAAGCTGCATAAGGCCATCAAGGCTAAGCGACCAGGCAAGCGTTCTCAAGGTGTGATTCTTCTCCACGACAACGCTCGTCCGCACGTCGCAAAAATTGTGCAGGAAACATTGGCAAAGAAGAATTGGGAAGTTCTTCATCACCCAGCCTATAGTCCCGATTTGTCCCCGTGTGATTTCCATTTGTTCGGACCGTTGAAGAGAGCACTAAAGGGACAGCGATTCAACAGCGACGCAGATGTGAAGACAGTGGTGACCACATGGTTCAGAGAGCAGCCACACACCTTTTTCTCGGACGGCGTTCGACGTCTACCTAAACAGTGGGATGCTTGCCTAAATGCATACGGAGATTTTTTCTGATGAACCCAGGTGCATTCTTATTGACAAGTGGTTGTTTTATTTAATTCCGTTGAAACTATTAAATTGCGTATGATACTTTTTAAATAAATCCACACGTCCCGTTTTCAATTGAACACGACGTATATAAAGAGAAATGGAGAAGAAATAACTAGAGATATAGTAGACAAGAGACTTGATGAATTAGAGAGAGATTACATCAGATGAACTAAAGAGTTAAGGTTACCAATGAGGAACATATAGTAACTGACTGCGAGTTGGTCAGAGGTTTGAAATTGCGAAGTTGGATGATAGTCCAAATGAACAACTGAACAATATTATATGAGAGTAATAGAGAGAATTATTAAGATTTAACATTTGTTGAAGAATAGGGAGATGTGAGAAGATAATGTTAATTTGAGAATAAATAGAGGATGCTAAGTGAAGAGTATCATGAGAAAATGAGTCTAAAGGATGAGACTCATGTGTAATAATCATGTAACTGAGTGGTAACTCATGAAAGGTTGCATGAAAAAGAAGAGTATCATATGAAACTGAGACTAGAGAAACGTGCTCAGAGAAGGTAGGATGTAAATAGAACTAAGTCTGATATACGTATATATATATATATATATATATATATATATATATATATATATATATATATATATATATATATATATATATATATATGTTGCTGAAGCTAAGTGTTGTTTGTGATCAGTGATCTCCAGAGATATGTGCATTGTATAAGTATTGTCAATATATGTTCTATGTGAATGGAGAGGATATGCTCTAATGCATGAAGAAGGGGGGGGGGGGGGGTGTTCACAACAACAAGTTGTTATTGTAGGTGACCATCACAAATAGCATGCATTGACCTTCATGGCGTTACTGTCAGATTTTCCACGATTCCCACTTCACAACAGGTTGTTGTGAAAGTGACCATAGATAGACGCATGACTAGCGCATGCATTGACCTCATGGTGTTACTGTCAGGTAATTAGCTAACAGAGACAAATAGGTCATAGAGATTTGCGAAAACAATGTGTTTTCGTAAGTCTGGCGAAGAGTTCAGGCGTTGGTCACAGAATAGTGGGCTCCCTAAAATTTGTCCTTTTGTTTTACCCTGCTTAAATAGGTGTTGACTTAACACAAGTTCTAAGTGCACACATACTTAAATTTTCAGAATTTTAAAATGGAGCAAGAAATCATGAGAAAACTATTACAAAAAATACAGAGGAATCTCCGAACACCCCCACCCTCACTACCATAGGATGATGATGGCAACGCATCACCACCAAGACCATGAGAGGAGGATCCTGTCTTTTTTTAAATTATAGGTATGTAGCCTTTTTTTAACGGTATTTGTAATATGTTATTGTTTCCTTGTTCTTACAGCTTGATATGCAATGGCATCTGAATGGCAGCATCTACTTTGGAGTACTAACCATCCTTCAGTATCAGCCACACGCTCACTGTCTGGGGTGTCGGGATGATGAATCTTTAGGACACTCGTGCTGTCTAGACTTTGAGGAGTGCTTGCGTTTACAAATTAATGATATATTACACCATAAGATTGAGAAGAATGATGTGGTCTACCTGGCTGCAGAAAACATTTCCGACCGAATACTGAGATACACCAATTGGGATACATCACCGCCAAACGATCCACCTTCTTCTTCCCATTTGCCGTGTATTAAATAACTCGGAAGCTATACTGAATGGTCATGCTCCAGGGGACAAATCAGACAACGCACCAACTACATCCACATCGAAGATGGTTTCTCATAATGAATCATCCTCTGGTGAACATTACTGTCCATTGTGTCCAAAGAAGTTTAAACAGCTCAAAGATATCGATCAACATAATTGAGCTGCTGATCAGATTATTCGGCACGCGTGTGGCATTTGTCAGTGCACGTATACGACTCGTAGTTCTTTAACTAGACATATGAGACTAAAACATTCAGTTTCTACAACAGCACCTTCACCATCGGTACCGTCTACAACAGCAACTTCCCGGCGACAGCTTCTACAACACCATCGGCACCTGCTTCAACACCCTGTTCACCAGTGGCCCCTTCTACATCATCACAGTTGGCCCCCCTCACCATCAAGCAAAAGAGAGCTAGATGAAAAACAATCGCCTGAGGGTACAAAGCACAAGCCCAATGACCCCATAGCAACACTGCCGGCTGATGGGCGGGATGTATATCAACAAAACTGGTCAGTTATAAATACCTACGCTAGTATCAATACGACAGTTTCCACATACACTTTCTTCCACTCACCTGATCGCCCATTCACCACAGACTGGTCTGCTATTATAAGGGATGTGTTTGATAGTCAGACAAATCGTTTCAAAATTAACTATGGCCACCATCTTATCCTCCAACACCGAGACACCGGTGATCTACACTTCTTCCACGCATCATTCAATAATTCTGCTGTTCTCGAGTTTCCCTGTTTAATCAATAATCTTGGAGATGTCACAAGTTATGTAGACCAGGGGGATAGCCAATAAGGTGCCGCGGGCCACAAGTGGCCCGCAACGTCTTTTTTTGGCCTGTGGTGGATAAAAAATAAAATCAGGTTGCGTTGAGCAAAATGTCTTGGGTAAAATTGATTTAAAATTTGTTACATTAACTTTTACCGTGGAGAAAGCTAACTAAAATATTCCCTTGTAGTTTGTTTAAAATAAAGTATAATTATTGGTGGAAACATCCGAGGTAAATCAAAGAAGAATAATAGTACAAGTAAACCTATGTTAAAAACTCGGAACACTCTAGTAGTTAGTTTAACGTTGCCTTCCCGTCATTCCTGACCCATCCTTTTTTCAGTTTCATCATCCTGCGATAGACTGAAACAAAGGAAGAAGCCGGCGAATGGTTCTAGAACCAACTCTCGGTTCGGCAAGTTCAAACAGTTTCCGCCAAGAAATACTGTCAGTCACCCAACACCTCGTCCCCAACACATTCACCCCACAATTATTTTACTTTCAGTTTCTTTCTCTCCAATCCTCTTTTCATCAGTCAAAATTATATATCTGATCTGATTATTCTGATTTTGTCGAGTTACAGTGAACAGTTTCGTTTTTAACAGGAAAAAGTGCTATTGTTGTAATCTGTGTTCTCATTGTCTGTTGCTTCGGTCGTGGTATAATATGAGCAATAAAGGTCAATTAAATGAAAAAAATCAAGATTTTTTCATGAGAAATGGGAACATGATATTTATTTATCAACAATAAGGATAGCAAACCGCAGTGCCTTGTGTGTTTGCAAGTGTTGTCTGTAAATAAAGAGTACAATCTTAAACGGCATTACACACAGCACCACGCGGCTAAATACAAGGACTACATTGGTACAATACGCTCTACACTTGTGTGCGATTTGAAGAAAAAGGTGCAGAAGAAAAATGTTCCAACAACATGCCACTTTTCAGTTGGAGTATGTAACCTCCAAAGTGACCCCTTTTTTCCAATCAAGAATGGAGATAGGAGTTGACTTTTGGAAACATGTGCCATGGAAAAAATATCCCGCATTGAGTGATTTCAGTTTGAAAATTACTTCTATGTACGGAAGCACATTTGGTTATTTGGTTATGGAAGGCCCCGGTATCACTGCAAACGAATTAAAATCCATAATTGCTCAACCGCCCGTGCCAGCGTAATCATCCGAATTAATATCTCATTTCCCAAACAAAGTAATGTAACTGTAGTCCCGATCGTAGCAGTCTCAGCACACGCCAACAGATATAAGACGAAACCGTGCAGAAAGTGAATACAGCCAACTGTTCCCTGTCATACGATATCATCATTCATCGTAAGCAATTGGAATATTGAAACATTATCAAAACGGATGAGATTATTTACATAGGCGTGTTTTGTGAGTTGTGCCCTTAACAATGAGTTTAAAGTTGAAATTTGTTACTGAACAAAATATTACAAAGAAATTATATTTATATTTTTGTAGAGAGGCAAAACGAGGGAGTCTATATCACAGCATATCAAATCCTGAAAAGAGAACGATGCACGTGTTAGGTTTAAGTAAACGGTCGTTTCATAGATCAGTGAAAAATGTTCAATGTGAATGTTCAAGGAAAGAAAGAAGTCGAGGAAGAAAACATTTGTTAGACAGTTTTGACAGAGAACTTGTCCGCAGAGAGATTTGTAAAATGTTTGACTTAGGGGAAGAAGTTACCATAAGGAAACTTAAGATTTGGCTTAAAAAGAAAACCAGTATTGATGTATCAAAAACCACACTATGGAGAAGTGTGCGGAGTTTAGGCTTCACTTTTAGAAAATATTCTTGTGGAAGAAACATCATTTGCGAGAAACCTCATTTAGTAGCTGCAAGAAGCAAATATTTACGTGAAGTTAGACAAATGCGTAATGAAGATTATGACATTGTGTACTTGGACGAAACATGGATTAATGCCCACCACACAAATGAAAAAGAATGGCAGTCATTAGATGGGACTATTAAAAGGTATGTACCTAGCAGCAAAGGAAAGCGCCTTATAGTGGCACATGCTGGGAGCAAAAATAATGGCCTGGTGGAGAATGCTGAACTTGTTTTTATTGCAAAGTCAACTGATAACCAGGATTATCATTCAGAGATGAACAGTCATATGTTCAGAGATTGGATTAAAGACACTCTTTTGCCTTTATTAGATCGACCATCTTGTTTGATCATGGATAATGCATCTTACCATAACAAAGTGGCACAAGAAGATAAAGTTCCAACATCATCAAGCACTAAAGCTGAAATAAAGACATGGCTGACAAGGAAACAAATACCATTTAACGATATGTATCTCAAGCCTGAATTACTTTCACTTGTAAAACAGATACAACGGCCAAAGATATTTCAAATAGATAAATTAATTGAAGAACATGGTCATAGATGTTTAAGGCTGCCTCCATATCACTCACACCTAAATCCTATTGAATTAGTTTGGGCAAAGATCAAAGGGCAAGTAGCATCCGAAAATAAAACTTTCAAATTATCTGATGTTAAAGAGCTTACCAATGTTGCTATTTCAAACATAGACAAAGATTATTGGGCTAGTTGTGAAGACCATGTTATGGTTGAGGAAGATAAGTATTGGAGAAACGATGGTCTGTGGGTTATTCAACCAAAAATGGTAATACGTCTATTAGATTCGGCAGATTCTGAATAAAACTCATTTGTTTGAACTTACTGAAGTGACTTTGTTGGAGTTGGAAACTCTGGATACGGACCACTTCAGGAACTGTTTTTTTAGTGAGTTGACGATGTATTCTGTGTTCTTAAAATAAATAATTTCTATTCGGTGAATGTTCGGCCTATTTTGATTTGATTCAATATTAGTTGTATAATTAAAAGAGCCCAATCCAAATGGGTAGCATGTTGTGAAAAAGTGCAATTGTGGCGGTTTATTCCCCTATACACCTTCAGGCATGACAGGAACACTTACTTACTTAGTCTCTTATTATAAAGTAATAATGTCCCTTATATAAAAATAAAAGTTACGCCTTTTCCTCTAAAAAGTGTAAAAGATCTTCATTTACCGTACATTCTGTTTTTTGTGTCAAAATAAATACAAATATGAAGGAGATCAAAGGAAGTTGCCGCTTTGAGGAAACGGTAACACATACGATAATTTAAATGATAAATTCGTTACGTCATTGAAAATCTAAGGTCGCATGCAAAAAATCATGGTATTCCATCAGACGGTTTTCGAGATATTACTGGAATTAGGGAGGCAAACAATCTGAAACAAACTATAGTGCCTTCAGTAATACTAGTGTATATTTTGAGAAGGAGACAACTTGAGAAAGCCGACCCAGCCAGACCTCAGCCAGACTTGAAGAGTAGACTTAAGATTTTGTTAAAATTGTGACTTTGAACTTAGGAGAATTTTATCTGTTAAATACCAGCATATTCCTAAAGGATTTCGTGGAGTATTGTATATGTGTGATTTCTAAAGGTGGTCCTGCCGAGACAACTTGAGAAAGCCAACTCAGCCAGACTCGAAGATTGGACTTAGGATTTTCGCTTTGGAGATTACTTTATATTCTAAAAGGATTTCGTGGAGTATTTTTTTGTGTGTGTATGAAACAGTAAGTACTCGAGTTTGCTCCTATCTTACTTACAGATCACATATTTAGAACTTGTATCGTCAGAAAGAATGGCCATACCAATTGCTATATTCGAAATCAATGACTGCGAACTTGAAGGTGGAGAAATCCACAAAAAAGAAACGCTATCTGTTCACATCACTGGGCCAGATGCCCTCAAAATGAACTACACGAGTATATTAAGTGTCATTGTCGGGCCTGTTGGTGTCGGCACAAATGTGTCGTCACTTTACAGATTTGAAAATCCACGGAATTGGTTTTTCACCCTAAAAGCTGCAGGCCACGTGGCCCACTACCAAAGACTCAGTCAACTAGAAATAGCACTAAAGACACCGAATATTCAGATAAGTGTCCAGCACGTGGAGTCAGAAAAAACAGTGGGGAGGGTTCAATGGGTGCCACCAACGCTGCCGAGGAAAAACCTAGAAGCCTTCATACGATGTATGACGGGTGACGAGAGAGCGGAGATAAGGCAGGTCGATGCAGACAGCAGCACGTGGCAATTCAAATACAAGCCTACCAAGGACAAAATTGTGCCGCACTACGCCAAGATTCAGATAAAAGGGAGGAATCCCAGATCCCATAAGGTCTGGATTACGCTCCCAGGAAGGCGGACACAGTGCTCGCATTGTGGCTTAGACACACACTGGGAAAGCCAGTGCCCAACGCGGAAGCAAACAATCCGAACACAAACAGTTACAGAACAGCATGCTGCTACAGAAACAACGCAGGTAGAACCTACACCTCCCTGTGGAACTACACCAGAAACAGCACACGTGGAGACCCCCGAGGAACCCGCGCAGACAACAGCTATAGTAGAGACACAAGAACAGACAGAAAACACTACAGAGGCGTCATTTGCAGAAGTCCTAGCAGGAAGAAAACGCAGAGCCACAGAGTCGCCAGAACATCAAGAACACAGAGACGCGGAAGACGACAGCGACGATATGTCAAAGTCCCCAGCAACACCGGGTCAATTAATCATTGACACGGACGACGAGGAGAACTCTGTTTGGAGCATAAAAACAACACCAAAGAAAAGTAAAAGATCAAACATCAGAGCCCAATAATCACTGATAAAGAACAATTTCTCAAATGTTTGTTTAATTATAAATTTCAGCTCATTTTAATTATATTGGTACCATGGCGGACATTAAAATTTTATCGTTAAACATTAGTGGCCTCAGGTCCAAAACACAACATATCATCCAACTGACACGAAAGCACAAACCAGACTTTATATTAATACAAGAAACCAACATAAACACAGACTTTCATGCGCAACAAATCACAACAAATATAGGCATACAACACTCCTGTTTTAGTCTAGCCATACACAACGTAGGATCAGGAGTAGCAATACTACAAACATCAGACAGATGGACCATTGTGAAAAAAGACAGAGACAGCAACGGCAAGATGGCTATAGTGCAAGTGAGAAATGACGACAAACACACACATACTATTGTCTGCATACATGCACCAGCAAACTACACACATCAACCCATGTTCTACGAAAGACTGGATACCACTCTAACGACCTTATATATGGGGACAAACATAATATTAGGTGGGGATTTTAACTGCGTCCTCACAGACATGGATGTGGCTGGAGGAGAGGTTAAGGCTCAGACTAGGTGCATCAATAAAAACGACAATAATCAACTGAACCTCTTACGGACGATAATTGACACCCACAGCCTGACAGATGCATATAGACACACACATCCACAGATTAGAGATTTCACACACAGGAATATTGGTCACAACAGGGCAGCACGACTAGACAGGATATACGCACCAGCAAACCACCACATCACACACACTAGACACATTGCAGACACGCTCCAGTTTACAGACCACAAAGCAATCATTGCAACCATTAACAGTATACACCTAAATACTCAGTCCAGAAAGTCACCACACCCAGTGTGGAAATTCAACAACACTTTACTACAGAACGAAACATACGTCAAACACATAACACAAATCATCCACTTGTACACCGACCACAAAGACATAGATGACGTACAGGTGCAATGGGAACTCCTGAAGGACACGATAAGAGAACGAACACAAATTCTGTCACGACAGATAAACAAGGTCAGACAGAGACACGAGAAAATGTTAGAAGAAGCCATACATCTAGCAAAACAAATAGACAAACATACACCCAACATCTTGACACTAGAGGAGGAACTGCTACAGTACAGACATCATAGATTTCAAGGGGCATTACTGCGTACAGGTTTAAGGACAATCACTCAGGAAACTCCAAGCAAACAATACTTGGGAATAGAACAGAATATACAACGCAACAGGCAAATAAGGAAAATAGCAGACTCAGACGGCAACATACAAACAGATACCCCAAATATAACCAAGGCATTTGAAACTTACTACCAGAACTTATACACAGAAAGTAACACACAACCTCACATACAAGACAAATTCATGCAATATACAAAAAAACTAACAGACTCAGATAAAGGGAAGCTCGATGCAGAACTCACACTAGCAGACATAACAAGTGCAGTACAAACAATGCAAAAGAACAAATCACCAGGACCTGATGGCCTCACAGTAGAATTTTACCAACACTTCTTTCCTATCCTAGGTCCTCTTCTCCTCAAAATGTACAGACACTCATTCACAAAGAAACAGTTACCGCCAAGTCTAAACACGTCCTACATAACACTGCTGCCCAAAGACAACACAGATAAACATAAAATACTTCTAAAAAACTACAGACCCATTACACTTCTCAACACAGACTACAAGATACTAACAAAGACATTGACAAATAAACTTAAACCTTTCATGACGTCTCTCATCCATACAGATCAACAATGTAGTGTTCAGGGCAGAAACATTCACCAGCACACACACTTTATAAGAGACATTATCACTTACACACACGAAAAAGACAGTCAATCCTCTATCTTATCTCTTGACCAAGAAAAAGCCTTTGACAGAGTAGCCCATTCATACCTCCACAAGACTTTGCTCAATTGTAACATAGGAGAACATTTCAGACAATGGATTCACATTCTTTATGCTAGACCTGAGAGCAGGATCCTAGTGAACCAAACTCTTACAGAGGCTTTCAGGTTAACAAGATCAGTCAGGCAAGGGTGCTCTCTATCCCCCTTACTTTACGTACTGACTATAGAGCCACTCTTAGAAAGCATTAGACAAAACAACTCCATAGCAGGCACACTCATACCAGGGAAAGGAGAACAGAAGCTGTTAGCCTACGCTGATGACACTGTTTTCTTTCCATCAACCACTGGATCAATAGACGTAGACAACATCCTCAGCACATTCACAGAGTTCAGGCAGGGCAGCGGGGCACAAATAAACATACAGAAATCTTTTATTATGGGCATAGGCAGGTGGAAGAGCAAAGCGGACTTTCCCTCAGCTCTAACACCGGTCACCAACTTAAAACTATACGGGATAACATACCCATGCAACCCAAATAAAACACACAAACCAACATGGCAGAACCTAGTCACAAAAATAACAGACATGCTACAGAGATACAAATACAAAACATCAACGATTTTTGGCCGGAGCATCATAGTCAACACATACATCATCCCCAAATTGATTTACACAGCCACAGTCTTCGACCCACCGCAATCAACAATCAAAGAGATAAACAAACTGATAAGAACCTTTGTATTTGGCCACACAATACACAGCATAAAACAAAAAACACTGATACAGCACAAAAAACAGGGAGGGATCGCACTACAGGACATACACACAAAAATAAAAGCTATCAGAATAAATCATATAAGTCGCATCATCAACCAACCAGACAACCACACCTTTGCTCACTATTACATGGGGCTGAGATTAACCAGATTCAGAAAACTCAACAATTCATTGCCTCACCATTTCGGCACCACACCTACATATTACAAAACATGTATACAGTCCATCCAAGGACATGACAGTCTACTACACCAAGGGACAAACAACATCTACAAACACCTAGTTAAAGAACAAACACCTCCACTACATCACAGAATCAAGAGAGGCCAAAAATACTTTCTCACAGACTACACCAACACATTCTCAAACCTCCACAACTCACACATCACCCCCAAAGCAAGGGAGGTCACATACAGACTTATATATAACATGACACCCACCACAGAGAGACCAACCCACAGATTAAGACGGACACCCCGATGCCCCCTCTGCAGACAAAAAATTCAAGAAACAGAAGAGCACCTATTCTATGGATGCAGTACAATCATACCGGCGAGAAGGGCACTGCAACAGATACTAAAATTACACACAACACAAAAAGTCGACACATACAGATCTATTATGCTTAACACACTGCCAAAAACAACAACACAAGATCTCTATACAAAACTACTTATACTACTATCAGAATACAGACATATAATATGGACTTGCAGGAATGAGGCTATGTACGAATGTAAGAATTTTAATTCCCATCTTTTTCTACACATTTTTAACCAAAGAACAATGTATATCTTAAATTGCAAAAGTTTACTGTTGTGAATGAACGTGTGCGAACGAAAGAGATAAATTATAACAAGCATACTCAGCCGACGGAGAAAAAAAAAGGTGGAAAGGACATCAAAGCCAAATAATCAATACAGCGACGAGATCCCAGAACACAGACGTCGGAGCGCTCGAGGCTATTGTTGCCTCGTTGTGCAACATATCAGTGGCGGCAGACAATAAACTCCAGATATAAAGAAATTTATCTTTGAAGCCGCCGACACAGACGTCAGGGATAAACTGTATTGGCGCCTCTGGCGCTCCTAGTTTTAAACCCTTTGTCGGGTGGTGTGAATGCATGACTTAATTTTTAATCACATGTATCATCATGATCACATCACATAAATGAATTTGTTTGTTGTAAAATGAAATGTATCGATTTTAAGAACGAAATAAAGAGTTATTAAAAAAAAAAAAAAATCTAGTGCCTTCAGTGGTCCGGGTGTATGAAATTCTAGTGAATATTTTCAAACCCGCCATTTTTGTGCTTTTCAAAGTGTTTTTTCCATTGGATTGTGTTTCGGTAGTGTTTTTGTGGTGACATATAGGTCACGGTAATATGGAGGTGCCTATGATTGACCTGGATGGTGACTTTGAGGGAAACCTCATTCACAGAAGTGGAACTCTAGTTATTAACATTACAGGTCAGGACATTTCTAAAGTGAACTTTAACTTGTTATTGGGAGTTCTGTCCGGTCCTTTTGGAATCGGACAGAACAGCATCACAGCCTTGTACCGCTTGGACAGCCCCTTCAAGTGGTACTTCACTCTAAGTTCGGCGGCACACATCACTCATTATAAACGACTGGAAGGAAAGAAAATAGAGCTGGCTACACCTAAACTATCAATCGAGATCGAGCACGTGGAAAAAGAAAAACAGAAGGGGGTGATCCATTGGTTACCCCCAACCATCGACCAAGATCTCATCCAAAAACTTGTCGCCAAAATGACAGGTGACAAAGAGGCTGAGGCCAGAAGAATCGGAATCACATGCGACTGGATCTTTCGATATAACCCGGTAGAAGGTGTCACAATTCCTCACTATATGAAGGTGAGATCCCGAAGTGGGAGAATTGTCACCACGTGGGTGACACTTCCAGGCCGCCGTACTCAGTGTACGCACTGTACCAGTGATGCTCACTGGGACAGTCAATGTCCACTGAGGAAACAGAAACAAGAAAGGCGACTCAGAGAGGAAAGGGAGAGGCAAATAATCATCGCCGAAGCCACAACAGAGATCCAACAAGACCTCCCATCAGAGGAACAGACAGAGTCGACCGCTGTCAAACAGACAGCCACACAAAAAGAGACAGTCGAAACTAAGACAAAAGTTGACAGTAACAAAAAAATCAGCGAAACAGCAAATGATGGTTTCGTCACTGTCCAGGCCGGCAAAAAGTGCCGGCACAACAGTCAGAAAAGGAACACTCAAGCAGAAACAGAGCCCGAAAGCGAGGAAGAGTCAAGCCAAGCTGAAATCCCCACGATGGGGCGTTTAGTAATAGACACTGACACAGACGACTCAACGCAAGATATGCCGACGCCAAAGAAAAAAACAATTTCTAAAAAGAACAAGACATTAACAAATTTTTTAATTCCTTATCATGAAGTGTATTATTTGTTTTAATTTCAATGTTCAACTACGGAGACACGTCAGTTTACCAACAGAAAGTTTTTATATCTCTACAAATGTTTGCAGGCGTGAGAACGAATGTACATATTGTATTAGAAATTTATGCGAGCACGTGGGTGAATGTATCTGTGAGCACGTGGATGAAAGAATTTATTTTACTATAACCTTCTGTAAGAATGTGGGTAAATGTACATGTTTTATATCTTGTTGTGAGCACGTGAGTGAATGTACCTACCTTTTAGTAACCTTTTGTGAGCATGTGGATAAATTTGTTTGTTTTAGTATAACATTTCGTGAGAACGTGGGTAAATGTACAGGTTTGATATTATTTTGTTGTGAGCACGGGGAGATATATACATGTCTTATTACAATTATTTGCAAGCACGTGGTTGAATGCAAGTGCAGGTCTGTGTGCACGTACTTTGTCATAACCCTTTCATTTATAAATACTTCTACATGTATACATGTAAATAGAATGTATTTTTATAAATCAATTGGTAAATGGCAGCAACCATTATCATATTAACACTAAACATTAGGGGCCTCATCCAAATTAGATCACATCACAACACTCATACACAAACACAAGCCAGATTTCATTTTACTACAGGAAACAAACATACACACAGACGACCACGCATCCCACATCACAACACGGCTAGGCCTGCGGCACGCGTGCTTCAGCCTAGCCATAAACCATACAGGTTCAGGGATGGCAATTTTACAAACATCAGACAGGTGGACGATCATTAGGAAAGACAGAGACAGTGACGGAAGGACAGCCATAGTTCAAGTAAAAGACGGTGACAAACACACATACACCATAGTCTGCATACACACACCACCACATTACGGACAGCAACCAATCTTTTACGACAGACTAGAGAGCCTGCTGGCAGGCTCATACAGGGGACAAAATATTATTTTAGGGGGGGACTTTAACTGCGTCCTGACAGATATGGACATCATTGGAGGAGAGGTCAGGAAACAGATAAGGAAAACAAGTAAAGATGACAATCACCGACTGGACATTTTACACACAATAATTGACACCCACGGTTTGACCGATGCATATAGATACACACATCCACACGGCATGAACATCACACACACAAACCACAACAGGGCTACACGGCTAGACAGGTATTTATGTCCCGTCCACAAATTTCATCAGCCAGGCCACACATATCACAAAAACACTCCAATTTACAGACCACAAGGCAGTCATTGCAACAATTAACACCGCATACACAAACACTCATTCCAGGAGGTCACCTCACTGGAAATTCAACAACACACTACTGCAGAACAAAACATATACAGAACACATTAAACAAATTATCCAGCTATACTCTGACGACAAAGACACAGATGACATACAGCAACTCTGGTAACTCCTCAAAAACACTATACGAGAAAGAACACAGATTCTAGCACTACAGATAAACAAACACAGATTAAGACAAGAAACACTTCTAAAAGAAGCCATCAAATTAACAAAACAAATAGACATGCACCCAACATCATCACACTAGAGGAGGAGTTGGAACAGCACAGACATCACAAATTCCACGGAGCACTGCTTCGCACAGGCTTAAAAACAATCACACAGGAAATCCTCACCAAACAATGCATGGCAATAGAACAGAGCATACAACGAAACAGACAAATAGGGACAATAATAGACGCAGACGGTAACGCACAGACCGACACTTCTAATATAACAAAAGCATTTGAAGACTACTACAGGAACCTCTACACGGAAAGTAACACACATCCAAACATACAAGACAAATTCATGCAATACACAAGGAAACTACCAGACGCTGACAGGGAAAAACTAGACGAAGATCTCACATTAGCTGACATAACAAACGCAATACAATCAATGCAAAAGAACAAATCTCCGGGACCTGACGGCCTCACAATAGAATCCTTCCAACATTTCTTTCCTCTCCTAGGCCCTCTTCTTCTCAGAATGTACACAGACTCATTCACAAAGAAACAACTTCCTCCAAGCTTAAACATGTCTTACATAACATTACTCTGCAAAGACAACACAGACAAATCACTTCTTAAAAACTACAGACCCATTTCACTACTTAACACAGACTACAAGATACTAACAAAAGCATTAACAAACAAACTTAAACCCGTCATGGCAACACTCATTCACAAAGATCAACAGTGCAGTGTACAGGGCAGAAACATCCACCAGCACACACATTTTATACGAGACATCATAACGTACACTCATGACAAAGACAGTCAGTCTTCCATTCTATCTTTCGACCAAGAAAAAGCCTTCGACAGAGTATCTCATTCTTTTCTCCACAAGACACTACTGAACTGCAACATAGGAAGAAGCTTCAGACAGTGAATACACATTCTGTATTCTAGACCTGAAAGTAAAGTCCTAGTGAACCATTCGTTCACAGAGGCCTTCGGACTAACCAGATCGGTCCGACAGGGATGTTCTCTCTCTCCTTTACTTTACGCTTTGACCATAGAACCGCTCTTAGAGAGCATCAGACAAGACAGCTCCATTAAAGGTACATTCACACCAGGGAAAGGAGAGCAGAAATTGTTAGCCAACGCTGACGATACTGTCTTCTTTCCATCAAATATTAGATCAATAGACAACATCCTCAATACTTTTACAGAATTTGGGAAATGTAGCGGGGCACAAATAAACACACATAAATCATTCATCATGGGCATAGGCAGGTGGAAGAACAAAGTGGACTTTCCCTTTGCTCTAACACCTGTTCCTAACATTAAGTTGTATGGAACAACATATCCTTGCAACCCAAACAGAACACACAAACCAACATGGCAGAATCTAGTCACACAGATAACAGACATGCTGCAGAGATACAAATACAAAACATCCACAATTTTTGGTAGGAGCATCATTGTAAACACTTACATCATCCCAAAACTAATATACATAGCTAGTCTTTAATCCACCTCAGCAAACAATAACAGACATAAGAAAACTGATAAGACATTTTGTTTTTGGAAGCACTTTACACAGCATACAACACAAAACACTAATACAACACAAAAAACAAGGAGGTATTTCACTACAAGGACATACACACAAAAATTCAGGATAAGCCACGTGAGCCTCATCATCCAACAACCAGACAATCATATTTTCGCACACTACTACATGGGACTGAGATTACTCAAATTCAGAAAACCTGACAATTCAATGCCTCACCATTTCGGTCCCACGCCCACATTCTACAAAACTTGCATTCAAGCCATCCAAGGACACGACAATCTATTACATCTAAAGACAAACATCATTTACAAACACCTCATTAAATAGCAAGCACCTCCATTACAGCTCAGAATCAAGAGAGGCCAAAAATGCTTTCTCACAGACTACACCAGCACTTTCTCAAACCTCCACAACCCACACATCGCTCCCAAAGCAAGGGAAGTCACATACAGACTCATATACATCATTCATATACAGACACCCACAGGACAGACAGCCAAATGCCAACTTTGCAGGTGAAACATACAAGAAACAGAAGAACACATTCTACCAATGCAGCACAATCATACCAGCAAGAACGGAGTTACAACACACACTAGAAAAACACACTACACAGAAAGTAGACATACAGATCTATCATGCTCAACACACTGCCAAAAACAACAACACAACAATCCTACACTAAATCCCTACTTCTATTATCGGAATATAGGAATTTGGTGTAGGCTTGCAGAAATGCTGCCATTTACCAATCTAAAACTTTTAACGCCAACTTGTTTCTACTTATTTATATTTATAACAAAAAATCTATGTCCATTTTTAAACAATAAAATTTAATTTACAAGAATGAATGAAAGAATGTGAGTGAGTAAGTTTCCCCTTTCAGGTCTTTTCTCTCCCTTGTCTGCCACACTGGGTGGCGACACGCGATAAAAACCAGACATCAAAGCGAACTATCAATACAGCCGCCTGACGAGATCCCAAACACAGAGGTCGGGGTGCTCGAGGCTATTGTCGCCTCGTTTGCTACATTCAGTAGCGATAAGCGATAGACGCCAGGCTTAAAAGAAAGTGTTATCCCTTAAGCCGCCGACACAGACGTCGGGGTAATCTGCTTTATTGTCGCCCCTGGCACTCCTTCAATTAAATCCTTTTGGTCGAGTGGTGAAATGTATTTATTCAACTTCTAATCACATTGAACATTTATGTAATATCCTTCATCATCATCGATTCATAAAAATGTAATTTTTTGTTGTTAAATAAAATGTATTGTCTTCTGAAGAAATCTAGTGCCTTCATTCCTTGCATTCAAGTGGTACTTTACACTGAGTTCGGCGGCACACATCACTCTATATAAGAATTTAGAAGGAAAAAAGATCGATTTGGCTTCACCAAAAATCTCAATCGAAATCGAACACGTGGAGAAGGAAAAACAGAAGGGGGTGATCCATTGGTTACCCCCCACCATCGACAAAGATCAAGTAGAAAAACTCGTCGCAAAGATGGCAGGCGACAAAGAAGCCGAAGCAGCCAGAATCGGATCCACCTGTGATTGGATGTTCAGGTATAGACCAGTTGAAAACGAAAAAATCCCTCACAACATGAAAGTGAGATCAAGAAGTGGGAGAATTGTAACCAAGTGGGTAACATTGCCAGGCCGCTGTACACAGTGTACGCACTCTACCAGTGATGTTCACTGGGACAGTCAATGTCCACTGAAAAAACTGAGACAAGAAAGGTGACTCATAGAGGAAAGGGAGAGGCAAATAGTTATTGCCGAAGCCATAGCCAAACAACAAGACCTCCCATCAGAGGAAACGACCGCTGTCAACCAGACAGTCACAAGAGACGAGACAGTAGAATACAACAAGACCAAAGGTGACTGTCAGAGAACCGGCGAAACACCAAACAGTGACGGTTTCGTCACAGTTCAAGCCGGCAAAAAACACAGACATAACAGCCAACAGAAGATAAGTCCAACAGAATCATCAGAGCTCAAGAGCGAGGAAGAGCCAACACAAGCGGAAATCCCCACAATGGGGTGTTTAATCATTAACACAGACACCGAAGATGACTCGATGCAGGAGATGCTGACGTCACGGAAAAAAACGAACTCTAAAAAGAACAAAAAATGAACTGTTTTTTTAAATTTGTTAGCATAATGTGTATCGTATGTGTAAATTTTAATTTTCATGGACAGAGACACGTAAGTGTACCATTAGAAAATGTTTATATTCCTATAACCTTTTACGTTACTTTTATATTAACTTGTGAGCACGTGGGTGAATATACATGTATAAAAATTATTTGTGAGCCCGTGGGTGAATGTACCTGTTTTATGTTAACTTGTTGTAAACACGTGGGTGAATGTACATGCCTTATTAAAATTATTTGTGAGCATGTGGGCCAATGTACCATTTATATCAAAATTATTTGTGAGCATGTGGTTGAATGTACAAACTTTATCAAAATTATTTGTGAGCACGTGGGTGAATGTACCTGTTTTATGTTAACTTGTAAACACGTGGGTGAATGTATATGTCTTATTAAAATTATTTGTGAGCATGTGGGCGAATGTACCATTTATATCAAAATTATTTGTGAGCATGTGGTTGAATGTACCTGTTTTATAATAACTTGTTTGGAGCATGTGGGCGAATATACATGTTTTATTATAATTATTTGTGAGCATGTGGGTGAATGTACCAATTTTATCAGAATTATTTGCGAACACGTGGGTGAATGCAAGTGCAGGTCTGTGCGCACTTATATTGTTATAACTATTTCATTTATAAGAAATAAATATTTTTAAAAAAAATATATATATAGTGCCTTCTCTTGTCCACAGTGTGGGAAATTATGGGCTCAGTTTACCAATATGAATGTCCACAAACATGCAATGGGGACAAACCTAAAGATTTTTTTAGAGGGGGAATTTATACACCTAGCTAGTCTATTGCGGATAATAGAAGAAGAGGATACTGACGTGCCCAGCAGTTTCAGGTATCCCTTATAGGGCCACCTTTGATTACGAGTGCTATTTTGATAATGGCGAGTTGCCCACCACAAAAGGTGCGTCTGATACAAGTTTTTTTTAGCAAAACATGTCCCTGTCCGTGGCATCCAACATTTCAGGATTTAGAGAGCCTGTCTGTTTTGTCACCGACGGAGACCCTAAAAAATTGGTAAATAAAAATGGTTGATTATCTAAAATCTCAAAGGAGGCATACAAAATTTTATTAAAAACTTTTAAAAAAACAATATAAAAAGCTGGCCACGCATGCAGAAAGGCGTGATCCGGAGAAGTCCGACCTGAGAGGACGTCTAAACGCTTACTTGAAGCAGCTCCCGGTCATAGGTTTCAATTCGAGCAAGTATAATATAAATTTAATAAAGCCGTATTTAACACATTACTTTGCCGCCGCTTCCAGACCCGAGATAAATGGGAACGGTGATGGTTATATTGAGGATAGCGAGCAGGAAGGAGGGACACAGGATGATGAGGAGGGGGAGGGGCAGAAAGATGAATAAAACAGGACCGGTGATATAAATTTTATAGTTAAGCGAAATAATAATATTATGTACCTCACGACAGAGAAGTTAAGATTCCTAGATATCGTAAATTATTTAGCGCCAGGTTTCAGTTACAGCAAATACTTGTCAGCTTACAACCAATTTAAACAAGTTGAACGAGACGCAGTTACCTCCTCACTCGGCCTTCTTTTCGACCCTAAAAAATGTGTAATATTTCTGAAGAGGAGTATGCTCTATGCAAAAAGGTCTGGAAGGACAACAAGATGACGACCCTTAGGGACTTTTTGGTTTGGTACAATAACAAAGACGTGGTTCCTTTTCTTCAAGCCCTGAGCCTTGAGGTTGGATTTTACGGGGATTTGGGCATCGATATGTTTAAGAACGCGATTTCCGTTCCCGGTATAACTCTGAAGTACCTTTGTAAAGCTCTCCCCATCGATGTGGGGTTTTTCTCTGTTTGCAAAAAAGGAAGCTGATTTACATCAACCATGAGACAGGATATCGTTGGAGGCCTGTCTATCATCGGTACCACGAGAAGGATAAAACACAAAAAAGCGGTGCGCTGCATTAAAGGCTATGACGCTAACGCCTTTTATCTATGGGCACACCTGTTAGTTGTTTTAAAGAGTTTGGTGACAAGGTCACAGAGGCGCGTCAGGCTGGAGATTTAGACGAAAATCAATCAATAGTCAGCGATACAATGAAACTCTTGGGGAACTCTGCATACGGGAAGACACAGACAAATATGGGGAAACATGTGGACGATGTTAAGGAAGGGACCAATACAACTAAATTGGTAAATAACCCACGGTTTAAAAATATGACGCCTATTGGTGAGGACTCTTACGAGGTATCGATGGGAAAACGATGTAACGTGTGGGATCTTCCTTCACAGATTGGATTTTTTGTCTACCAGTACGCAAAATTGAGAATGCTCCAATTTTGCTATGACTTCCTGGATAGATTCGTAGACAGGTCCGACTTTCAACTCTGCGAAATGGACACAGATAGTCTGTACTTGGCGCTCAGCAAGACATCCTTGGAAGGGGTCATTAAAACCGGTAAGGTGGACGAGTTTTTCCTCATAATACGACCAATAGTTCCACTTGGAGACTTGTGAGGAGTATCGGTAGAAAATATATTTCTGGTCAGTTCATAGCCAGCGGTGTAGTGGGTGACTTATGAGATGGCCATAATTCAACATGGGGTGAGCACAAATATCCCTACCTTTACAGTGGAACCAGCCAAGTTTAAGTGATGGATAGAGGAAGTCGAGAAAATACGCTCACTTAGGGGACCAGCTCTACCCCACTATTTTGTCGGATAACGTTTTTTTAAACGTTAACTTTATATTATAATTTTAATATAGTTCAAACATTATATTTTCTAATGCTGTTTAAATTTTGTGTTTGAGATAAGTAGTTTTGAAGTTATGACACTTTTTGTATGCCTGATATGAAACCAATTTCTATAAAAAAAAATTAAAAATGTTCGAAATTGTGAACGTAAGGGTATTGATGTTTCTCTCCTTTGTTTACAGCTACCTTGCAAATAGCCATTTAAATACTTCCGTCCAGTCAATCAATGTGTTTGTATTCATATGCCATGTTGAATTGTGTGGATAATTAGTAAAATATTTAATTTTGTTCATAGTTTGTGGAGTATTTTGAATTGTGTTTTTGTTGAAAATGCCTTCTGATAAAAAATTATGTGGTAATCGGAGAAAAAAGCAACGTTTTTGTGGAAATCAGTTTACAAAAGCTAACAAAACACATCGTGAATGTGCTGATACTGATACTTCATTGTGTAATAATAATGATGCTAATTCTCATGGTGCAGTGTGTGGTCTTACTCAAACAACAAATGATAAGATCCAAAATATTGCTGAGAGTGCCACGCCCACTTATACACCTTCTAAGACAGAGTTAAAACTTCATAATCTTTATGAATTGCTCTCCAGCTCTTCTGATACTGATGATAACAATAGTAGCAGTAGCAGTAGTGATTCTAATGATATTGACAGCTGTGGTGATGATGAACTGGATAACAATAACAGAGATTTGAATGTCTGTGGTCGCAGATTGATTGATTTAGCTATTCTGAATCAAAACATCAAGTCACAAGTTGTGTGTCAATATTGTCATGGGACAGTGACATTACTTGAACAGGAGAGAAAAGGTTTAGGCAGCAAATTTATTTTCTGTTGTAGTAATAGACACTGTCATGGACAAGTGCCATTTTTCTCTTGCTCCATGATTCCTGTAAATAATGCTTCTGTTTATTCTGTCAACCGCCAGTCTGCCTTTGCCATGTGTTGCATTGGTGGTGATCGCTCGGAACTGCAGACATTCTGTGGAATAATGAATTTACCTAATCCTGTGAGCAAAAGTACATTCAATATTATAAACAGAACATTGGAAAAGGCAAGTGTTACTGTTCAGAAGCAGTGTATGACAGCAGCTTCCAGAATAGAGTATAGTCTTGCTGAGAAAACAGAAAACATTGTGAGAGATATTGATGTTTCAATAGATGGAACATATATGACCAGGGGTCATTTATCAAACATAGGTGTTGTTACAGCAATAGGCTTACAGACAGGTAAAGTGTTAGATTGTAGAGCAAAGAGCAAAGTGTGTAAAATCTTGTGACTATTGGAGGAAACAAGACATTATGAGTGAGAGATATAGACAGCGGCAAGCATCACACAAAAATATATGCACAATCTCACATGAAGGATCATCAGGGTCTATGGAAGCAGGTATTGCAACTGAGATATTTTCACATTCTGTAGATCTGTATAGCCTCAGATATGCTAGATTCATTGGTGATGGTGATACTAGCAGTTTTAAAAAAGTATTTGATTCCAAGCCATATGGACCCGATATGCGGATTGAGAAAATTGAATGCGTTGGTCATGTTCAAAAGCGAATGAGAACAAGACTTCGTAATCTGAAAAAGAACCTAAAAGGAAAAAAATTAACTGATGGAAAACCAATTGGAGGAAAAGGAAGACTCACAGATGTAGAGATGAACAAATGACAAGCTTTCTATGGAAATGCTATTCGGGGAAACAAAAATAATTGAGTACGGATGAGGGAAGCAGTCTGGGCAATATATTTTTCACGCAGTGAAGCAATACATGAGCATACTCCACTCTGGCCAGAACTGCTCCCTTAACAAAGACAGGCTCCAGAGATGTCAGAGGTCTAGCCTTTCAAGTGGGTCGGAAGGGTGTGAGGAGTGAATGAGACGGAAAGGAGCACAGAAGGGAGGTCAGCGGAGATAGGAAGAAGGGTGGCAGACAAAAGGAAAGGGAAATGGTCAGCGGGAGAATCACCGGAGGAAAAGAGATACAGAGAACAGTAGGAGGGAAGAGGGGATAGCACAGGAAATAATGAAATAAACGAGTATGAGACAGGGGAGGACTACTACGAAACTGCGGAGTAAGTAGTAGGACAGTAAATGGTAGCGACACAAACACAGTAGGTCTAGGGGATAAGCGATAGACAGAGGTAGTGCGGTAGTCACTGAGGGAGATAGTTGGATCCCTAGGGCAGTACCGCCAAGTCGGTAATCGTAGAGTTCAGTTACATGATAGATTGGCAATAGACTACCGAGCTAAGGGTCATCTTGGTAGGAGTGTACTTCAAGTAAATAACTGGCTGCCTCAGCGATAACATACTCGGTTCGCAGTATTCATATGGAAAGATTTCCTAGGGTTATAAATAGAGACCATGTCATGGTCCAATGGAAATGATAGTCTCTAGTCGGTATGAGAGAAAGTCATACCATATGGACCAATGAGGGTGAGAGGAAGGCCTGCATGAGTATTTCGACCAGCGTATGCCATGTGTGACAGGTGTACTAGTCCAGCGCAAGGTATGTTGCTGGAATTTTCACTGTTGTAATTGCCAGTTATTTTCATTGTTGGAATTGTGGACAAGGGTCCATAATAAACACTTGTTCTTTGTTACGAGAAGACTTCTTGAAGTGTAGTTGGTGTCATTGTAGTTTTCAACGATAGTAGTGCCAACGAACCCTTTCAACGGGAAACGAACGTAACAGAGCTGGGTGGATCATCACAGAGGCTAATTTTCAACGCGAAGTAACTCATTACAACGCTCACGAAGGGAGAGTTGTCCGCCGGACACAGGCAAGGGTGCATGGCTGAGTATTGCTGAACACCTTGGTCGGGAGTGAATCTATCATTTAATAGGCAGAGGGACATACCCTCTACACAAGCAAGTTCAGGGGGTGTTTCGAACTTTATCAGAAGAATAGAGCAGAAACTTGATGAATCATGGGAGGACTGTAGACAAGAGTTAACCCAGAGATTTTCTAAAAATGGAGACTCACAATGTGCCTTCGCCATGTTGAGAAAAATAAGGCAGGAAAATGAAACAGTACACGTGTATGGAGACAGACTACAGAATTTAGCAGAACAAGCATTCATGAGGTATAGTCTGGAAGCAGAAACTGTTCGGGTTCAATTAACAGTAACGTAAATGGATGCGTTGAGCAATGCAGACCTCAAAATGCAACTATTAAGGAAAAACCCACAAACTCTTGGTCAGGCAATAGACATGGCTATAACAGAGGAGAAATGAGAATGAGATTTCAGATTGGAGAAACTAGATAATGGGAAGAGAGAAGAAGAATATGACGATAGACAGAAGAATAAAAGAATGATACGATGATGATACGACGATGATAGGAGGTAAAATAGTTTACGGCGGCGTGGAATTAAAGTGAAGTCTTGATGATAAGCAAGGAGACGTTAAGTCACTGGGAAAACCACCACCAACAACAGTACCGTGACCACCGATTCAAACAACAATACTGTCGAAGAACCAAACAAAGATGAACAAGACACTCTAAACATGCAGTGATTGCAAGTGAAGTACATCGATGGAGGTTGGAATAACCAGAGATTCATTATCGGAGAGCCATATATAGGAGCATTATATTCAGGAGCAAATTTAGAAAATATAAACATTATGCATGATAAGTCTGTTGACTTTTGAACAATGTATGTTTTTGGGAGCAAGGACGGTGCTGATAATTGGCTACAAATTGAGTAGAATTTTAAACAACAATAAGAGTTGCTACAGCAATTGGAGATGAACGTGGAGTAGCTGGATTGATAAGTTGAAGCAGAGATAGAGTGAGGATTGCTTGTAAAGACTGAAAGTTTTTAGAACTCAGTCACGATAACATAATCGAAGCAGTTCGGAAAGAACAGTCCTTTAAACAATTAAGTTAATTGATGGAGTCAATGAAAAACAAAGAGCTTACACAGTTTTTGCATCAAGCAATGTATTGTTTATGTTACACATTGGTATCTGTTACAAAGGACAAGAGGTAGGGTTCGATCCCAACCGACAGCTTCAGGTTCACCCAGTCTTTAATGGGTACCGGATTCTTTTCAGGGAAAGTAAAGCGGCACGGGAATATATTGATGATTACAGAATTTGCAAGAGTTTTAGGGAGATACATGGATATATACTGATAGTGTATACATATATATAATAAACGATGACTGATTTTTAACGCATCAAAGTTTATTCATCTTGAATATGTAGCGTTGTGTCATATGCCAAGTAATCATCAGAACACAGCTATACGCCGACTGTACGGCTGATGGTCACCGAGTTTGTGTTTTGTTACATGCTTATTTAGACATAAGTTGAAACAAAATCTCAAGCAAAATAAGTATAGTTTAACAGAACCTCCCATTAGGCAATTGTATTCGATTACTTTGTAGTAAAAATAAATGATTTCCACAAAATATCATTTACCTTTACTTCCGGAGGCGATCCCTCGAAATCGCATCATTTCACAAGACCATTTACATCAAGCTATTTATTGCAAGGAGGTGCATGTGGCTTCAACCACTGTCTCGCCGACTGAAAAGTCAATGTAGTGTTCGAAACCTGCGGTAGACAGAAAAGTATTTTTTCTATCGGGTGTGAAATAAAAATCATGAGCCCCACACGTCCTGGCAACTACTATGATCAAGTGGTCTTTATCCCTCTGGTTCTACCTTGTGCCCCCCGACATACACCAGAAATGGTAAAAGTGTCGTAAAGATAGTTTTGTTTTTGTTTACCGCAAACAATTTTAGAATCAATTCCAATATTTGTAACGAATTGATGTTAAGAAAGTTTTTATATCACTCGATTACAGTTTAGTCTCAGAATAAATACAGAAAAATGGCGATTGAAGTGACATTGAGGTGCAAAATTTGGATTTCTAGGATGCTTAAGAATTACGTCAGTGGCTAAAAATACCTCAGATAAGTCTGGACATCTCACTTATGTTATAAAATTCACGAGTGAGAAAGCTCCAGTCACACATAGTTCATTGTTGAGATACCGAAGATGCATACAACACGGCTGCACCAGTTGTAGTACCTACTAGCTGGGTCTACGTTACCGCAGATCGAGAAAGTCAAACCATTGGCTGCAAGGCTAAAGGCGGCATCTATGTCTTGACACAGAGGGACAACTATGATTCATATTCGAACATTTTTCGGGGCATCAGATTTAAAGTATCCCATTAAGATCACAGCAGTGATCTCTGCAATATGTGGCATTTTGGCATGCAAGGTTTCTGTTTTTGAGATTGGGTTCTGCCCTATGTGCCGTCTTCGGTTCGAAAGTACAGTAGATAGATTAAGATCACACTGAATCATTCGGAAATTGAACAGCTTGTGTTTAACACAAGCACAGCCTGCTCCACCTCTCCGTGGTGCCTCCAGTAACAGACTAACCTGTCTAGTCTGGCCAAGTGAGCAGGGATAGAAGAGGGATGTCATTTTGTCAAACAAGAATACCTGTCTTTTCATCGTCAAGAATTCAGCAACATTTACTCATCAAAGTTGTTCATTCATTTAGCCTAGCCTGTGAACCAGTGGTTATTGTTTTGAATTAGTCAAGGGACATAACTCTCAACGCAACGGAAACAGATACTCTGAAGAAATCTTGTCAGCCATGCTTATCGAAAGAGGAAATATCCAAAATCCAATGTGTTAAATTAATTGATGAGGAAATTTGTGTTTTAATCATTTCAAGTGGTGTAATTTAAATTAGAGAACAAATCAAGTAACAAGTAAGAGTGTAATATTCAAGTGTTACAATACAATGGCCATTCGCGTGTGTTAGAAATTAAATTAAAATATATTTACAATTAACATTAGACTTAGCAGACCAGAAGACAAGGAGACCGATCGTCAGCACAGCTCAGGGTTGCCAGATGGAAATTTTGATAAAAGGCCAAAAAAACCGTGCTGAAAAAAGCCAAGAAAAGGCCAAAGCAAAAGCCAAACATTTTTGACATAATCACATCATATTTAAAGCTCCAAATCCATTTTAATACAAGGAACAAGTAATTTTATGGAACTGCTTATATTCTGTTGACAATTTGACTTCAAAATCAACTTAATCAACATTTTAAAAATGTCCGTTTGCATGATATAGTCTGCTTTAAAGACCTGTAAATGTAGTTCGTGATAGAGTTCATGTTGATCAGCTTTAGTTTGTTGAGAAAGGCTGTTCATCCTTTCAAACTCCTGGACTATGGGTGTTGCAAACACAAAGAACAAGTAATTGTTGTAGTCTAGCACCATTTCCTTCAACAATCTTGCTTTAAACTTTGTGTCTAATTTTGAGTGAGCAGGTTCAGCATTAATAAAGTAAGCCTTCAGCTCTTCCCAGTTCATCCAAATATTAAACATAACTTTTCCACGCACAAGCGATCGAGTAGAGGAAGGCTTTTCAAATGGAAGCAGGGCAGTTCGGCTTGTTTCATAAGCTGTAGGTGTATTCATGACACCTCTCTGTGGTCTTCTCGTCGTAAGTCACTGTGGCTAAACCATTGAGGTATCTCTGAAAGCATAAATCCAATGTTTGAGGGTAGTTTGGCCATTGCATAATATATGCAAAGTGCCAGTGAATGGCAAACACATCTTAGTTTCACACATGAAGGAGATACATCTTTCAATCTAGACCACACAGAGTTGTTGCACCCAACCATGTTTGATGCACCATCTGATACAAACAAACTAGACCACACAGAGTTGTTGCACCCAACCATGTTTGATGCACCATCTGATACAAACAATCTAGACCACACAGAGTTTTTGCACCCAACCATGTTTGATGCACCATCTGATACAAACAATCTAGACCACACAGAGTTGTTGCACCCAACCAATTTTGACGCACCATCTGATGCAAACCCAAGGAAGTTTGTAAGGCTCTGACCACATTGTTTGATTTCCTCTTCAACGAAATATGTTTTCTCCTGTACACTCTTGCACAGGAATCAATGCAAGAAATGCAGTTAAAATAGTCAATTTCCTCTCACTAAAATAGCGAATTAAAATACACAGGTGCTTTTGAGTGGATATGTTAGTTGATTCATCCACAGATATGCTGAAGAGAGAAATTCGCAAGACTTGTTTGCGAAATTACTTAAGATGAAACAGAACGAAGGAGAAGCTGTGTGTACATATGGAGACAGATTAATCGGGCTAGTGGAAAGGGCATTTGTGAGATCTGGTGTAAGGGATGAGGATATACAGTTGCAGATCATAACCATTTTTATTGAAGGATTAGCTAACAGAGGACTAAAATTATATTTGCTTAGGAAGGATATTAAGACAATTAATGAAACTTTAGATTTAGCCATCAAGGAAGAAAATCATTTGAAAAGATGTGCAATTGAAGAGAACCTCATCTCCCAAGGGTGCACAAGACGTGAAGAAACTAGAAGTGTAGGTCCAGCTAGGGAGTGGAATCATCAACCGATGGAGGTAGATCAAGGTAGACACGGAAGGAATAGAATTGATAGAGAAGTAGGACACACATCCATGGAAGTGGATCATGCTAGACACAGTTGGAATAGAATAAGAAATGAAGGACCACCACGAAGAATAGAGGGAGTCGCAGGGAACAAAAGATGTTTCAATTGCAATAAGCTCTGTCACCTACAGAGAGAATGTAGACAAAGATATCATGGGAATAATCGAAGAGATCAGAGGCTACCATACAGCAGTGGATCTGGAGTCTGTTACAGAACCAATCAGGGAAACTAATACCTCGCTCTTGGACTCAGGCCCCAAAGAGTGAGAGAAGTTATAAGTGGCCTGAAGATAAAAAAATGAAGAAAGGAGACCCCAGTTCCTGTATTGTTAAAGTAGACGGGCATAGATTTAGAGCATTAGTAGACACAGGAGCTGAGGTGAGTGTAATTAGAGAATCTGCATATAGGCAATTACAGAAGAAGTACAAATTGTGGCGAACGACAAACAATCTAGAGTCGGTAAATGGAGGTTCACTAGGCGTAATAGGAACTACAAAACTAGATATACAGCTGGGGAAAATTAGGCTAAAACAGAAGTTCAGAGTAGCTATAAATTGTAGCCGAGTTATGATACTAGGACGGGATCTTTTACACCGTCAGGGAGTCAGAATATTCTTTGACATTGAAAAGATTCAGATGGGTCATGAATGGATATCCATGGAAGAGGATATACATATAGCTAGCTTGGTTAGAACCAGGAAGACAGTAGTGTTAAAGCCCCGTACAGTCAACATTATACAAGCAAGGGTCAAAAAAAGCCCATGCCTTCAAGCAGGTACCACAATAAAAACTAGAACCTTAAGGAGCTCCTTTATAGTGGATGAGCCAGGGGTAGATTCCATAGATGGAATAGTAAGTCTTGGGAAGGATAATGAATTTCCACTCATGTTGCTCAACAATACAGGGAAGACTATAAAATTAAAGAAGGGCTGTGTTGTAGCTGAAGTTGACAAGGAAGAGGAGACTGTTGAAGTAGCAATGGTGAGAGAAGACAAAATACAAGAGAATAAATTCCAAAGCAAATACAATACTTATACACAGAGTAATTTCAAGAGCAATCATAGGGCGTCAAAGAATGATGTCATAGGCAAGGATAGAAACAAGTACAATTCTAATAAACATTGGAATAGTAACCTGAGAAACCCTACCAGAGTTGTCAGGCCAGACCAGCCAAGTACAGCAGACATCAGACTTACCCAATAGGCATGTCTACTCATGCGATATTAACAAACGAGCGGAAAGAGAATTTGTTGGCACAGTTAGCCACTGATGGAGAAAACAGGAAGTTAGTTGAACCTCTAATCTTGAAGAATCATGATGCTACCAGCATCTATACAGATCCCTTCTTCGTCATCACGCAAATGACCTATCACATCAAGCAGTGAGATTGGATGTATGGCAAAAAGAGTAAAACCTCACCTGAAGCAGATACACCTCACCTGAAGATTTCAATATTCTTCCAAAAGATGTCTTGGAGATCCCTCAAGGCGCATGTTAACATAAACAAAAAAGTTATCCATCTATACAATTTTCCATCGTCCCGTTAGGGTACACAAACCCAGTTGCGTTGATCTCATCAAAGACATATTTTTAAAAAACAAATTGCGGTTTAAGATCAATTATTCTCATCACTCTGCCTCTGTTCTATATACACCTGCACTAATTAACAATAGTGCAGATTTAGACAAATATGTAGCTCAGCTAGACCTCGATGATCCCTTGAATTACGCCCAACACAAAATATGTTGAGGCTATTCCAAGCACTTTTTCTATCTCTTTCACATTCACAACAATGCGATTGAGTGTTGATTAAATGATCTGCCAGAACTTTTTTATGCGAGTCTGGGTGTAGACGTGTAGTAAGGGCGCCATTTCTGTTCCGGGTGTATTCTCTTTTCCTTAATTTCCAAAAAAGAGGAGGGGCTGCACTCTACCTTGACAGATAATATTGTGGATGGCCCAAGCATAATCTTCCATCGGTACCATGAGAAAGGTGAGACTCAAATCAGAGGTGTGAAAGTTGTTGAGAGCAAGGTTACGATGCTAACGCCTTGTACTTGTGTAGCAGCGATTACTGAGTGTATGACAATATGGGAGTGTGTGGTAGAAGTCACGGGGAAAGTGATAAAGAGTTCACTCAAGTAGAAACATTGAGTTTCACGTGGAAAGTGAGAAGCAATCAGGAGAGAGAGAAGAATGTAAATTGGGTTATAATTGGCTGGAGGGAAATGCTTGGTGACAAACGAGAAGTTAGAATCCAGTCTAGATGCGACAATTACTCGAGGCGGACGGCTTGTGGGCCAGTACCGTTAAGTAGCCTTGTTAGGTGTACGAGAGACAGTTACTGTTTTTTGTTTTTAAAGAATAGTGTGACAGTTGAGCGAGACACAGCTCGCATAAATTCGCAGTGTTTATTTAGTCAAAGTGTATTATTAGGGTAGACTCAAGTAGAACAGAACTGAGCTGTATTTACTTCGGGAGGAAATCATTAAAACCTCCACAGTACTAGTGTTCAAAGTTCCAGTGAATTTATTAAACTAGTATTCGATGCTGATAACTTGTGACTTAAGTACTACTCGAGATCAGCGGCTATAGATTAAGCCTAAGACAAATAGACGAAGTTGCATCAGGAGTTAATCCAGCCATGTTACAGAACTGTAGTCAAATTGACAGAACGAGAGAAATCGGGGCACATGTGAGCCTCATGTATAGCATTAACCCTTTTCAACCTAATGCACCGTTTTAGCATGTTCCGTTAAAACTGGCTCGGAATGCATAGTTTTTTAATTAAACCGGTTATAAGAACTCTTCAGTGTACAAAAATTGTAAATTATTTTCTACTATCGTTTGTTACAATGAATCCTGTTTGGGGCTTATTATTTGAGAAATCTTTGTTTGAAAATCAGAGAAGAAAATCGCGATCGATGGCTTTTTCACTTCATTTCTGGGTTGTTCTTCCAGTCTCCAAGGTGATGATATGGCATTAGATGCTGGTTTCCACGAAGATAATGCCGAGAGTGAATTAGAAAATGTTATACCTTGTCAGTTTAGTAGTGATGGTGGCAGTGATAGTGATTCTAGTCAAAAGATCACCAGTCAAGTAGGCGGCCGTTAATCTGACGACAGAATGCCGAGTCCAGGGTAGCAAGCTCAGTTCAGGTTGACACAGGGGCTGAACCCTAGTCAACAGAATCAGAACATTCACAGGAACCAGAACATGCACTTATTTGTTGTCTGTGCATAAAAGTGTTCCATCGTGTCAGGAGAGTACTAGAGTTCAAGGTTAAAGGCGGTTAATATCACAGGAGAGGTCACGCAAGGGCCCTGTGTCAAGTATTTGAGCCCATCAGTATTTCATCAGGCATCAAGTTTGATGACAAGAATTGTCCGATTATAAAGAAGAGGTCAAACAAAATGCATGGGATACACTTGTAGGCTCTCAGGAAATGGCTTAAGATTTTCCTGTATTCAGACAACCTGACGATGGGTTCAAGCCCCATAAGAGTAATAAATATATACCCCAAAGTAGGGAATGGTTGACTTGGGGTGGCTCAGTGGAATAACATCCACTTACAGACCCAGTTCAATGGTCAAGAAGTGGCTTTGGGTCTGCGTGAGATCTGGGTGGAATGAACCAAACTCAGACTGTTTAACAGTTCCACGGTTGTCTATTTCATGGCCATATCTGTCCTCTCAATAAAAAACAAAGTCGTTTACCTTTCTTAACAACAACTTGGTGCGAAACCAAGAAACAAATAAAAACTTCAATGACGAGCCCCAAGACAACAGGCAGATGAATCGCAAAAGGAAGCCCAAACACCAATAGAAAACAGTCCACCAGAGACGGTCACGGCGCAGGGAAAAACAGCAGCTCCCTCCATGTCGACAGCCTCTGTTGACACAAAACCGGTAGAAACAACCTCGGTTAAGAAAACCCCAGCTAAAGTAGCTCAGGTGGAAACCCCAGCGACTCCCACAGAGGTGCTGACCAGCAGAAAACTCCGTCAGCTCTGACAAGTAAAGGAGTCGCTTGAATGACAAGATCCAGACACGCAGAATGCTGGACACAGACAGCAAGGACAAAACACTAAAGGCTCCAGCCATTCCCGGCCAGCTGCTGAGTGACACGGGCGATGAAGAGCCCCCATCCTCAGCATGGACAAAAGTAACATCACCACAGATCAAAAGAACCGAACACATTAATTAGATTTTTTTTAGATTAAGTATTAGTTTAGACCAGTGGTGGCCAACTTGAGGTTGCCCGAGGGCCGGATTAAAGCCAAGGCCAAGACCCGCGGGCCACACTTAAGAATATCGTCAAAAATGACAGTAGGGACCTATGCGATATAGTAATATATAAATAATGCTTGCACTTTGACTACATATTTGATTTGTAACAAATCCATTAATTATTCATTTTAAAATTACCTTTAATGTCTCAGTGCGACGATTGTGACTTGTCACAGCTTTCCACTAGAGATTTGAAGTCCACTTCCATTTTTGACGTGGCGATTCGGAGAGTATGGGACAATGTCGAATCGGTCATTCTGTTCCTGGTCTTAGATTTAATTAACTTCATGGAAGAGAATGTTGTCTCGCAGAGATATGTGCTGCCGAATATAGAGCACATCTTTAGTGCCCATTTTCTCAGACACGGGTAACGTTCATTTGGTAGCAATTTCCAGAAGTCAGCTCCTAATGCCTTTACAGTACTGAGGAAGGGGTCACACTGAAGGTCACACAACTCTAGTTGAAGATCTGATGGCTGGCACTCCACTGTGCACTTAATTGGGTTATTAAAAAGTTCCGTTTGCGGACGAAACATTTCAAAATCTTGAAATCGTCGATCAAATTCACAAATCAAATGTTCAATGTCAGCTGCATACTTACTGAAGTTTGCACTTTCTATCTCTGACAACAACTGCTTACAACTTGAAAAATGAAACAGATCATTTTTCTGCAAAGAAAGTCTAAATACATTCAGCTTCTTTTTAAAACCATCAACATATCCCATCAATTGAAAAATGGTTTGCTTTTCCCCTTGTAGCTGCAAATTCAATATGTTCAAATGTTGTGTGATGTCTGTGAGATATGCCAGATTATGAAGGAAATTAATGTCTTTGAGTGCATGTTGAAGATCAATGGAGCATGGTAAGTTCTCTCGCAGGAAGTCATAAATGTCATTCTTCAGTTCAAAAAATATTATTAAACATTTCCCTCGACTAAGCCATCTTACTTCTGTATAAAGCAGGAGATCACCGTAGCTAGAATCTACTTCCTCTAAAAATGATAAAAAACTTCCTGTGATTTAAAGACTGGTGACCTCCTCTTATCAAATTTGTTATTTTCACAACAGTAGCCATGGTGTCTTTTAGATTTATGGACTTTGCACAAAGGGCCTCTTGATGAATTATGCAATGCAACGTAGGTACGTTAATTTTGTTTTGCTTTAGAAGTCCAACAAAACCAGTATTTGAACCAATAAAAGCTTTGCAACCATCAGTACACACTGCAGACAACTTTCCAAAACCACCTACTTCATCTACGGCACTATGAACTGCAGAAAATATGTCTGTCCCTCTACAAGTGTCATGCAAAGAGCAAACTTTCAACAATTCTTCAATAACAGTAAAATCCTTTTTGATGATGTGTGGCATAGTGCCGTTTTAAATTATATTCCTTCAAAACGGCTAACACTTGAACGCAAATTAAGCACTGAGGTTTACTATCCTTATTGAAGATGAACAAATAATCTAATTCCCATTCAGGTTTAAATATGCGATTTTCACAATCAACTTTTCTACGTTTTAACATGATTTAATACAAAATCTCACATCAAAGTTAAAAGTCACAGAATGTTGGTCCACTATCGAAAATAAGTCCAGATTTGACAGTTATACACAGACTTGTGTTTGACAATGAAATCAAAAGATTGTGACCAAATAAACACGTTGCAGTCATTTTATGGACAAGACAAGACGATGGGATCAAAGGGAATGAAGGCGAACAGTGAAACATTTTGAATGTAACTTCAAAGACAGAATTAGAGCTACGAAGTCCCCTCACCCCTGTCCCTCCCAATCTCATTAACCCCTTACCGCGAAATGAAAGAGCCACCACAAGTCCAGACGACAAATGTTGAGCCAAAGATCTGACGCTATCACCGCACTGACAATAAAGCAACTTTGCGGGAGCAACTCGAAGCAAAGACTTTGAATATTGTCGGCACCATTAGTTGTGCAGTGTGTGTGTGTGTGTGTGTGTGTGTGTGTGTGTGTGTTATTTGAAATTATGTTGCCAATCTAGCTGTTGCGAGAAATTGACAGAGATTTTCAAATTGTGTATTCTTGAACGATAGAAGAGTTAACTCCGACACGGATTAAAACCAGGAGAAATCCGCTATTAGGGGTAAAAAATGAAGTAAGTCCGTGGAGCTTCGCGGGCCAAGAAAACTAGGCTGGCGGGCCGGATCCGGCCCGCGGGCCGCCATTTGGCCACCCCTGGTTTAGACGTTTATACACGTTTAGCGTCAAACATTTCACTTCTTCCCAAAAACAACTGACAAGACACAGTTGAAAAACTACAGACCCATATCGCTACTAAATGCCGACTACAGGATTCTGACCAAGACCTTAGCCAACAAGCTCAGACCGGTCATGCCATCACTCGTCGATGAACATCCCATCGTCAATTCTATCCTTGGACCAAGAAAAGGCCTTCAACAGGATATCATATCTCTATCTACACAAAACGCTCCTCAACTGCAACATAGATTACTTCTGTGAGACAAGGATGCCCCCTCTCACCGCTACTCTACGTCCTAACCATTGTGCCGCTACTGGAGAAAATGCGAAAGGATGGCGCCATCAGAGGCACTTTCACACTAGAGGAGGCGAAAAGAAATTGATAGCGTACACGGATGACACAATTTTCTTCCCAAAAATACCAAATCAATATGCTTCATCATCAAAATGTTCAGAGACTATACCATAAGAGAGCACCTGGTCTATTCAAATCAGAATACAAAGGGGATGGAATGGTTTCAATATGTAGCAAAACCTGCCACTGTTTCGGAGAGTATGACAAGAGTGGTACTAATGGACTTAGTACACATCAGATGAAGACACATTTTAATCTCATTTGACAGATGGCCTCATTTAATGAACTGGAAAGCAGACCACACCACATGCGTGAAATGTGTGGTAAAAGTTTTAATCAATGTGACCATCTAGCCAGCCACACAGATAATGCTCATGGCAAACAAAGAATTTTGCACTCTATTTAGCTGATGGCGTTAGATCGGAGTTGTTTTACAACTTTTATAAAGAGTGTGACCAGTGGTTTCCCTCTGAGGCATGTAGCACTCATTGAGATTAATTAGAATATAAGGATCCCTGACTTTTAATAACATTTAAAAATAATACACTTTAAGCAGTATTAATCTCGTTTGACATATGGCCTCATTTAATTAACTGGAATGCAGACCACACTCACATATATGTGAAATGTGTGGTGAAAGTTTTAATCAAAGTGACCATCTGTATATTTACAAGAGCCAGCAATCTTAAAATCTATGACCAAAAAACATGCACCATCTGCGACAGTATCAGCTGCACCACATGTTACAACATCTGCTGCTAGAATATGCTCTGCAACGGACAATGTTACAGAGACATCAGGTTAACAACAGCCCAGAAAGAAACCCCGACTAGACAACACCGTGGAGTGAGCAATCTGCATCCAGTGACAGTACTGATGATGATCAAAGCTCATCTATACACTCAGGACACTGAGCAGAATAATACTAAATACAGGTGTAAAGATTGCGGACAAATTTTCAACAGACAAGATAATCTAGATCGCCGTAGAGATAGTGTCCACACTAAACACATATGCCCATGTCCTCTATGCGCATGTGAGTTCAACAGAACAATCTAAGAAAACATTCAAGTTGACAGCCTTTACTTGGTGTTAAGTAGGCAGCCTTTACTTGGTGTTAAGTAGGCAGCCTTTACTTGACGTTAAGTTGGCAGCCTTTACTTGACGTTAAGTTGAAAGCCTTTACATGGCGTTAAGTTGGCAGCCTTTACATGGCGTTAAGTTGGCAGCCTTTACTTGGGGTTAAGTTGGCAGCCTTTACTTGGCGTTAAGTTGGCAGCCTTTACTTGGGGTTAAGTTGACAGCCTTTACTTGGCGTTAAGTTGGCAGCCTTTACTTGGGGTTAAGTTGACAGCCTTTACATGGCGTTAAGTTGGCAGCCTTTACTTGGCGTTAAGTTGGCAGCCTTTACTTGGCGTTAAGTTGGCAGCCTTTACTTGGCGTTAAGTTGGCAGCCTTTACTTGGCGTTAAGTTGGCAGCCTTTACTTGGCGTTAAGTTGGCAGCCTTTACTTGGCGTTAAGTTGGCAGCCTTTACTTGGCGTTAAGTTGGCAGCCTTTACTTGGCGTTAAGTTGGCAGCCTTTACTTGGGGTTAAGTTGACAGCCTTTACATGGCGTTAAGATGGCAGCCTTTACTTGGGGTTAAGTTGGCAGCCTTTACTTGGGGTTAAGTTGGCAGCCTTTACTTGGGGTTAATCAGCAGCAATCTCATCAACATCACCCTCCTCTTCATTAAACTCAAGAACTAAAAGTAAGAATACACAACCGGTAGAGAAGAAACGCAACAAGAAAGTGCGCACGGAATCAGAGTTTGAAAGTATAGCTATGTTACCATTTATTTCGACTACTAAACGTCAACACAGTTAGTTTAAAAAAACAGTGGGAGAGATTGAGCCATACCGGACAGGCAGAGAGCAGAGACAGTGAAAATGCAGTGAAGTAGGTAGATACCTGCTGAAAATTGATGTGTTTGCACGTGTGTTCTATGAGTGGAGGTCAAAAAGTAATGCACACCAATGTTTTTCTCGGCTAATAATAAAGGTAGGAATATGAAATTTTGCACACTTGGAATATGACATGTTCCAATTATGTGTACCAAATTGCACAGCATTCTGATAAATATTACGCAATCTATGAACCGTTAAAATGGAGCTTGTCAACAATGTCCGTTACAAACAGCTAATTGTCATAGAATTTCTGGTTGCGGAAAAAGAAACTGTGGCAAACATTCATAAACGACTGTGTGCAGTGTACAAATGTTCTGCAGTCGATAGGAGCACAGTTAGTCGCTGGGTTCAGAGAATTAAAGCTGCAGAAAGTGTACGAGTGGAGCTGCATGATTTACCGCGTTCTGGACATGTTGCCTCGGCTACCAGCACAGACATGTTAAACCGGGCTGATGCCATTATTCGTAAGGATAGGCGTATCACTAGTCAGCAATTGGCATTGCAGCTTACAGTCAGCAAGGGAAGTGCAATCGCAATTTTTAAAACTCTCGGATATTCAAAGATTTGCGCTTGATGGGTTCCTCGGTGCCTAATAAATGATCACAGAGTTCAAAGGAAAACATTCTGTTCTGAATTGTTGGAGCGTTGTTTTAAGTTAAAAATAGCGAGTAAAAATCCATACACGGTAAAATTGACGTATTTGCACGCTTTCACCGTGGTTTTTTGACACAATTATACACTTGTAAAAAAACACGAGAAATTGTGTGTTCCATTTCCGTTCATTCAGAGGTGGAGATGTGGAACGATAACATTTATCATGAGTCTTAAAATGAAATTCTGCAGTTTACAAAACATCGCAATAAAAATGCATGACTATTTTTGCAAAGAGGCTAAACGAGGAAGATTATTTCATTCTTTAGAAAACCCTGAGAATAGGACAAGATACATTTTGGATTTATCTAAACGGTCATTTAATCGCTGGATTGAAGCACGTGACCGTCAATGTTCAAAATATACAAAATCACAAGGAAGAGCAAAAATGTTGGATAATTTCGACAGTGAACTTATTAGAAGTGAAATTCGCAAAATGTTGGGTATGAATGAAACTGTTACAATAAGAAAATTATAGAAGATTATATAGGACAATTAATATGTGAGAAGGCGGATTTGAAGACAGAGGTAGCATCAGTGACGCAAGATAAACTAAAGCTACAAGAGAAAATTTCAAAGACGACAGATACAGAAGGTGATAAACAAAAGGTAAAAGTCCGTCCGGGGAGGCAAAAGTCTATAAAACCCAGGAAGAAGCATGAATGTGAAGCTATGTCGTACACTGAGGAGTGGTTTTCAGATGTAGAATGGTTACTTGATAGCAAGAAGGTTGAAGCTTCAGTAAGGGGAACAAAGAAGAAAAAGAATAGACAAGTTGCTACAGTTAGTGTAAGTAAAAGAAAGGACTTAAAAGAAGATCATCTTCTTTTATCCTTCCTAAGGGGAGAAACAATCTGTGATTCTTTGCTCTTCTGTTAGCCTCTTCTGATGTTATTCCTCCTAGTGACTCTAGTATTCCAGATAATGTTAGTAAATCAGAAGTAGTGTTCTGGCCACTTGGATCTCCAGAGTGGACCAAAATAATAGAAGAGAGGAGAAGACAAGATGATGAATGCGTAAAGACAGACGTGTTTTTTGCTCGAAGACTAGGGAGAATGAGTGAGTTTCTGGAGCATGCCGGCAAGAGGAAGGGTGAACAACATCCTTATTAATAACATGAAGAAATAAAAGTGATGGAACCTTAGGAATAAGCAGAAGTGAAGAGAGATGAGATAATGCAGAATTGAAGAAGTGTTGGCAGGAAATGGATATGAGAATAAAGTGAGATATATGAGACACACAAAGTAGAAGAATAAAAACAGTAGAGGAATTATAAGGAGAAGATTGCCTAGAGAAGCTAGTAGACAAGAGAGCTGAGGAAATAAAGAGAGATTACCTCAGACGAACTATTAAATAATGCAAACGAGTGATAACTCGTGAAGGTTACAAGAAATTAAATGCAGATTATTTTCTGGGTCAAATGAATGACTAGTAAGGTAACTATGTCATGAGGACTATGTCCATAAATAATGTTAATTTTGAGAGTAAATGGAAGATACTATGTGAATCAGTGTTGCTGCACAGGCATAAATTAATCAGAGATTGTTTGTATGAATGTGTAAATATTTTAGTTGTTCTTTCTATGTCATATTTTGTGATGTTGTAGCTAATAATGTTGTTTGAGTCGACTAATTGTGGACAAATTTTTAGATATGTAATTTCAGTGTGATTGATAATGATGTACAGAGATTACTATAAGTATGTAAATATACTGTTGCCTTAGTGAGGAAACAGAATTCCATGTTATGAAGGTGTCAGTAGAGAAACCAATAAGGGTTAAAATCGTATAAGAAATACGAGTCGATAGACGATAATGTAAACTAGGGCAAGGGATTCCCAAGGTTTACCTGTGATGACAACTGACCAATGAGAAGCCAGAATTTAATAGTCACCTAAGGTGAACGAACAAATTGGTGGCAACCATGTTTACCTCGGTGTAATTAAGGCATGAGTCAAGTTGAGAGGACGCTATTTACAGACACAGAAGTCTTGGCGTACCAAGAGTTAGGAGAACTTGGAGTAATTATGGGGAGAAAGACATAGGAAACTAAGATGAGAAGGGAGAGAGAGAGTCAGAGACCCGAGAGGGAGAGACTCTTATTAAGTTATATAAGGACTCCAAGTGCGGACCGGAACTTGGAGATGTACAGATGTATGTATGAAGTATGTTGTGGATATTTTTTTGATGGGAGTCTAGACAGACTAGACTTGCTTAAAATTGATGTTATAATTTTGATTACTATATGTTGTGATTTATATATGTGATATGTTCGGTCTAGTCAAGAATGTTATGTGTATGACTTGATGTGAAAGATGTGTGAACGCACATTGTTTTACATTTTGATGACAAATAAGTTAAGCCGTTGGGCTAAGAAAATACTAAGATATTCTGGAATGGAGCGAGATGCTATGCAGACAATTTGAAGAGCAGTGCCAGAACAGCACGTGTTCAGAGAGATTAGGAGAACAGACTAGACGGGTCTTGTTCTTCAGAAGTGGCACAGGTATGATGCCGAAGAATGGACCAAACGGGTCTTATTATGCAATTAAGAAAGTATAGTATGAAGGCCGAACGAGCCTCAATTATCTCAGAATTTATGTTGCCAGAAAATGTTTGGTATGCATGAAACACATGTTGTGTCTCAAAGATGTTTATGCGTGGCAGAGCCATGTCGAGTTTTAAGATGGTGGTGTACTAGTTTATAGATGTGCTGTATGCCTAATTGTTGTAAATTGATGTACATGTATGAATATTGATATACAAATGAAAAAAAAAAATTGGTTAGCCCATTAAGGAAGAATAACGAGAGCAGTCAAACTGCATTTTTTTTTTTTGGAGTTAAATTGATCTATAAATAGATCAATTCAACTGAAAGGTTGAGGGAGATATATGTGACAGTGTGACTCATCCATGTAGGATAATTGGTGTGTGACAGTGTGACTTATCCATGTAGGATGATGGGAGGTAGAGGAGGAAATGACATTTGTTAGAGGGTGAATAAAGAAACGATACGCCAAAGATGAAACCGAATCGGGGAAGCTCAACTTCAGAGGATGAATAAACGACGCCGAGGATGAAACCGAATCGGGGAAGTTCAGACGAAGGTTTGTTCGGCAGATACTCGCAACTTAGTGTTACCCGCTTCTCAACGGGGGCAACAACAACAACACAAATGAGTTCGGCGACTAGCCAGTAACACCAGGAGTTCGGCAGATACTCGCGGCGTAGTGTTGCCCGCTCTTCAACGGGGGCCACAACAATGAGTTCGGCGACTCGCCAGTAACACGAGGAGTTCGGCAGACACTCGCAGTGTGGAGAGTATGTAAACGTCAACACAGTTAGTTTGAAAAAACAGATGGAGAGATTGAGCCATACCGGACAAGCAGAGACAGTGAAAATGCAGTAAAGTAGGTAGATACCTGCCTCTAGGCAGATGTTAGAGTTAGGACTTAGAAAATGTAATGGTACGTTTAGAGAATATTGTGATAATCGAATTAAGAAAGTAAAATAGTGTAAAGCAGTCCAACTGTAGCAACTAGAGATCAAGTCGGGTTACTATTAAATTCCTCAGAATCACCAGCTAGAAGGATGCATATATTACAAAGAACGATATACGATCACGAAGTTACTGACAATTAATTATCGCCTGTCGGCTATGTCATGTAACACAGTTTTATAAGAGAATATATCAAACATATTGTTGTGGATATCATCAATAAAGACTACATTTATGCTTGTTCAAAATTGCTGATGAGTTATATATATTTATATGTGTGCCTCTACATTTTGAAATGAAGTCAGTAAGTCAGCAAGAAAATATGAAAGAACGTCAACAAGTTAGATAACAAAGTCCATCAGAAGATTCCTCAACGCATCAAGAAGATAGAACAAAACATCAGAAGACTGCCACAGCCATAGATTGGATTATGAAAATAACTCAAAATAACAGAAATGGAATCTAGTGGTCACTGACAAAACTTGATGATTTAGACTTTGCTGATGACATAGCTCTCCTATCACACAGCCATCAACAGATGCAGGATAAAATGAGCACACTTGATGAGAGATCACAACAGCTAGGACTGAAGATTAATAGACATAAGACCAACATTATGAGAATTAATACAGTTGGCAATAACCAAATAAAACTAGGAGAAATACCTCTATTAGATGTACAATCTTACATATATCTGGGCAGTAATATAGATAAAGAGGGAGGAACAGAAAATGATACCAAAATATGCGGATATACTAGGAATCTTCTAATGGACTTTGTTATCTAACTTGTTGACGTTCTTTCAAAGTCAATTAGAAGATTCCTCAACGCATCAAGAAGATAGAACGAAACATCAGAAGACTGCTACATATAAAAATGACTGGGAACATCTGGCAAGTAATCGCACATCATGGAGAACTTATATAAGGAACGGTATAACATCATTTGAGACTGTGCTAATGCAAAACTTGAAGAGAAAAGACATGAAAAAGGATGGAAAACCCTGTGGATCAGCGAGCCTGACTTGTTCATTATGTGACCGCGTGTGTTTGTCAAACATTGGTAGAATTAGCCACAAGAGAAACTGTTCGACAAAAACAAAACCTCAAGAAATACACAATAGCCTCCACTAGACCGTCTGACAAGACGAAAAGGGCCATATATATACTATGAACGAGGATTGTCTTGAACAGTACTAAGCGAGTAAGGTTTTGCCCATGTCAACTATGATTGTACTCAGTGAATGTGTAAGAGTTCTGACAGTGTACAGCCTGAGTCAATGTGCCAATTCGAGTAATCAAGGAGAGGTGTAGTAAATTGAAATAAAGACTAAGCATATTTTACGAACACTTTGTCTTGTTAATTCACGTGAGGCAGTGGCGTACTCATAACCGGACTGGCAAATGAACAAACGACAACTGGCAGAACAAGTTCCAGGTTATAGAGCTGCATAACCATCGGTAGATGACAGCGCGAAGTACTACAAAGAAAGGGAATCCTATAGACAAACCAGTTGTAGGATCTAGAGCAACATTAAGCAGTGGTTCTGGTGTTGAGGCTGAAGGCCAGGTTCAGGAGCCTTCATTAAACTAAGTCGGGTGGCAGCTGACTGTATGTAACCAGACACACACATCACAAGATCACTTCGTGTAAGAACGAGTGTGCTTAGTGTGATAGATTTTTACACATACGAGGGCTGATCAAAAAGTATCGGTACTTTCTTAATAGGTTCGGAACCAGCGAACAGATTGTATTCAAACTGTACACATATTGACCTTGATATATGTGTAACACTCTGTGCAAGTTGTGTCGTTGTAGCACGTGTGGATTAATCACGGCAGCGCCGTGACGTTAGCCATGTACCACGTGGTCGTCGGATTTTCAATGGCGGAAAATGACAGAAAAAATTGCGCAGAGAATTTGCATTAATTTTTGCCAAAAGCTTGGTGATACTTTCACAGAAACTTATGAAAAGTTATACAAAGTATATGGGGAAGAGTGTATGAGCCGCACACGAGTTTTTGAATGGTTTAAGCGATTCCAAGACGGCAGAGAAAATGTTGAGAGTGACCACCGGTCAGGACGACCTGTCACCAGCAGAAGTGAGAAACACATTGCCGATGTGTGTTCCACTGTGCGCGAAAATCGTCGAATCACCATTCGAGAGTTATCAGAAGAGCGCAGCATTAGTTTCGGCTCAGTTCAGGCCATTCTTACTGAAGATTTGGGTATGAGACGCGTGTCTGCCAAGCTCGTTCCAAAACTGCTTTCAGCTGACCAGAAAGACAACCGGGTTTCTGCTGCCGCAGATCTCATTGACTCTGTCGAAAACAATGAAAACTTTTTGAAAACAGTCATAACAGGTGATGAATCGTGGGTCTATGGTTATGATCCAGAAACAAAGGTTCAGTCTTCGCAGTGGAAGACCGCAAACTCCCCGAGACCGAAAAAAGCTAGGATGAGTCGCAGCAAGGTGAAGACCCTTTTGATCGTTTTCTTCGATTACAAGGGCATTGTTCATCACGAGTATGCCCCTTCTGGTCAGACAGTAAACAAGGAGTATTACATTGAAGTTCTGAGGCGTTTGAGAGATGCTATTCGTCGAAGAAGACCAGATTTGCATGCGTCCGGTCAATGGCAGCTCCACCACGACAACGCACCCGCCCATTCAGCGCAGCTTGTACAGCAGTTTTTGGCCAAACACAACATTCCCCAGGTCAGACAGCCACCTTATTCTCCAGATCTAGCTCCCTGTGACTTTTTCCTATTTCCCAAACTCAAATCCCACTTGAAAGGAAGAAGATTTCAAGATGTGGAGGAGATAAAAGAAAATGCGACGAGGCAGCTTCACACCATCTCAGAAGATGAGTTCCAGGAATGCTTCCGACAATGGAAACAACGTTGGATTAAATGTGTGGCCTCAGAAGGGGACTATTTCGAAGGAGATTAAATTTCAAAACTGTAAGTTGTGTAGTTTTTTTTTTATTGCAAAAGTTCCGATACTTTTTGATCAGCCCTCGTATATTAGGACAACAAAAACATTATCTACTTTGACAAACACTTGACCAGAAAGTATTCTATTAGTGTGTGCATAACAACAAAACTAAGTGAGTAGACAGAAATGAATTTAAATAGTAAATACGTAAATGTAACGTAATTTTTTAAATTGTAGAAGGTACCTAAGATGCTTTATCTTTATCATTTTGTATGAAAGGAAATCAGTACACAAATATGTTACATTTTAGGCCTTTATAAACAACTAATTGCCGTACTCACCAATACATTTTTAGCATTCTATGTTGGTTGATTGGAGCTTCTTTGGGCCTCCTTGGATGTTTCTACCTACCTATTTATTTTCTAAACTACTTGTCAAACAAAACCTTACCTCACTAAATATAACAAACAAAACTTGTGTAATACTGCCATTAATTACATCTGTTCACAAAGGTTGAAACATCAATATGTCCAGCAGGTTCTAGTTGACTCAATCCCCTTGGCTGTGAACTGGTTGCTCTTTACAGTGTGTTGCTTGTTGCAAAAAGATACATGCTGCTTCTAAATGTTCGGTGGGTTCAAAAAGTATGCTGTCAGTGGTAGGTTGGGTTGGAAATAGCTGTCTTCATAGTGCAGTTGGTAGTATCTGAAAAATGAGCAACTATTCATGACAATGGCCCACTGATTTAGCTACTGTCCAGTCAACACGGGAAAGATTTTCTGGAATCCTCAATTAAAAGATTGTTTATGGATATCTGTGCCAAATGTGCCAACAAGTGCCATACTCATGCTTTCAATTGCAGAATGCAATAGGGTTGTCATGAGCTGTGAGCCAAAGTCCTCCCAAGGAAGCTGTGCGGTTGATGGTAACATGATTTATTTCCCAAGTGTTAGAGTTTATTCATGCTAGATCTTATATAGCGGCGTGGTTGACAGCAAGATGATTTATTTCCAAGTGTTGGTGGAGTTTATTCATGCTAGATCTTATATCACATCCACAAGTTAGTGTTGAGGCTATGATTCACATCTTGTCAGTCTATTCTGATGTTTTTTTAAAGGGGATCCTTTAAGAAGAATATGTCCTTAGTTGATTGCTGACCCAGCCGTGTTCACAGGATATCTAGCCATACTTTGTTTTGCTTTGCTAATTATTGAAAGAAGAAAAAAACTAACATAACAATCTTTATTGACAAGAACTACTATGCTGTTAACACATTTGGCCTGACTTTCTTATAAAGTTTGTATTGTGATGTAACACCACTAATATATGAACATCAGTAAAGTTGATGAGTTCCATTGTGGTGTAATGCCACTAATATATGAATATCAGCACAGTTGATGAGTTCCATTGTGGAGTAAAGCCACTAATATATGAACATCAGCACAGTTGATGAGTTCCATTGTGGAGTAAAGCCACTAATACATGAACATCAACTGAAGGGAGTTCCATTGTGGCAATATTTGCAACATAATGTCATGAGTGAAGAAAGTCTTGAGCGCATGAACGAGATACATGCCACTATCATAATGTCAGGTACACACGCACAATGGGAACTGAAACTGCTTTTGCATTGTCCATAAACTTGCCACCGATGCTTGTGAAAAGAGGAAAGCTGAAATATAAATAGAGAATTATCCGTACACAAATTATATGATTTTAGCAGAGAGAGAAAAGAAGAAAAACTCATACATAGAAACCATAATAGCCATCTTGCCAATCTAAATATCAACATCATCACCATTATGTGCCATGCCAGTTGGCATAGACAATCAATGTCCTTCCACATTATTCTATCCACAGTGCATCATATTAATTTATATCAATTCTGTTGTTGACTGTTTTCCATCCCATGACACCAAGCTTTCTAGTATCTTCTCTCATCATCCGTGATCTCTCTTTCCCTGTATTTTGCCAGTTGTAACCAAGTATTTCAACTTTTTACCTCTTATGATGAAAAGTGTTGAATAACCTAAACATCAGGTCAAAGTAAGCAAATATGAATTATTTTGTAGAAATATCAGTATCAGTAATTCTGATAAACAAAAACTTTAATAATATTTGGTTTATATTAAAAAAATATTATTTCTGAATGTTATTATATATTAATCATCATTATCAAGTGCCGTCTCCGCAACGAAAGTTAGCTACCATGGAGCGCCATTCTGCTCTGTCTCTTGCTCTGATGGTGCAGGTTGCCATAGGCTGATTTTGATTTGTCCATCTTTTGATGTTACTCGTCCATGTTAGTCTTGGTCTGCCTCTTTTACCTTGTATTTTCCCCTCCAGGATTACTTTTAGTAAACTGTTGTGTCTTTTAACATGGTCCAAAAATCGCATTTGTCTTGTTTGAATTGTGCTTAGTAGTTCTCTTTTTAGTTGTTTTAAGACTTCATCGTTTTCTTTTCCTTCGACCCAATTCTACCTAATCTTCTATATATCCACATTTCAAAGGCTTCAATTTTCTGTTCTGTTTTCTTGTCTAATGTCCATGTTTCTACACCACATAGGAATATTGAGAAGATGTAACATTTTGCTATGCTATTAAATATTAATATATAACTAATTTTACCCATCCTATCTTGATATTTTAAGAAGATGCATATGGATATTATATGATTATTAATTATATAAATATCATAATATGTATGATATATTTTTATATTATATCATTATGTATCGGACGTGCTGCATTTTTTATTATACAAAAATTTTGAAACATTAAAGTAGTTTTCTATGGAAAACTAGAAAAAGAGAAAGACTACCTAGGCGAAAGAGACACGTGACAATCGTGACATCCTCGTGACATTATATGCATTATAAAGCAAAGTTGGCCTCCTGATAGAGCAGGCTCTTTAGATAAGATGATCGAATATCTCGTACCCAGAATAGAGATGATGGGATGCAAAAAACATTACCGTGTCGGGCCTGTTTACATTTTCTACAACTACAAATAAGTGTCCAAATTCTAAGTCTGCTATTAACCAAACAAGCCCCATATTATATACTTGAATCTACTACACTTTTCATATTGGATGTCTGGTAACTTCCGGTACCTACCAAAGGCCAAATTCGTGATTTTTTTACATGGTCGGAAAGGGCCGATGGTAGCCGAGTGTCGATCGTATGTTATTATTTAAAACTGACCAATAGAAACGAGTCTGACATTGCTATATATATCAAATGATGCTGGATTTGTTCTTTTTCTCGCATGCGGGAAGATATTTTCAAATTCACTGTGCTATTTCAGTTATATTACCTCAATACAACGGGTAAGTTCATTGTAATAGTTCATATTGAAATAACTAGCTTCTAGTAATGAAATTGTGTCTAATTAATAGATTATCTTAAATACTTTATGTGAGTCAAAACTTTTCAATGATAGCAATTCTATGAGAATAGTTATTGCAATTCAAACACATGTAGGTTAGACCAGCCTTGCCGGCTGGCTTCCAACACTTTCTTCAATTTCAATTCCCGCACGCCGGGTGACGCCGCATCAGGTGTCCATTTTAAAAAATATAATTGTAATTGAAAATGCCTATTAAGTTTAATTCAATATTTATTTTTTTATTAATTGTTTATTTATTTACAATTGTGTGCAATTTGAATATGGTATGAAATGATGATAAATAATTATAATGATTGATCAGATGATGTGTTATTTATTAAAATTTTAATTTAAATTACGCCTTTTTTTTTCTCAAAAACGGGTATGTTTATTGTATTAGTTTATATATTGAAATAACTAGCAATGAAATTCTAGTAATGAAATGGTGTTTAATAAATAGATTGTCTTAAATACTTTAAGCGACGTCTAAACTTTTAAATGATAGCAATCTTCTGAATATAGTTACTGCAATTATTAGAACACATATGTAGAGGCCGGTCAGTCAGTCACTGAGTCAGCACCACTTTATTAGTTTAGTTTATTTACATGAAAATATTTACATAATAATTGTGCCGTGTCACACTGAGTCTGACAATCACAATTTGTGGCATTATCAATTATGATTTTGATTCACAAAAAGGATTTTTTTAATTTGTATTCTGTTTAGCAATTTAATTTTCGACATCATCATGGGAGAGAAGTAAAATGCTGATCTGAGAGCTTTTTGCTGCAACCTTTGAACCAGAGCATCCACTGAAGAAAGGTTACATTGCTAGACTGTTCCTGGGAGAGAAATCTGCGTCTGGCTGCAAAGGAGGTCCAAGTCTTGCAGGTGTTAAAAAGATGGTCAGGACTTTTGTCCAGAACATCGAACAGGATAAGATTATAAATGAATCAGTTGTTAATTCAACATTGAATAACTTTGATAAAGAAGTGCTATAAAAAAAAAAAAGAAAGAATCTTGGCTACTGAGTGGAACTCTATTGCAGACATTTTTAATGAAAATTTTCCCATAACCTTTTCTTTTTTGCCTGTTTCTGTTCCATTATCGCAGGCTGTAGCCCTAACCAATGAACCTTCTTTTTCAGGTGATTCTGTTACTAGTGATGTATCACAATATTTTCCAGGTATAGAACCTACTACCTCTTGTGATAGATACCCTTCTCCTAAGAGGCTCACACCAATCTGATTGCTGTATGGATAAGCAACATACGATATTGTCGCTCAACTCAGACACTTATCTAGGTTGGCATTAATGTCCTTTGAAAAATCATTTCTTCACAAACTTAACATATAATGTACCAACCTAACAGTACTTTCAATGACAAAGTCATCGAGACATTTTTGTCCCAAACAAGACGGATAGAGTTTACAGTTTACATATAAATAAAATTTAAAATGTAGTGATGTCATTAGCAAATATTACTTCATGTTAGCCTACTGTATAGAATGTATGTCTTTATTATGTCAGCAGTGGCCCAGACCTCAAAACCAGTATACGCCACTGTGATATAGATAATAATATGCTGTAGATAACTTGGTTACGACTGGCTATAATATAAAAGGGAAGAGATTGCGTACGACAATGATTGTGGGAGGACATTATCGCCTACGGCAAGTGGTATGGCACTTGATGATGACGATGAAGTATAAATAATTATATAAATTAATAAATACATAAAGTGAGAGTAAGATTATAAATTATTTAAATTATGCTGGTTAGGCTGAATTCCGAAAATATCAGTTCAGTTATACCTAAAACCACAACACTAACAGTAACACGTTCACTTAAAGTCAATTTTCGTTTGAATGACTATGACTAACAACAGTTGTGTTACCATAGCAATAAGTCAATGTAACATATGTGGCTCATATATATCAATTGTTACAATTGTATGTTTGCTAACCAGAAATTAAATATTAAGTAGGTACTTTGGCTTTTTTTTCAAAATAATTTCTAATAATTGAAACCAGGATAGCTAAATAGCCCTCGAAGTGAGTAAAACAGTGATACCTGAATCATGTTTGTACGACAATTAGAAAAAAAGTTACGATTTTTTAAGTGAATTATTTCTGTGTTAAATGATGCAAAGAAGAAAAAACCATAGCGCCAGGTTGGCCATGCAAAAAAAAAGCCAAATTTTAAATAAGAAGCCAAATTTTTTTTTTATTAAATTAAAATTATTATCATTACATTTGGTGTACATTTTCAAAATAATCATTATATTTGGTGTACAATAAAAAAAATAATACTTTTTATTTGATTTGCGTCAAAAATAAGTCATTTAAATTGATTTATATCAAAGTAATGGTAATTTTCAGGAATTTACGTCAAAAATAACAGTAATTCTCTGCAATTTATGTAAGAATAATTATAAATTTCTATGATTCACATAAAAATAATACTGAATTTCTGCTAAAGAAGTCACATCATTATTATTGTTATTTTATGTGTATAAGAAGTATAATTTTATTATTAATTTTTTTTTATTCATTAAAAAAATATATGTATACAGTATATAAATAAAAAAAAACTTTCAATTCAATAATTGGGAATATTTATTAATATTAGGCAACTGGAAATACTACATTTTAAATTAAATATAACTAACTTATAACTATAATAAAAAAAAAACGTTGAGTGAGTCTGAGTTAGAGGCACTTGATGATGGTTGAAGAGACCAAGCATGGGGGAAAACCGGAAATTTTGTATAATGATGGTGTGGTCGTTCAAATGCCAATAATTTCAATAGGGGCTATCATATCCATTTAAAATTTCCCACAAATATGTAGAAGTGGTTATAGAATCAGGTTATCTTTATAATTTAAACCTACGTTCGCAGGATTTTTTTCTGCAATGACTTAAGTTCAACAGTGGACATAAGTCTTTGATCCCTGCTGGATCGCCGCCATGCTAATCAATGGGGAAAACAAATGCCGATAATTTCAATAGGGGCTATGATATCCATTTAAAATTTCCCACAAATATGTAGAAGTGGTTATAGAATCAGGTTATCTTTATTATTTAAACCTACGTTCGCAGGATTTTTTTCTGCAATGACTTAAGTTCAACAGTGGACATAGTCTTTGATCCCAGCTGGATCGCCGCCATGCTACCAATGGGGAAAATTTTCGATAATGGTGAGATTATTCAAATGCCGATAATTTCAATAGGGGCTATGATATCCATTTAAAATTTCCCACAAATATGTAGAAGTGGTTATAGAATCAGGTTATCTTTATTATTTAAACCTACGTTCGCAGGATTTTTTTCTGCAATGAATTAAAGTTCAACATTCGAAATAGTCGCCGATCGGCCATGTTATTTATATGGAGCGAGCAGGGGCATCAATTTTCGCGATTGCCGCAACATCCTAACACGAATCATTTTGAAATTTCACACACTTATGTAAAAATGGACGCTAAATCTAAATATCCATATTATTTTACTGCATCATGCTTTTTTTCGGGTGAAAATATGATGAGACCGTCGTATGTAGCTGAAACATGCGTTGTAAGACAAAATACAATCGTTTTAGATCACTTCCGACTTTTTAAATAGGCGGACGGAACTCTCATTGTTAGGAAACAACTTAAGTTTCGTATAAATAGCTTCCGGAAACATCATCGGAAAACGATTTGCATATACGATGTAAAAATTCGGATTTTTTTCAGACGGCTCCTGGCCACATATATTTACTTAAGTGACGTCATAACCGGTAACGGCGTCTATGGAGATATCGAAGTATCTATATTAAGTAACACTTATCTAAAATGTTGTTGGGTTTTATTTATTTATATAATATATTATATATATATATATATATTAATATATATTTTTGTTTAGTTTTTTTTGTTTTTCTTAATATGACTACATAATCATAACTAATAACTGCTAGATAGCCCTTGAAATTACCGACTCAATGATACCATAAAATCACCTCTACTGTAGTACAAGTAAAAGTATTTTTAAAATATTTTCATGTTCAAATTATTTTTGGCCCATTATTGCTAGTATGTTAATTATCCGCCATTTTGAATTTTATTTAGTTCCAGGGACGGTTTCAATGATGTAATTTGTTGTATTTTGTCAACCTGAACGATAATCAGTACATATGTGGTGCTTCACATTAAAACTGAAAAAAAAACACAGCAGAAACTCCACACACCTGTGTACGTCTCTGAAAAAAAGCCAGCCAACCTGGCAAATTGATTTTTTTCTCCATCTTCTTTGTTAATGAAATTGAATTGATGCACATGACAAATTGATTAATAAAAATAAAGTTAAAAATTCATAACTTTTTTCCTAATTGTCGTAGAAGCATAAATAAGGTATCATTGTTTAGCTTGCATCAATGGCTATCTAGTTAGCTTGCTTTAACAGACTATTTTTATTTTTTTTAATAAAAGTACCTAGTACAGTTACTCATTACTACTATTGGTCGTTTCAAATCTAAATGTTCACGATTAACATGAAATATCTCCTCTTTCCCTGCACTTACAAACTTGATTTTTTGCATCTGGCCTTGTTTTTCCAAGGTCCCACCGATTTCACAAAATTTAATGATGTAGGAAGTATGCTTCATCATGAAGCAGCACTTTCCTTTGATCTCAGTGAATTTACGGATCTTTTTGCTCCTGGAGAAAATAATTTACCGTACATTAATGGAAATCAGCTTCTCGACATAGGCGTCTCTACACAACTTGAAAGTTGGAGGCGTTTATCAACTGTTTACTTTCTATTGTTTACTTTCTTTAAAATACTATGAGAATGTCAATGTTATAGCCTTTACAGACTATAACAAATCAGCGTATAAACAGTTCCATTAATGAAAACTATTTAAACAATATACAACAAAGAATACATTTTAAAAAATTAATTATCCGTTGCGAGCGATAACGAGCATGACATATCAAGCAAAGTTATTGTTTATGGGTACGCATGTGACTAAAGAGTCCGATGTAAGCACGGGATCCTCTTCACTGTAAAGAGCTACATTGTTCGTTTTATGTCTTTCCATGTGAGTTTCATTATTTTACGTAAACAAGACATATGAAAGTGATTTAGTTTCTTTGCATGCCTGCAGTACACATATCAAGAATCTTTACATTTTCAAAACGTTATCAACTTTAGCTAAAGATTGATCATGCGGACATATAAAAACGTCCATTATTATTTCATTTATTCTGAATCAGAGGAGTCTAACATATTGATTACTAATCTGGGCTGAACGAACGATAGTCCATCTTTTTTCCAATAGTCATTTTCTTCTTTTAAGACATGATCTTCACATTTGCACCAAAAATCTGTGTCAATCTGTGATAGAGCAGCATATGTCAGTCCTTTTATATCGCATAGTTTAGTTAGGAAGAAGAGTATTTTCAATCCACTCTCTAAATATATGACCATTCATCTCGGTGTGATAGTCCCTGTTGTCAGTATAATTAGAGGTGAATATAAGTTCTGCATTTTTCACCAACCCTTCTTTTCGGCTGCCTGCATGTGCCATTATAATACGCTGTCCTTTTCCAGTGGGTACACATCTTTTAATACTTCCATCTGATAACTGCCATTCCTTTGCACTTGTGTGGTGAGAATTTATCCAAGATTCATCTAGAAATACAATATCATAACCTTGGTTACGCATTTCCCGTACTTCACGTAAATATTTACTCCTCATAGAAACTAAGTGCGGCTTCTCGCAGATGACATTTCTACCACTATCGTACTTTCTAAACGTAAAACCGATGCTTCTAACAGTTCTCCATAATGTTGTTTTCGACACAACAATGTCATTTTCTGCTCTCAGTCGAATTTTCAGTTTTCTTAAAGTCACAGTTTCTTTGGAATCGAACATTTTACAAATTGCTCTTCTAATCACTTCCTTGTCAAAACTATCTACTACTTTCTTTCTTCCTAGCGTCCTAGTCTTGATTGAACTGGACACTCCGTTAGCTTTAAGCACTTGTTTGAAAAAGCGTTTGCTTATACCCAATGCGTGAATAGTTCTCTTTTCTGGCTTTGAGATGCTTCGATACAGTTTTCCACGCTTAGCTTCTATGCAAAAATATTTATACACCTTTATTGCCACTGATTGCAATGTAAGGAACTTTACTTTTATACCCATTGACTAACAGATCACAAATTTAACGAAATTACCCAATAATTAGGATACGCCGTTGCACATAAATCACAACAAAACGACAGGAAATGGGATGCACCGGATATAAAATTATAACTATGACGCGTTTTATGTGTTTTTTAGTGCTTAAAACAGGGAAATTGGCGCGCATTACGTTCAAGATGACAAGTCCGTGGGTGCTCACTCATATGAAGCGGTAATTCCTCCAAATATATGGTTTGACCAAAATGCCTTAAATTTGTATACTTCAAATAAAGAATATTTAAAACTATACGTTTGTTGGTGAGGAAATGAATGTACTTCTTGGGACCAAAAAATCACAAGACCATATGCAAAATTTCAGCATTATCAATCAATTGGTTGCAGAGATATGGAATTTTAAACACCTTCAAAATATTTTGAAACGACCAATACGTCTACTGGTGATACTGACCTTTTCATTTCTAACAGGGCGAGGGAGGGAAGATGATCAAGACCTAAAATATTAAAAATGCTTGCAAAGATAATTACCTATCCCCCGGAAACAACGGCCTAATAACCTCTTTGAGCGACATCTCTGGATGTAGTTTCGCGAGAATTCTGGATGTAAGCAGACAATAACTACTCGCTGCTTCTCTAGCCGCCGGCAATAATCAGCGTCGAGCGTGTCGATAGATGTCGCTGGGCAAGAAGAAAGGATGTCACGGGCGGAAGTTGCCGGAAGTGCGCACAGTTCGCAAATGCTAGATTGATTTTAGGCCAAAACTACCGTGCCTGCTGGCGTAGGTGACCATGTCTCTCCACAACTTTCGATGATTCGATCTCGACAGTTATTTATCATTTCTGCTGTTGACCTTCTGCCAAGCCATTCTATTAAGCTGCCCGGTATCATTTCTGCTTCATTTCCTCTATCTCTTCGTCCCTCAATTTGTCCAGTTCTTACAATATATTCCAGTTGTTCTCTTCTCATTACATGGCCAAAAAATGATGACTGTTTCTTCCTAATATTGGAAATTCGTTCTTTTTTTTTTTTGCTTTGGCCTCTTTCAAAACGTTTTCTTTTCTCTTCTTAGTTCTCCGTGGTAACACTTTTCTGTAAATCCACATTTCTACAGTCTCCAGTGATATTCTTGTCTGTTGTCTTATCGTCCCGTATGTTAAGACTGGTATAGCCGGTTGTAATTGTTCTTCGTATATGACACGACACCACACATTCAAGAATGAACAAACTTGGTGTGTTATAAATAAGTCATCATTTATTATCTATATACATATAGATACTATCAGGCTATCCTTCATAGCGTTCTGTAGATACTTGTTCGATCTGTTAACAGTCTTGACCGCTGAAGTACTTCGACTACCGTCAGTGTTGTACCTCAGCTATTCCTATAGTGGATATTCTAGCTGTCTCTCTATCTAGCTCTCTTTCGTCTGTGTCTTCTGTTTCTAACGTTCTCCAATGGCTATCTCGATATCTATCTCTAGTTCTCCCTCTCTCGTTCTAGTTCTCGTCCTCTAGTTCTGGTGCGTGACTTCTAATTCTCATCTGTAATTCTAATTCTGCTCTCCTGTAGTTCTGCTTCTCCATTTCTAGTCTCTTCTCTAAGTTGAAGTTCTTCTGTGACTATCTCAGTTCCTATCGGTCCCTAGTGAGTGGCTATCTCTGTGTGTTCCTAAGTCGAAGTCTAAGTGTAAAAGTGAAAGCCCCTTCTCAAGTCTACCCTCTAACTTTTATACTTCTGTCCCTTGACCGACAGTTAACGTTACCCCCTGCTCCTCTTCGTCCACTCGTGACAGATCTCCGAGCCAAGCCCTGAAATTTTCCGAGCGGGGTCATTTGTCAAGACCGCATCGCTACTAATAATCCCTCCTCGTGTCTTCCTCTCCGGCTAAACTTCTACCTTCCTGCTAACCATTCTTTCTCCCGATAAAAATGACATCCAACACTGCTAAACTCCTTCTCTGAACTCCAGGTGACCCTCCCTAACCATCTGCCACTGTGTGACTAGCCTTTAGTTTATGAGTTCTACATTCCTTACAGACAGCTAAGGTAAGTTTACAACCAGTGGTCAGTCACGGCGGTTAACATGGTCTCTTAGTCATCCCTATGCTAAATTTGTCTAGTCCTGTTTTGTCCTCACTTAATTATGATCTAAAAAATATGTATGTGTCATCATTCACGGTTACATCTCACTTAATCATGATCTAAATATGTGTGTGTCATCATTTACGGTTACACTGGCTCTACATAACATCTCCGCTGATCCAGTGTATCTCATTTCACAAAGTCCCAATAAATGTAAACCCATTCTTTTCATTTCCTGTTAGATGTTTTCCAGTTTACCCTTCTTCATGAGTGTTCAGACATTCCAAGTACCTATCTTTAGAGTATGTTTTATCTTTATTTTGCTTACAGTAGCTTGATGGCGATCGTGTATCACCTGTAGCACATGATGTCCTACCGAACGAGCGTTTTCCATTGGAATCCCTCTTAACGTTGCTGTCGTAATTTCTATTGTTGTCGCGATTCATGATTGTACAAATAAATTACGACGATGGTTTTCTGTTGCCTTCCGTCGGTTTGTTTACTTTTGGCTCCGCTAGCCATTTACTAAAAAGTCTCACCCACAAGACAGTTGGGTTGTTTTACTTCAGGGTACACCCCCCCCCCCCCCGCTTAGCCTTTTACTCTCCGAGCATGCGTGCAAGGCGGCAGGGCAGCCGCGGGTTGTAATGTTTTCTGCATACAGTTCTTCTTCTTCTATCTTTCCTCTGTTGCCGTTGGCGTCGAGGGGAGATACAATCTGCGATTCTTTGCTCTTCTGTTGGCATCTTCTGATGTTATTCCTCCTAGTGACTCTAGTATTCCATTTATCCATCTCTTTCTCGGTCTTCCTCTTAATCTGACGTTTTCGTAGCGTTTGTTTATGGCTCTTTGATTCATTGTTAGTTCTTTCTGTCTTGTTATGTGGCCGAACCAATTTATCTGTTGTTTCTTTATGTATTCGATGGCTGGTTCAATTTCGAGTTTCTTCCTCAGGTCAGTGTTTCTTACTCTGTCCCTTAAGCTGTTTCCTGTCATTCTTCTGACACATTTCATTTCTGTGGTCGTTATCTTTCTTATTGTTCTAGAGTCCAGCGTCCAATTCTGGCACTGATAGCACAGAGTTGGTAGAAAAATTGATTTGTATATTGCCCTTTTTGCTTCCGTAGTTATTGCTTTGTTTTTCAATAGTGTTGATACTTGGCCTATAACTTGGCATGCTTTGTTACACCTTATATCTATCTCTGTTTCTTGGTTATTTACTATTATTTACTGCATACAGTAGCAGGTAAAATTACCCGACCTGCCAAAACAATACTTTTTAATAATAATTTTTAAAAAAAAACCCTAGAAAACTGCCAAATAATACTTGTTAAAACAATCTTCATGAGGTCGCATGTCCTTTGCAGAACGTTGCATTCATCACATCCCGTCTGAAAGAATCTCTGTCTCTAGTCAGACCTCCCACAGAACGTTGCATTTACCACAGCCCGTCTGGGGGGTGTGTGTGATGTCCGCTCTTGACATCACCAAAAGGTATTTGAAGCGTTCATAGCCTCTCACTTGCCAGGCTCAGTGGTTATTGAATGACAAAACCTTCTCTGTTTTGACAAATTCATCTCCGGTTTTGATGGACTAAATTCAACTCCACTGGACCACTGTGTCCATGGCCACACCTACACGTGGTCCCTCTGTTATCGCAAAGTTGGTCCTGGGCGCGACCGAGTTCCCAGTGGTATAACTGGGTCGGGAGGAGGTGAGCCCCTATAGATGCAGGGCTAGAGCCAACCAACATGTGGTATACGCCATGGCCCTCATCTAATCACCCTCACTCTCCCTTGAGTGAGTGTCTTATCTTCTATCTTATTACTATTTCTATAGGAACCCCCTGTGGACAGGGTGAGAGCTTCAGCGAAACCGCCTCGAGACCATCTACTGACATACTTGAAGACAAATGACTCTAGTACTGACTTGGAGTCCACCACGTTCCCTTTAATAGTCCTGTAGTACATCGCACAGACACAAGTGACCCAGGACGTGACGATCCTCTGTCGATACATTTGGCCTCCATTTGATACGCCTGAATGAACGGAGTAAGTGCCAGTGACAGTAGGTGGCGGGGAATGGGCTGTTGTGAATCCTGCTTGACAACAGGGCCTAGAAAGGGAACAAACGGATGGATGATATGTCAGCAGAGACAGAGACACAATACATGCCATGGATGGAATTGAGGCGAGGATTTGCAAAACCTTCACCCTGGGGTAGGAAGATAGCCCACAGGTCCCCCAGTTTTAACAATGCCATGTACATCAAGAATATACTGGATCCATAACAACAGCCCGTCTGAAAGAATCTATGTCTTTAGTCAGATCTCCCACTTCTTCTGTTGTCATGTTGAAGATCTCCTTGATATCTTGAAACCACCTTCTTCTTAGTCTGCCCCTGATGCGTCACCCATGACTTTAATTATTGTTCTTTCCAGCCTGCTTTGTATTTTGATTTGGCCATAGTATTTGAATTTCCTCTGTAGAAGGGTGTTGTTGCCACTTGTTTTTAGTGTTTACATCTTGTAATATCTCCTCGTTGCTCTTTTTTCTTTTTCAAATGTATCTAAAGGATTTTTCTGTAGCATTTTGTTTTGAATTAATCGATTTTCTTCCTTGCAGTTTGATAGATGAATAACATGCCCTGAATAATTTAAATGGTACTGCCGTGCTGGTATTGTGCCACGTGTTCTTCATAGCGTTTAATTTTTGTGTTGCCATTGCTAATATTTTTTCTTCTGATTTAAAAAAAAAATCTCATTCTGGCAGTCTTCATTGTTAGTTACTACAGATTCCAGATATTTATAGTTTGTTACAATTGTTCAAGTTCTTTACTGTTAAAGATGATTCTGTATATTGCCCATGTGTCAGTTCCCGTGGAATCTTTCGACTAACCACAACTCCTCTCCAAGACAAACTGGCATAGTTTAAACATGTTCTGCTTCTCTAATTCTCATTATTTTGAGTTTGCAATTCTCACCATATAAAATTGATTCTAAACGGAATTTTAACGTGAAAATAAAAAAAAAATGTGGACCCTCAAGACTCCCAAGGAATGCAAATAAACTCCAGACTGCTTGACTGATCAACTTTTAAGACCTCTCAACTTTTTTTTTTTTTTAACGGCGATGCGAGCAGATGTAAGTGTACATTTAAATAATAGAATATCAAAATAAAGCAGGAATAGTATAAAACCATGACATCAAATTTGTAAAAATACAATCAATGATAGTACTCCTAATTCAAACTTCCATGATTCTATCGAACTCTCCTTCAAGATTACTCCACGAATTGTGCAAAGATTTGACATATCTTTATTTCGTATCTAGCAGCCCCCCCCCCCCCCCGCCATTTTCCCCCTATACTCAACTTTTTTGGGGGGAGGGGGCTGACTAATATCAAAAACAGTGGTTATTCCTTTGTTGATCAAGACTTCGACATCTTACAAAATTTTCCCCACTTATATCTCTCCCCCCCCCCCCCCCATAACAAAATCAGCCAATCAATAACCTTTTCTTTCTTGGCCGATTTTTTTTATTTATTATTTTTTTTTTGCGTTCGCCAGTTTTTTACCTTTGGCGAAGTCCCTAGAGATTCTTTCTTCTTTCCGTCCTCATTTGTCTTTCAGCGTCGAGGGAAGATATAATTCGAGATCTTTTTTTCTCTTTTCTTGGTCTCTCCTCCTGTCGTGTTTCCTAATGTTTATAATATTCCATCAATCCATCTTTTTCGTTTTCGGCCCTTGGGTCTGGTGTTCTCGAGTTTTGTATTGAAATCTGTGTGTAGTAGTTTTATCTTTCTGTCTTATCACGTGGTCAAATTATTTTATCTGTTGTTTCTTTATGTACTCTAAGGCGGGAATTATTCCTATAGCTTTTTTTTTAAATCAATTCTTCATTTCTAATCGTATCTCTTATGATGTTTCCTGCCATTCGTCTAACACATTTTATCTTGGTTGCCATTCGTCTAACACATTTTATCTTGGTAGCGCTTATTTTTCTTTTTGCTTTTGCATCTAAAGTCCAGGTCTGCCATTGGTAGCAAAACGTTTGGATGAAGATTGTATCGTAGAGTGCCCGATTTTACTTTAAAGCTGTTTCCTAATTTGACAATAGCGGTGATAACTGTCCAATGATTTGACAAGCTTTGTTGCATCTTGATTCTATTTCTACTGTTTGTGAGTTATCGTTTGTCACTATACTTCCTAGGTATTTAAATTCCTTCTCTTGTTTTAGTTGTCTGCCGTCCGTTGTTATGATGATAATATATTTATCTTTTAAATACAAAGTGGAGGAAAGCCTCATGTAGCTTGCCACATTTGCAACTTTGCTCCTGTAGGAACTACTTTTCTGTTCTGCGCGAAATGTCTAGCTTATCTGACAATCAATCCTAGCTCGCCTGTGGTATCTTTAACCCACCTTATTCTACGTCTTCCTCTCTTTCGTTTACCTCAAACTATGCCCTCCATAATTATTTGGAACGATATTTTTTAATCCTGCGAATAGTTAAAAAGATCCGAGATAGGAAAACTTGAATCTTTGCGATTTTAACATAATTCGAATTAACTTAAAAAATGGTTAAAAACTTGGAAAGATTAGTTTTTAACTCCAAGACATTATCAGGCGTTCAAAAAAAAAAAAAAAAAAAAAAAAAAGAAACGAAGAAGAGATTATTGCAGTTTCGGTGGTGGGAATTATAACTTAAATATCTTTTTTTTTGGGTCAAATTATGCTAAGGACATGTACCTCAAAATGTATTACTTTTATTTAATTATGTCATTCAATTACTAAATGTGATTTCATTTATTTCTTCATGTTTTGTTTGTATCATACACTTTTGTATCCTACACTTCTGTATCATCATCATTATCATCATCAAGTACCGGATCTGCTGGCGTAGGTGATCATGTCTCTCCAAAACTTTCGATCTTGACAGTTATTTATCAGTTCTGTTGTTGACTTTCTGCCAAGCCATTCTCTTAAGCTGTCTGGTATCTTTTCTCTTTGCTTCTCTCTATCTCTTCGTCCCTCAATTTTCACAGTTATTACAATATATCCCAGTTGTTCTGTTCCCTTCTCATTGCATGGCCAAAAAATGATGATTGTCTCTTCCTAATATTGAATATTAGCTCTCTGTTTGCTTTGGCCTCTTTATCGCGTTTCAGACGTTGCTCGCCATATATTCTACAATTGCATGTTTGTTGAACAACTTTCCCCCTGGTATAATTTTGCCCTATACGAATTAGGTCTGTGGTATACTGTTCAATGTACAAAGCAGCTGTTTGTTGGTTTTCACAAGTTAACATCTGTCGATTAAGAACTTTAACATGCATAAGAACGTGTTAATATTGATTCTGTTGTTGAAGTACGTGTCGATTGTTTCTTTCTGATGTTTTTTTAGAAACTCCCTTTTTGTGTTGGCCTCTTTGAGAATTTCTTCATTGGTCTTTTTAGCTGTCCAGGGAACTTTCAACATTCTTCTCAGATATCCCATCTCTGTGGCCTCTAATCGTCTTTTCATTGGTTTGTCTACTGTCCATAATTCGCTTTCATAGGTCAGAATTGGTTCTATATAGCACCGATGAACTCTCTTTCTCATTTTTATTGACATAGATTTGTTGCATAAGATAATTTTCATTTTCTGAAATGCTATTTTGGCCTGAGCTATTCTGCTTTTTATTTCTGTGTTGCATCTCCCATCTGACGTTATTATTGTGCCCAAGTATTTCAAACGTTGCACTTGTTTCAGATTTATCTTGTTTATTTTTATGCTCCATGATGGTGATGATTGTTTCTTCTATATAACCATTACTCCTGTTTTCTTACTATTCAGACTGAGACCTTTCTTGTTGCTTTCTTTTACTATTATATCTATCATTTCTTGTAGTTCATTCTCTATCTCTGTTATTAGGATTTTGTCATCCGAATATCGCAAATTATTTATGTCGTGACCGTTGACTTCAATTCCTTTCTTGTCTACTATTGATTTCATAATATGTTCGCTGTAAAGTGAAAACAAATCCGGCGACAGAAGAGAACTTAAGAGAATAGATGTGACAATGAAGTTTACATTTAGAGATTGATGAGTCTAAAGGAGTTTAATCGATCCAGAGTAATTAGACTAAAACTATGATCATAAACAAAGACAATTCTCAAGACCTACAATTAAATATCAAAGTGGAAGGAATACATCTAGAGACAGTTCAGAGCTACAACTACCTGGGACATACTATAACCAGTGATGGAAAATGTACAACTGAAAAAAAAATGAATAGGTATAGCAAAAGTAATTTCAATGTCATGAAAAATATACTAACATCAAAACAAATAACACCAGGGCTAAAACTAAGAATAGCAAAATGTTGCATCTTCTCAATATTCCTGTATAGTGCAGAAACTTGGACATTAGACCAGAAAACAGAACAGCAAATTGAAGCCTTTGAAATGTGGATTTATTGAAGAATAGGTAGAATTGGATGTAAAGAAAAGAAAACAAACGAGGAAGTTTTAAAACAACTAAAAATGAAAAGAGAACTACTAAACAAATTAGAGCAAGACAAATGCAATTTTTGGATCATGTTAAAAGACACAACAGCCTAATAAAAGTAATATTGGAAGGGAAAATATAAGGTAAAAGAGGCAGAGGCAGACCAAGACTAACATGGACGAGTAACATCAAAAGATGGACAAGTCAGCCTATGACAACCTGCATCATCAAAGCAAGAGACAGAATGGAATGGCGCTCCATGGTAGCCAACCTTCGATGCGGAGACGGCACTCAATGATGATGAGAATACTTAGTGGGAAAAGCAGATGTCTATAGAGTCAACACCTTACAGGAACAAGCAGTCTGTATACGCCTCATGAAATGCTGGGACAGGTGGTGGAGCGGATATGGGGATGCCCCTACTGCATTGAAACTGAATCCATAGAACAGAACAACTTCCTATTGGTCCGTTTAATTCCAGATTCTCACATTGTTCTGACCTTTGACCCACAACTTGTCACAAAGGTTAAGTTTCCGGAAGTTGTTCTGACACTGTCTCAACATGGAGGGCGGTGGTTGATGTACTTGCTAAGGCATCAACGTGTCTACTCAGGTCTACTGTTGTAGTTTAATTGTTCATTGGCATTTATAATCTTATGTTTTTCACTCTCATTTGTGTTTCAGCGTCTAAGGGAGATGTTGTTCGCGGTCTTTGGTTTAACCTTAGGTTTTCTACTTACTGCTTACTTTACCCCTCCTAACTAACTCTAACTCTAAGGTAACTGATGATAAATGATATCGACAACCTGATTGGTATTACATGTATTATTATTATTATAATATAATAATTGTTGATGTGTTATTTGTATGATGTGTCCTAATTTATCCTTGAGTTACATTACAGTCATACACTAGACCTAGTAGTGTAGTGAGTGTTGAGTTCAAAACAAACCGGCACGGGACTCCTGTAGGCAGTACCTAGTTGACCTCTGATTAAATTGTAAATTCATGATTTGAATTTGATGATATTAATTATTATAAACATTATAATGTGTAATCATCTGTAATCATCATAATGAAATCAATGTTATTTTTGTTTTGTTATTGTAAACAAAAACACTAACGTGAATCAACACAATTGAGTTATTTTATTTCAATTAAATAATTATATAATATTATAAAAAAATCAATGATCCATTAATTTTACAATTGAATTAATAGTTGCAATAGCATATGCAGTGTTTATAAAATAATACAATGATAATAATACATGAGAATACAAAAAGCGAATGCTGTCACATACCAGCTTTCACCATTGCTAAGACATCCAAACATTTCTATGCCAGCTAAACAACAAATGATAAATAGCATCTTCATACCAACTTTGTGCTATGAAAGTCAAACATGGACCCTTTCTAAATCACATTTAAGAAAGATCAATACATGTGAGATGCGATGCTTGAGAAAAGTAACAAACAACACAAGAAGAGATAGAATACCAAATGAAACCATAAGAAAAATGGTAGGAACAAAACCCTGCCAAGAATATATAGAACAACAACAACTTAAATGGTTTGGCCACCTGGTCAGAATGAATCCTCACCAATCACCATCAAGGGCGTTCTTCTCGAGAATGTATGGAAAAAGACAAAGAGGAAGACCCAGAAGAAGATGGATAGATGCAGTGACAGAGACATGTAACAACAAAGGGAAATCACTAATTCAGACAATTCGAGCAGCACAAGAACGACAAATGATATCAACCACGACACCTTTTAGGTATCAGTGAAAGAGAAAAGAAAGAAAGAAGAAGATAAAATAATAATATACAATACATTCATTCCTTCTCCGCTTTCTCACGTTATTTGCTTTTGAGTCCTAAATTAATTTCTGTTCTACCATATGACATATTCTGACCTCATGTCATATATAAAATATTGATTGAATTATGATCTATTGTCATGTTGTTCCAATGTCATGACTTTAATTTTAGCATCTGTTAAACAGTGACTGTTATTGCTAAGACAAAATTGAAATTGACAAATTGGAAATCATATTTGAGGAGAGAACACTGAACAGACCCAGTGGGTGATAGTAACTTGTGCAGCACACTTACTTGCCTCTCTGATGACTGTCTTAGATCACTGACCTAATCGATTGACTGTATTCACAGTTTGACCTAACGACTGACCGTATTCACAGTTTGACCTAACGACTGACTGTCTTCACAGTTTGACCTAACGACTGACTGTATTCACAGTTTGACCTAATGACTGACTGTATTCACAGTTTGACCTAACGACTGACTGTATTCACAGTTTGACCTAACGACTGACTGTATTCACAGTTTGACCTAATGGACTGACTGTATTCACAGTTTGACCTAACGACTGACTGCATTCACAGTTTTGATTTAACTCTTTCCATACGGAAGCTTTTTATTGATGCAACAGAAGAGATTTCAGAGACAAAATTGTTCATGGTTTTAAGAATCAATCTACATATTTATATTTATCTAACATGGTATATGAATGTTTAGTTTATTGAACAAGGTATTAGATTTCACCAATATCATGATACAAGACATGTAAAAAGAATATGGTTTGATGGCGTTCACACTAATCAAATTAAGCTTCGTGCACTATGCTGCGAAACGTAAAAAAAAAGTAAAGTACCCTCATCACGCCAAATGGTGTATAGGGAATATGGTGTTAGTGACCATACATTTTACAGACCTTCGGCACATGATTTTTGGGGTAATGTGGTTGGTATTACGCCCGTGCCGCTTTACTTTCCCAGAAAAAAATCCAGTACTCATTTAAGGCTGGGTGAAGCAGGAAGCCGTCGGTTGGGATCGAACCCTACTTCTTGTCCTTTGTAGTCCAGTTCACTAACCACTGAGCTATCACGGCTCCCTATGCGGTGAAACGTATGCTGCCGAAATTGGCATGGCACACAGTGCGGCGAAACGTATGGAAAGAGTTAATCATATTTTATATCATACAGTTGGGCACTTACTTAGATTTTCTTTATGCCCTCTGGTACATTAGGCATAATTAGACATCTCTATTGTTGTTTTTCGGATGTGGTCATCTGGAAAATTCTGAGAACATGGCCTACCCAGTGCCATCTTTTTTTGAGGACTTATCATTTATCAATATCATTTATGAATGTTTCCTTGTGAAGGTCATTGTTGGGTATAATGTTATGCCAAAAAAAACTATTATGTAACCTGGGAAGACTTTTATGTAACAATCGAAACCTATACATCTGTGTTTTTGCTGCCAAAACACATTAAAAATGACTAGTTCAGTTTTTGTTTATGTAGCTTCTTACTACTTTCCCATCTGAAAGTTGTTAGAACACTTTACTAAAGAAGCATAGATCTGTTTGTACTTTGGTGGCACTCTTAATTATTATTGTCAACAAATATGTCTGGTAAGTTTGTGCCTTTGACAGGGTAGCATAATTGTATGATTCCCCATTGAATAGTATAGATTGAAAAATATACTTTGATGTTTATTTATGAATTGTTATATTTATTATTTTAAGAATATTTATTATTTGAAGACGATGGTGCTGGATAGGACACACACTACGGAAGCCAACTGAGAGTATTACACAACAGGCCCTTTTTTGGAATCCCCAGGGGAAAAGACAAAGAGGAAGACCAAGGAATTCTTGGAGAAGACAGATAGAAGCAGAGATGAAGATGATGGGGAAGACATGGAATGATCTTAAAAGAATGACAAAAAACAGAACAACTTAGAAAGTGTTTGTTGAAGACCTATGCTCCACTGGGAGCTAAAAAGGTAGAAGAAGAAGAAGAAGATATTTATTATTTGTTGCTATTCATTTGTGATAAGAGAAAATGTTTCTCAATTGCCAGTTTTTACAGTGAACTCATTTGTTTTGACTGTTGCAGAATTTGATTGCCACGTAATTTTATTACCTAGCTACTAAAATAGCTGTAGTCTGTATAGTGTTTTATTGAAATGTCTTCAATCTGTTATTTATCTAAATTGTTCACAGAAGTAGCACTTAAAATATGGAGAAGGCATCGAGGACTGAACTTTTGGCAACAATTAACACCCAAAGGAACAGCTACAACAGTACAAATCCAAGCTTCGAGGTCAGCTACTGGTGTATGTATATGTGTAGTTTTTTGGAGCTATCTATCTATCTATTGTCCTTTCAAGCCGAAGACGGCACATAGGGCAGAACCACAATTTCAAAAACAAACCTTGCGTGCCAAAATGGCACATATTGCAGAGATCGCAGCTTCTAAAACCTGTGGCTCTGTTTCCATAACAATACTTTTTTATAATGACAGCTTGTCAAGCCATCAACCAACCTCCTTAGTCGCCTCTTACGACATGCCTGGAAGGTCACAGTGTCACTATTCTTTATTTTTGGAGCTATGTAGCATCATAATTTGAGAGTACTCACTAGATCAATATGTCTGTTATGACCTGTTGACATTTATATATATGAAGTGCTTTCAAGAGACTTCATAGCAGTCTTTAGCATTTACCTCTCTAGACACATTCTGTGATTGCATGTTCATTTTTCTTTGTTTATACATTGTCAACAATTTTTTTAAATTAAAAAGATATTTTCGGCACATCTTTGCAAGATCTAAATTCTGATTTTGTTGATTACAAATGGCTAAGAAATTCTATGGAGCAGACGCAGGTTATTAGGTTGTTGAACTTTTGGCATAAACAGGCTCTGACAATTAGGGGTCAGAAGTTTAACATAAGTTTGATGTAGATTTTAATGTCTCTCATTTCTACATTTAAAGGAAAGGAATTTTGACAAGATTGTGACAACACAAGAAATAAAGTGGGAAGAATTTGAAGACATACCAAGAATGTGCTATAAAGTGTTACAGACAATTTCATGGAGAAAATAATTAGCCGAAGTAGAAGAATTATCCTAAGAAACAGAACAATGAGCTTTCCCATATCCTTAATTTCTTTGTTCATGTTATAATGTATGTATCTCCACATGTTGTTTAGATTGGCTAAAGCTTTTCTGGTAATAATTTGTTCTTTTGTTGATATCCCTTGCTGGCTCCCCCATCTTGTGCTGCATGACTATGCTTTCCAGGTATACAAATGTAATTCCTGCTGTGAGATCTATATTCTCAGTGTGGGCTTTTCTAAATGTAGAAATGTAGAAAAATGACTATTTTTAAAATAAGGTTTGTGGTATAATCTTTTTCTTATTCTCATTTGTATTTCTCAGTGTCATCATTTTTTGGCCATGTAATGAGAAGAGAACAACTGGAATATATTGTAACAACTGGGAAAATTGAGGGACAAAAAGATAGAGGAAACCAAAGAGAAAAAATACCAGACAACATAAGAGAATGGCTTGGCAGAAGGTCAACAACAGAAATGATAAATAACTGTCAAGATTGAAAATTATGGAGACACATGATCACCGACGCCAGCAGGCCCGGTACTTGATGATGATTTCTCAGTGGTTTCTCCTTTTTGTTATTTGCTCTTCAAAGGATATTGAAATTACCATGTGTTGTCATTTCAGAAAACTGTGATTTTTGTGTGTGTCCCATCACATCTGACTTTAGCAAGACATGTTTGAATATTAGGTTGCTTTCCCTCTTTGATCCCTACTAGCTTGGCTGCAGACTTATTAATGTTTATCTAGAGACGCCACAAGAAGGCCAAAGATCTTGATCAGATGTTGCTACAATCTTGGTTGAAAGAGTCAGCTATGAGTCACTGACCACCCTCAGCCCAGGTAGTGTTTGGCACCTTGGCTGCTGCATCTTGTGTTCAACTATTTTTCTTTGAGCTTGTTCTAGAATTCTTTGAGAATATATCAAGAAATATGTTTGCGTCATTAGATACTTTTCTTTTACTGTAGATGTGGTAGCTGCATACAAGAGTGTTGTGAAGGAGAAAGAGGCTGTGGAGGCTAGTTTTACCGCCCTTAGTTTGAGCAGTGGCAGCGCTAGCTCCATTCAGTCAAATGAAGGGCACTCAGAGCCCACATCAGCAGAGGAAAGTGGTGAAGCACATGAAGGCCATCCACTTGCTGTTAACAAACAGGTAGCTTGATTCTATTTATTTACAAACATTTGACACATTAGACCAAACACAAACTTTATGATATCTACATACAGTCTGTCTTCAGTACAATCAACTCTGTCAGCATTTTATAAATTAGCATGAGAATGTTTCAGTAATTTATTTGGTGTCTCTCATGAAATCACATTGGAAGCTCTAAGGGAATAGTCTCAGCTGCTTTTATCAGATCCTTTGTGACCACAATTACATTTCAGTAAAGAGACAAGATACAGTTTGGGTGCCAACTAGTAACTATACTGAAAGTTGTTAGCAACCCAAAGCTGACCATTTGAATCTGGATTAATGAACCAATGAAAACTCTTTTCCACCTGGAAGTGATGCTCCTGGTCTAATAGAGGTATAATAAGGAAGTGGAAGGAGTGGAGGAAAGATAGGCGAGTGAGTGATAGAGAAATGGTGTAGCAAAACTATGTGGTGAAAAATATGGCAGTGAGCACAAAGTCAGTTAGGTGAACTGAGAGAATCTCGGAAATTGAGAGAGTGCATGGGAGGGGCTGAGTAGAGACAAACAAAGAAATAGGCACATGACAGGAAAAGTGAGAGAGTTGCCCAAACAGTGGGATGGGAAAGAGCTTCATCCAGAAGGCGGGTGGCCAGTTGGTCTCCCAGCCTTCATAGAAGCTAGTCATTTTTCACAGATGGGAGTGTTGTGTGGCCGCTGTAAAAGTGAAGAATCGACAGAGTTTACTATGTTCAGTCTCGTGGAATAGCTACCAGGATGAGTTCACAGCTATGCAGGTAGTTCCACAGCGACTATATTGTGGTCAGAGGAAACCAGGCTGGGTGAACCCAGAAGCCGTCGGTTGGAATCAAACCTTACCTCTTGTCCTTTGTAGTCCAGTTCACTAACCACTGAGCTACCGCGGCTCCCCGCTGTAGCCTAAATCTGCTACTAAATCTTGTGACTTTAGAATTTAGCACGCCATCATCAACCATTTCTTTGATAACTCATACAAAATTCAAACCACTACTGTTAACTTACCATTCAACCCTGAGATTAAAATAAACACCCAGTGTCCCAAAAAATGGACACAAGAACACCCAAAGTATAACGAGAGGGACGGATACCTCCAATTATCAAGGGGGGATCAATCAAGTTATCATACTTCGCCTACTCACTGGCCACAACAGAATGAGAAACCAGATGTTCACCAAGCTCAAAATAGGAACTACCAGCCAGTGCCACTGTACCCTGGATAACATGACAACAAAACATGTTCTACAGGATTGCCCCCAGTACACAGACCTGAGAAGGATAATGTGGTTCACACTGACCTCCCAGGAAGAGAAACTATACGGGGCAACCAAATCACTTAAACAGACAGTTTCCTTCATAAAAGAGTCCAGAATCTTAATCCATAATCATGATTACAGCAGAAGAAGAAGAAGAAATAAACACAGCAGATTAGCACAGACATTTAGAACAACCTGAAGCTTACCTGTAGGTGAGCAACACATCAACAACTATAGAATTTAGCATGTGCACATTTGACATTTATGGTTGCGTTTGTCATGTATGACCTTATCTGTTGAAGGAAGCCAGAGATGAATCCAAGGCACTCAAGGAACAACTCAAGACCCTCAGCTCTTCCCTTACAACCTTGACCCAAGAGAAAAGCAAAATTGAGGCTCAGTTCATTGCTGAGAGGAAGCTGCTGAGAGTAGGTTATCAGTTATTTGATATGATTTGCTGCATTGGACAGGTTGTGTTGTCATTTACTTGTCAGTTATCTGTTGTCATTTACTTGTCACTTATTTGATATGATTTTCTGCATTGGACAGGTTGTGTTGTCATCTACTTGTCAATTATTTGATATGATTTGCTGCATTGGACAGGTTGTGTTGTCATTTACTTGTCAGTTATCTGTTGTTGAGGTAGGGTTCGATCCCAACCGACGGCTTCCGGGTTCACCCAGCCTTGAATGGGTAATGGATTTTTTCTGGGAAAGTAAAGCGGCACGGGTGTAATACCGACCACATTACCCCAAAAATCATGTGCTGAAGGTCTGTAAAATTTATGGTCACTAACACCATATTAGTCTTGGTCCTACCGAAACCATGTACCCACAAATGTTATGTTGAAGTGGGATTTGTTGGGTGAAATGGCACAGATATCTCAGCTAGCAGCAAACCACAATACAAGGGATAAACCACCACGTAAGGGTGGTGGAGATGAGTAGTCATCGGGTAAATACAGCAGCAGGAGAAGAATATTTCAATTTTGTGTCATGTGTACATTATGCATGTGAGATGTGTTGCTTGAGAAAAGTAACAAACAACACAAGAAGAGATAGAATACCAAATGAAACCATAAGAAAAATAGTAGGAACAAAACCCTGCCAAGAATATATAGAACAACAACAACTTAAATGGTTTGGCCACCTGGTCAGAATGAATCCTTACCAATCACCATCAAGGGCGTTCTTCTTGAGAATACATGGAAAAAGACAAAGAGGAAGACCCAGAAGAAGATGGATAGATGCAGTGACAGAGACATGTAACAACAAAGGAAAATCACTAATTCAGATAATTCGAGCAGCACAAGAACGACAAATGATATAAACCACGACACCTTTTCGGTATCAGTGAGAAAGAGAAAAGAAGAAGTACATTATGCAATGAGTGACTACATGTTTCAGTGTAAATATTTAAGATATTTTAAATGCTGTAATATCTTCTTTATATCTTCTTTACATTGAAAAGCAAAAACCTTTTGTACTTAACTTCATCAACTTCAAAAAAGCATTTGACAGTATTCATCGAGATTCTTTGTGGAAAATTCTGAAGCAATATGACTTACCATAAAAAATCATAAATATTATTAAAGACATGTATGATGGTTACACATGTGCAGTTCGAACAGAGGAAGGACTGAGTGAATGTTTCCCAATAGAAACTGGGGTTAAACAAGGATGTATTTTATCGCCCTTGTTATTTGGAGTTGTTATGGACTTCATAATGAAGAAATGCTGCACTGGTAATAAAGGCATCGAATGGATACAAGGGGACCATTTGGAGAACCTCGACTTTGCTGATGACATAGTTCTCATCAGCAGTCAGATAAAAATGATGCAGGAAAACACAAATGAATTATCATCAATAGCCAGCAAAATTGGGCTTGAGATCAATCATGAAAAGACTAAAGTCATGAAAAGTTTAATTCCAACAGACGACAAAATATACATGGAAAACAAACCAGTGGAAGAGATCGATCACTTTATCTATCTTGTAAGTCACATTGATCGAGAAGGGGATACAAGCAAAGAAATTAGAATCAGAATAGCTAAAGCAGCAATGTCTTTCAGAAGCCTTGAAAAGTTGTGGAAATCAAAACTCATCAGTACAAACACAAAATTTAGACTATTCAAATCAAATGTGCTATCAACCCTCACGTATGCGTGTGAAAGCTGGAAAACAACAAGAGATATAGAAAGAAAGTTGAACGCATTCGAAAATAAATGTGCAAGGAAAATACTTTATATAGCGTGGAACGAATTCAAAATAAACGAGGAAATTAGAGAAATCGCCTATCAACCACTAATATCTTCAGTAATCAAGAAAAGACGATGGTCATATGTTGGACATGTGATGAAAAGAGATAATAACCGAATAGCAAAGCAAGCCCTCATGCGGGAAACAATAGGTAAGAAAAAAGAGGAAGACCCAGAGAGACACTGAGAAGAACATTTATGATAGAGGCAAGAGCAGCAGGAATTGGCTCCCTCAATGAGATAGAGCTGCTTGCACAGTATAGAGACAAATGGCAAGATTTGATAAAATATCTTTAAAAGAATTGAAAACTGCTAGAACAAAAATTCAATAAAAGAAGGAGTATCTTGGTCTACGTTCTATGGGCCGGCTTTTACCTTTACTCTGTGTGGTGGTAATTGTGACCGTCTTTTTTCTGTTATTTTTTTCTTTCTTTTCTTTCTATCTATCTATCTGTTATCTTTTCTTTCTTTTCTTCTCTTAGTTTCTATCTTCATCCACCCGTTACTTGTGAACTCGTATTCTTGAGCGCGTCAGTGCTTGTTGACGTCCACCCTGTGCCGCCATGGAGAGGTATCTTCGCGTACCGATAACCATGATAATTATCAACACTTAAGAACACAGGTGATCTCTGATCTGCAGCCTTCTCTTTTTATTGCTTCTTCTACTAGTCAGTTCTTACAGATTCATACATCTTGATAAAACAATCAAAGTTTATTTATTCAATTCCACTCTTACTTCATCCTCTATTATTCTATCTTTTTCTCATCCTATATTTATTATTATTCACTGCTATCCTATGTTGGACCGTTCCCCATCGAACGGCCCATCCTATTCTATTTCTGTTGACAACTAATTCAACCTGGTCCATTCCCCATCGAACGGACCTCCCTATTCTAACTATTTCTGTCCATTCGCAAATATCTGTCGTTGAGTTCATCTGGTTAATTCTCCTCTGCTGGTCAATCCTGTCCTCATGTCCTTCCTTTGACTCGGGCTATCCCTTGTGTTCCATCTCAGCCGCTTCGCTTCATATTTCTCTACGATCACTCTTGCCTTCCATGGCTCTCAATTAGTCAACCGCTCTGTATTGCTGCCGATCTCTAACTGACTCTATTTGTTGTTCCTTCTCAACCGTCTCTCGCTCACTACGTCATTATCTTTCTTTTTACGTCACTTCTCTCCCTCTGCATACCGTACTGCACTAATTCTACTTCCACATCCCTTGGTGTGCAATTCCCTTCTATACGACTACATCTCGAAAGGTCAATAGATAGATAGAATATCTTCTTTGGCTAGATTTGTCATTTTTTTATTTACATGAAGCACAGAATACAACGTGAAGCAGAGAATACAATGTGAATCACAGAATATAATATAAAGCACAGAATACAATGTGAAGCAGAGAATACAATGTGAAGCACAGAATACAACATAAAGCACAAAATACAATGTGAAGCATGCAATACAACATGAAGCACATAATACAATGTGAAGCACAGAATACAATGTGAAGCACAGAATACAATGTGAAGCACAGAATACAATGTGAAGCAGAGTATGCAATGTGAAGCACAGAATACAATGTGAAGCACAGAATACAACGTGAAGCACAGAATACAACGTGAAGCACAGAATACAATGTGAAGCACAGAATACAATGTGAAGCACAGTATACAATGTGAAGCACAGTATACAATGTGAAGCACAGAATACAATGTGAAGCACAGAATACAATGTGAAGCAGAGAATACAATGTGAAGCACAGTATGCAATGTGAAGCAGAGAATACAAGATGAAGCACAGAATACAACGTGAAGCACAGTATGCAATGTGAAGCAGAGAATACAAGATGAAGCACAGAATACAACGTGTATCACAGAATACAATGTGAAGCACAGAATACAATGTGAAGTACGCAATACAACATGAAGTACAGAATGTACGCAATACAACATGAAGTACAGAATACAACATGAAGCACAGAATACAATATGAAGCACAGTATGCAATGTGAAGCACAGAATACAACATGAAGCACAGAATACAGTTTTACCTTCACACATTTATATTTATGCCAATTTCTGAACCTCCAGCCATGAGACTTGATCTTTTCTTGTCTCTCATTTCCCACTTTTTATATATTCATCAATATTCTTGTCCACTACTCTTTTCTCGAAGTGTTATATTCATAAATGTATATGCTCTCTTTGGTCATGTCACATACTTTATTTTATCTTATTATACTGAAATATATGTCTTAAATGTTTTGAGTTATTTGCGGGTCATTATCATTGCACTCCAGACATGTCCATAGGTGCTCAGATCCCTTCCTCAGCAAGTCCTGCAGTGTCCAGCGACTGACGACTCCAGTTCTGTGTTGGTTGATTAGTCACGCCCACTAAGTTTCTCATTCCTTGATATGCCCATCTTAACTCCCATCTCTTTTATCCGAAGGAGTGAAGAAGACTCATGCCACATGCCCTACTCTATCACATAAAGGAAATGTATGCTTTAATAATCATGCCACATACCCTAGTCTATCACATGTATACTTTAATAATCATGTCGCTTACTCTACTCTGTCGCATGTATGCTTTATTAATTATGTCATTTACTTTACACTATCAACTTTTTGTCCTATATGTGTACATTATTTATTCTTTATGACTGTATGAAATGAATGTAACTACCATGTCTATCATTTGTCAGTGAAGTGAATGTAACGACCATGTCTATCATTTGCCAGTGAAGTAAATGTAACTGCCATGTCTATCATTTGCCAGTGAAGTGAATGTAACGGCCATGTCTATCATTTGTCAGTGAAGTGAATGTAACGATCATGTCTATCATTTGCCAGTGAAGTGAATGTAACGACCATGTCTATCATTTGTCAGTGAAGTGAATGTAACTACCATGTCTATCATTTGTCAGTGAAGTGAATGTAACGACAATGTCTATCATTTGTCAGTGAAGTGAATGTAACTACCATGTCTATTATTTGCCAGTGAAGTGAATGTAACTACTATGTCTATCATTTGTCAGTGAAGAGAATGTAACTACCATGTCTATCATTTGTCAGTGAAGTGAATGTAACTGCCATGTCTATCATTTGTCAGCGAAGTGAATGTAACTGTCATGTCTATCATTTGCTTGTGAAGTGAATGTAACTACCATGTCTATCATTTGTCAGTGAAGTGAATGTAACTACCATGTCTATCATTTGCCAGTGAAGTGAATGTAACTACCATGTCTATCATTTGCCAGTGAAGTGAATGTAACTACCATGTCTATCATTTGCCAGTGAAGTGGATGTAACTACCATATCTATCATTTGCCAGTGAAGTGAATGCAACTACCATATCTATCATTTGCCAGTGAAGTGAATGTAACTACCATGTCTATCATTTGCCAGCATGAACATGAAGAACTGGTGGCCCAACTTGCTGATGAGAAGAGCAGAGCCATCAAACAATCAGAGGGATTTGAGCTGCAGATTTCTGATGTAAGTGCATCTCTGTGACTGTGATCATGTCCTACAGACTCAGGTGTGTCATCTAATGACCTCAACTGCAGCCATTAATAGGCAGACAGTTCTCTATTATTTTGTTGGTTTGCACACCAGCTCTATATTTCCAATGAAGTAACAATGGACTGATATTTGTGTGAATATTACCTCCCTCATTTTTTTTTAAAAACTTGCAGTCACATGCCTCTTGCCATACAGGCGGATATTCTCCAATTTCAGAGGTACTCTCATTTATTTTCATCAAAGTATTTTTGGTAGAGTTTTCCTAACAATTAAAGACGGCCAGTTTTCCTAACAATTAAACACCACCAGTTTTCCTAACAATTAAACATGACCAGTTTTCTTAACAATTAAACACGACCAGTTTTCCTAACAATTACACATCACCAGTTTTCTTAACAATTAAATACGGCCAGTTTTCCTAACAATTAAACACAGCCAGTTTTCCTAACAATTAAACACGACCAGTTTTCCTAACAATTAAACACAACCAGTTTTCCTAACAATTAAACATGACCAGTTTTCCTAAGAATTAAACATGACCAGTTTTCCTAACAATTAAACATGACCAGTTTTCCTAACAATTAAACACCACCAGTTTTCCTAACAATTAAACACGACCAGTTTTCCTAACAATTAAACACCACCAGTTTTCCTAACAATTAAACACCACCAGTTTTCCTAACAATTAAACACGACCAGTTTTCCTAACAATTAAACACCACCAGTTTTCCTAACAATTAAACACCACCAGTTTTCCTAACAATTAAACACGACCAGTTTTCCTAACAATTAAACACCACCAGTTTTCCTAACAATTAAACACCACCAGTTTTCCTAACAATTAAACAACACCAGTTTTCCTAACAATTAAACACCACCAGTTTTCCTAACAATTAAACATAACCAGTTTTCCTAACAATTAAACATGACCAGTTTTCCTAACAATTAAACACCACCAGTTTTCCTAACAATTAAAGACGGCCAGTTTTCCTAACAATTAAACACCACCAGTTTCCCTAACAATTAAACACCACCAATTTTCCTAACAATTAAACATGACCAGTTTTCCTAACATTTAAAGATGACCAGTTTTCCTAACAATTAAACACGGCAAGTTTTCCTAACAATTAAACATAACCAGTTTTCCTAACAATTAAAGATGACCAGTTTTCCTAACAATTAAACACGGCCAGTTTTCCTAACAATTAAACACGACCAGTTTTCCTAACAATTAAAGACGGCCAGTTTTCCTAACAATTAAACACCACCAGTTTTCCTAACAATTAAACATGACCAGTTTTCTTAACAATTAAATACGGCCAGTTTTCCTAACAATTAAACACGACCAGTTTTCCTAACAATTACACATCACCAGTTTTCTTAACAATTAAATACGGCCAGTTTTCCTAAGAATTAAACATGACCAGTTTTCCTACCAATTAAACACGACCAGTTTTCCTAACAATTAAACATGACCAGTTTTCCTAACAATTAAACAACACCAGTTTTCCTAACAATTGAACATGACCAGTTTTCCTAACAATTAAACACCACCAGTTTTCCTAACAATTAAACACCACCAGTTTTCCTAACAATTAAACACCACCAGTTTTCCTAACAATTAAACATGACCAGTTTTCCTAACAATTAAACACCACCAGTTTTCCTAACAATTAAACACCACCAGTTTTCCTAACAATTAAACACCACCAGTTTTCCTAACAATTAAACATGACCAGTTTTCCTAACAATTAAACACCACCAGTTTTCCTAACAATTAAACACCACCAGTTTTCCTAACAATTAAACACGACCAGTTTTCCTAACAATTAAACACGACCAGTTTTCCTAACAATTAAACACCACCAGTTTTCCTAACAATTAAACAACACCAGTTTTCCTAACAATTAAACACCACCAGTTTTCCTAACAATTAAACATAACCAGTTTTCCTAACAATTAAACATGACCAGTTTTCCTAACAATTAAACACCACCAGTTTTCCTAACAATTAAAGACGGCCAGTTTTCCTAACAATTAAACACCACCAGTTTCCCTAACAATTAAACACCACAAATTTTCCTAACAATTAAACATGACCAGTTTTCCTAACATTTAAAGATGACCAGTTTTCCTAACAATTAAACACGGCAAGTTTTCCTAACAATTAAACATAACCAGTTTTCCTAACAATTAAAGATGACCAGTTTTCCTAACAATTAAACACGGCCAGTTTTCCTAACAATTAAACACGACCAGTTTTCCTAACAATTAAAGACGGCCAGTTTTCCTAACAATTAAACACCACCAGTTTTCCTAACAATTAAACATGACCAGTTTTCCTAACAATTACACATCACCAGTTTTCTTAACAATTAAATACGGCCAGTTTTCCTAAGAATTAAACATGACCAGTTTTCCTACCAATTAAACACGACCAGTTTTCCTAACAATTAAACATGACCAGTTTTCCTAACAATTAAACAACACCAGTTTTCCTAACAATTAAACATGACCAGTTTTCCTAACAATTAAACACCACCAGTTTTCCTAACAATTAAACACCACCAGTTTTCCTAACAATTAAACACCACCAGTTTTCCTAACAATTAAACATGACCAGTTTTCCTAACAATTAAACACCACCAGTTTTCCTAACAATTAAACACCACCAGTTTTCCTAACAATTAAACACCACCAGTTTTCCTAACAATTAAACATGACCAGTTTTCCTAACAATTAAACACCACCAGTTTTCCTAACAATTAAACACCACCAGTTTTCCTAACAATTAAAGACAGCCAGTTTCCCTAACAATTAAACACCACCAATTTTCCTAACAATTAAACATGACCAGTTTTCCTAACATTTAAAGATGACCAGTTTTCCTAACAATTAAACACGGCAAGTTTTCCTAACAATTAAACATAACCAGTTTTCCTAACAATTAAAGATGACCAGTTTTCCTAACAATTAAACACGGCCAGTTTTCCTAACAATTAAACACAGCCAGTTTTCCTAACAATTAAACACGACCAGTTTTCTTAACAATTAAACATGACCAGTTTTCCTAACAATTAAACATGACCAGTTTTCCTAACAATTAAACATGACCAGTTTTCCTAACAATTAAACACAACCAGTTTTCCTAACAATTAAACACGACCAGTTTTCCTAACAATTAAACACGACCAGTTTTCCCAACAATTAAACACGACCAGTTTTACAACAAATTAAATATGGCCAGTTGTGGGTTTGTATGGGTAGTCAGGCTTGGATCTGGTTGGTTTGGATGGGTGGTCAGGCTTGGATCTGGTGGGTTTGGATGGGTGGTCAGGCTTGGATCTGGTGGGTTTGGATGGATGTTCAGGCTTGGGTCTGGTGGGTTTGTATGTGTGGTCATGCTAGGATCTGGTGGGTTTGGATGGGTGGTCAGGCTTGGATCTGGTGGGTATGGATGGGTGGTCAGGCTTGGATATGGTGGGTTTGGATGGATGGGTGGTCTGGCTTGGATCTGGTGGGTTTGGATGGGTGGTCAGGCTTGGATCTGGTGGGTTTGGATGTGTGGTCAGGCTTAGATCTGGTGGGTTTTAATGGGTGGTCAAGCTTGGATCTGGTGGGTTTGGATGGGTGGTCAGGCTTGGATCTGGTGGGTTTGGATGGAGGGGTGGTCGGGCTTGGATCTGGTGGGTTTGGATGGGTGGTCAGGCTTGGATCTGGTGGGTTTGGATGGATGTGTGGCCAGGCTTGGATCTGGTGGGTTTGGATGGGTGGTCAGGCTTGGATCTGGTGGGTTTGGATGGATGGGTGGTCGGGCTTGGATCTGGTGGGTTTGGATGGATGGGTGGTCAGGCTTGGATCTGGTGGGTTTGGATGGAGGGGTGGTCGGGCTTGGATCTGGTGGGTTTGGATGGATGGTTGGTCAGGCTTGGATCTGGTGGGTTTGGATGGGTGGTCAGGCTTGGATCTGGTGGGTTTGGATGGATGGGTGGTCAGGCTTGGATCTGGTGGGTTTGGATGGATGGGTGGTCAGGCTTGAATCTGGTGAGTTTGGATGGATGGGTGGTCAGGCTTTGGTCTGGTGGGTTTGGATGGATGGGTGGTCAGGCTTGGGTCTGGTGGGTTTGGATGGATGGGTGGTCAGGCTTGGGTCTGGTGGGTTTGGATGGATGTGTGGTCAGGCTTGGGTCTGGTGGGTTTGGATGGATGGGTGGTCAGGCTTGGATCTGGTGGGTTTGGATGGATGTGTGGTCAGGCTTGGATCTGGTGGGTTTGGATGAATGGGTGGTCAGGCTTGGATCTGGTGGGTTTGGATGGGTGGTCAGGCTAGGATCTGGTGGGTTTGGATGTGTGGTCAGGCTTGGGTCTGGTGGGTTTGGATGAATGGGTGGTCAGGCTTGGATCTGGTGGGTTTGGATGAATGGGTGGTCAGGCTTGGGTCTGGTGGGTTTGGATGGATGTGTGGTCAGGCTTGGGTCTGGTGGGTTTGGATGGATGGGTGGTCAGGCTTGGATCTGGTGGGTTTGGATGGATGTGTGGTCAGGCTTGGATCTGGTGGGTTTGGATGAATGGGTGGTCAGGCTTGGATCTGGTGGGTTTGGATGGGTGGTCAGGCTAGGATCTGGTGGGTTTGGATGTGTGGTCAGGCTTGGGTCTGGTGGGTTTGGATGAATGGGTGGTCAGGCTTGGATCTGGTGGGTTTGGATGGGTGGTCAGGCTTGGATCTGGTGGGTTTGGATGTGTGGTCAGGCTAGGATCTGGTGGGTTTGGATGTGTGGTCAGGCTTAGATCTGGTGGGTTTGGATGGGTGGTCAGGCTTGGATCTTGTGGGTTTGGATGGGTGGTCAGGCTTGGATCTGGTGGGTTTGGATGGATGGGTGGTCGGGCTTGGATCTGGTGGGTTTGGATGGACGGGTGGTCAGGCTTGGGTCTGGTGGGTTTGGATGGATGGGTGGTCAGGCTTGGGTCTGGTGGGTTTGGATGGATGGGTGGTCAGGCTTGGATCTGGTGGGTTTGGATGGGTGGTCAGGCTTGGATCTGGTGGGTTTGGATTGATGGGTGGGTAGTTAAGATAAGATGACATTATACTAAGTAGTTAGATGGGCGTGCTGTGGCTTTTTGGTTAATTGATCATTCTAGCATCGTTTGTGTGTTATGAACATACATTTGTAGGATTGAAGCTTCGGATCTTTTATTAAAATAATTCAGTAAGACAGTTACCTGGGCTGTGATGAAAGCATCTAATGAATTGAAATGATCTCCTTTTGAACAGTTGAAGAGCAGAGTACGCACCTTGCAGCTGGAGAGAGAGAGAGAACAAACAGATCATGCAGTCATGCTCAGAGAGCTGCAGACTCTCCTAGCCAAGGAGAGGAGCAGCAGGGATGCTATTGAGACTCAGGTATTTTTGTTGTGTTGTTGCACTTTTAACAACAGTGCTGTGTCCACCACCAAAGTGAAAGTATATTCTTACCTTTGAAATTCTATTATTCAACTTATGCATTCATTTCTTATGTGATCATTCAGTCTGGAAATCTGAATTATTTTAAATAAAGTCCGCTGTCTGTTTGACTAGGTTTTCGATTCCACCAAACAGCTTCTCTTCCAAGATAGTGGATGTGTTATGTTTTTACCTTAAGTCTGTGTACTGGAGACAGTCTCGTAAAGTGTGTTTGCTGTCGTGTCTGTTGAGGCACAGTGGCCAAGACTGGTGGTATCTGTTTTGAATTTGGCTGCATACATATGAAGGTCCACATAAATTAAAATAACTTTGTTCATCTCAAAGCAACCAGCAAACTTACCACTTTGTCTTGAAGTGACGGCACTGATGACCATTTTATGAGCTTTATCTATTTGTCATAATAGATATTCTGCAGCCATTTTACCACATTATAAATAAACCACATCTTAAACCACATTATATCCTAGGGTGAAGAGTGATTAGATTGCATTAGATTCATCTGCTGAGCAGGTTATTCAGAGTTTAGCTAAAAATGTGGGGATTGACATCACAAAGTATGACTGATATGCCATCCCAAAATGTGGGGACTGACATCACTAAGTATGACTGCCATTCCAAAATGTGGGGACTGACATGCCATCCCAAAATGTGGGGACTGACATCACAAAGCATGACTGCCATCCCAAAATGTGGGGACTGATATCACAAAGTATGACTGACATCTCAAAATGTGGGGACTGACATGCCATCCCAAAATGTGGAGACTGACATGCCATCCCAAAAATGTGGGGACCGACATGCCATTCCAAAATGTGGGGACTGACATGCCATCCCAAAATGTGGGGACTGACATCACAAAGCATGACTGCCATCCTAGAATGTGGGGACTGACATCACAAAGCATGACTGCCATCATAGAATGTGGGGACTGACATCACAAAGCATGACTGCCATCCTAGAATGTGGGGACTGACATCACAAAGCATGTCTGTCATCCTAGAATGTGGGGACTGACATCACAAAGCATGACTGTCATCCTAGAATGTGGGGACTGACATCACAAAGCATGACTGTCATCCTAGAATGTGGGAACTGACATCACAAAGCATGACTGTCATCCTAGAATGTGGGGACTGACATCACAAAGCATGATGGGCATTATTAACTTGTACATTTTTTACAGTCACAGGCATTAAGATTTACCTTCTCTGTTGTCTCTCATTACATTTTTTGTATTCACCATCTTTCACCTCTGGCAAAGTCCCTAGAGACTAAGAACTGAATTTTACATGTTAATCCATTTTCCTCTTGCAGCCGTGTACACAAGAGTTCCTTGCAACACAGGCAGATAACTCTTATCTTGGTTCTCATATTTTTACCTGTCGATGAGTAATTGTTGTTTCAAACTGAGCTTCGCTGCTAAGACTAGGAGTGGTTGCCACAGAGAAAAGTCACAGATAAAAATCCCAACTGGTGCAGCCGTGACTCGAACTCAAACCTCACTGTCTCAAGACTAGCGTCTTGCATCGAGACCAACCACTCCCCCCCTCATTACATTTGAGAGTGACAGTTAGCTTCTCACCGATAGATAAATGCGATACTTAGGTAATCATATATTCTAGCCATAAGAAAGGTTTATGTTCCAGTCAACAAAGCTGTAAATGGTTGCCTTACTGACTAAGTGCAAAGTTTTGACCCCCTAACCTCTTTCCACCCTGTTATTGAGCTATTTACGGGTCATCATCATTGCACTCCGAAAATGTCCATAGGTGCTCAGATCCCCTCCTCAGTTATTGAGTTATTTGCGGGTCAACATCATTGCACTCCGAACATGTCCATAGGTGCTCAGATCCCCTCCTCAGCAAGTCTTGCAGTGTCCAGCGACTGACGACTCCATTTCTGTGTTAGTTGATAGGTCTTCTTACACGCCCACTAAGTTTCTCATTTCTTGCTGTGCCCATCTTAACTCCCATCTCCATCATCTGAAGAAGTGACGTGGATCTATGTTTGTCGAAGTCCTATGCTCTTCCCACATCTCGAAGGGCATTGATGATGTCCGCCCGATCCATTGGTTGCCCATCCTCAATGACAGCGCAGCTAGCCAACCTGTCCGCTCTTTCATTTCCCCGTACCCCCGCATGTCCAGGGACATAGACAAAGGTGACCTTACGTATTTTGGACTTCTGCAATGACTCTACCCATTGCATGCGTACAGAGCCCACCTCCACTTTTTTTATCATGCTCATCAAATCACTCAGTATACATGCGTATACCCTGTGATGTAGAATAGTATACATTCTTCTCTGTATTTCCAAGAATATCTTTTCTAAATGTGACAACTTTTTGGAGATCCTTCATTGTTTTTTTTTTACAAACAATTTTCTTAGTTTTTGTTTTAAATTGTAGAAACATTGATTAGCTTTGTGGTTTTTGTATGTACGGCCATTAGAAATTGTAAAAATCCATATTTAAATTTCAGTTCATTTATTTTCTTGAACACACACAAAAGGGTAAGAAAGGTATCATCAATATAGGAAAAGAAAAAGAGACTGCCAGGTGTGTTATTGATAACTTTTATAAATGATACTATTTGTGTTAATAATTAATACGGAAATAAGTGATATTTAACAAAGTTGGAAACTAAAAGAAAACCATAATATCAAAACTACACTGGAAGTAGTAAACTCAATTCTGAGTGTGCTGCAGAAGCTAACAAGAGATAAAGCTCTCATGCCTCTATTACCTATTCAGTCAACTCTTCTGAATCAAAATGATCTGAAAATAAATTGTCTATTTGATCAGAGAGTAAATGACATTATGTAGAATATGTCCTGATTTGTCAGATTACTCATTTTTTGTGTGTGCTCATAAATGACATCTTTCCACTCTTATTACACTCTGAATATCTATGCTGCAAGAGCATCAGCACATATGGAACTGACTACAGTGCTGTAAGGACAACTTAACAGAAAGTATTACTTGAACATGCAGTTGGGTCTGCCCATGAAAGTAACTAGGTAAAGTGTCCCATAAAGTGCCCCATCACGCCAAGTAGCGTATAGGGAATATGGTGTTAGCGACCATAATTTTTATAGACATTCAGCACATGATTTTTGGGGTAATGTGTTCGGTATTACGCCCGTACTGCTTTTGAGTCTGCCCATATGATGTACATATTCAGTATTTAACTTCTCCTTGTACCAATGACATGTTTGCTGATGCATTATGATAGCTTGCCATCTATTCTGTCATTGATATGGCATTTTTTTTAACTTTACAGCTAGAAGAGGCTCTGCATGCACTGAGGGAGAGTCAGCAAAAATCTGATCATGAGCCAGTGGTGTCTGAGGTTTATGAGCGACAGATTCAGCAGCTGCAGAAGGAGCTAGTGACTGTTAGGGAGCGTCTGAAGGTGGCGGAGAACAAGACCAATCAGCCATCACCATTTATCATTGAGCTACAGAAGGAAATGGCCAGCATGAAGGTAAGGTAATGGTTGAGTAATAGAACAATAAATGGAAAGATAATGATGTGTTTAGATAATTAATGGAAAGATAATGATGTGTTTAGATAATTAATGGAAAGATAATCATGTGTTAGACAGTTAATGGAAAGATAATGATATGTTTAGACAATGTAAAGATAATCATGTGTTTAGACAGTTAATGGAAAGATAATGATGTGTTTAGATAATTAATGGAAAGATAAATGATGTGTTTAGATAATTAGTGGAAAGATAATGATATGTTTAGACAGTTAATGGAAAGATAATGATGTGTTTAGACAATTAATGGAAAGATAATGATGTGTTTAGATAATTAGTGGAAAGATAATGATGTGTTTAGATAATTAGTGGAAAGATAATCATGTGTTTAGACAGTTAATGGAAAGATAATGATGTGTTTAGACAATGGAAAGATAATCATGTGTTTAGACAGTTAATGGAAAGATAATGATGTGTTTAGATAATTAATGGAAAGATAATGATGTGTTTAGATAATTAGTGGAAAGATAATGATGTGTTTAGACAATAAATAGAAGGGGGAACATAAGCGCCTGCAATCCACGGTCACAATAGCAGGGTCGGCACACCATCAGCTGACCAAGACCTATCAGTTCTACCTCCTTGTGGTCTCTTCCCGTAACAGTCTGCATCAAAACAGGCTGGCTAACAGAAGCTAGGATTGCCATGTTCCCTGTAGTGATGGCTCTTACTGATATAGAAGATCTAGTATTACAGTACCTAAGGGCTGGACTAGTAGTTTCCCAGCATAACCTGTGATAGACGAGCTCCAACTTCTCCAATAAGAGCTGGGAATGTCAAGAAAGTCATTATGACCTGCCACATCAATGAGTAAAAGGGCACCTTGCCCACATCAACTCACGGCATTACACCAACAAATATAAATGGAAAGAATTGATGTATTTAGGCAATACACAGAAATATAATGGGGTGTTGAGACAGTAAACAGTAGGGTAATGAAGTGTTGAAATAGTAAACAGTAGGGTAATGGGGTGTTGAGACAGTAAACAGTAGGGTGATGCAGTGTTGAGACTGTAAACAGTAGGGTAATGGTGTGATGAGACTAAACAGTAGGATAATGGGATGTTGAGACTGTAAACAGTAGAGTAATGGTGTGATGAGACTAAACAGTAGGATAATGGGATGTTGAGACTGTAAACAGTAGGATAATGGTGTGTTGAGACTGTAAACAGTAGGGTAATGGGGTGTTGAGACAGTAAACAGTAGGGTAATGGTGTCTTGAGACTGTAAACAGTAGGGTAATGGGGTGTGGAGACTGTACACAGTAGGGTAATGAGGTGTTGTGACTGTAAACAGTAGGGTAATGGGGTGTTGAGACTGTAAACAGTAGGTTAATGAGGTGTTGAGATTGTAAACTGTAGGGTAATGGTGTGTTGATACTGTAAACAGTAGGATAATGGGATGTTGAGACTGTACACAGTAGGGTAATGGTGTGTTGAAACAGTAAACAGTAGGGTAATGAGGTGTTGAGACTGTAAACAGTAGGGTAATGGTGTGTTGAGACTAAACAGTAGGGTAATGGGGTGTTGAGACTGTAAATAGTAAGGTAATGAGGTGTTGAGACTGTAAACAGTAGGGTAATGATGTGTTGAGACAGTAAACAGTAGGGTAATGAGGTGTTGAGACAGTAAACAGTAAGGTAATGGTGTGTTGAGACATATGTGTGTGTGCGCGCACACAACAATATGACAAAATTGTCAACAAATACATTGACAACAGATACATTGTCTTTGTGATTGTTTATGCTTATTGCAGTTGTTTATGTCACACGTTCTTGTGTCTCTGTGTGTTTGTTTTTCTTTTCTTACGTTCAGTGCTCCTGGTATTTTGAGAGTGTGAAGTAAATATGGCAGAGAATTGTCCCAACAATTCAAACTAATGAACACTTATTTATATAATCTGTACACAATTTGAATATTCTACAAAACAAAAAAGAATTTCCTGTTTGAATTAAAACTGACTTCATTTCCTAGTTTTTCCTGTCAGTAGTACATTCTTTGTTAAATCTCTCTTTGTTTTAGCGTTCACCTATTTAGTGGGCGTAGATGCGTTGTCGCTAGTTACATCAAAACTGCGATATCTGCAACTTTCTGTCTGACACATCCGCCATCAGCATGCTTTGTTGAATTAAACATGATAGTTATGTGATATATTTGAACTAATAAATATAGGTGTATTCTTCTTCTACCTTTCAGCTCCCTGTGGAGCATAGGTCTTCAACAAACACTTTCCAAGCCATTCTGTTTCTTGCCAGTCTTTTAAGATCATTCCATGTCTTCCACATCATCTTCATCTCTGCTTCTGTCTTCTCCAAGAATATTTTGGCCTTCCTCTTTGTCTTTTTCCTTTGGGATTACAGAAAAGGGCCTGTTGTGTAATACTCTCAGTTGGCTTCCACAGTTTATGTCATATCCATCGCCATCGTCTTCACTGTATCTCTTTATCCACTTGTATATAACTGGTACTTTTTCATAATTCTATAGTGATTTTACCTGCCCATTTCCATCCTTTTATTCTATGCAAGCATCCATTAATGAAGGTCTGTATCTTCATGATTGTCATTTTTTGTTGTTCCCCATGTTTTACAGCCATATAATAGGACTGACCTAACATTGGAGTTGAAAATTTTTATTATATATATATATATATATATATATATATATATATATATATTTATATATATATATATATATAATATAAGTATCATCTGCGTCAAGTACCGGGCCTGCTGGCGTAGGTGATCATGTCTCTCCACAACTTTCTATCTCAACAGTTATTTATCATTTCTGTTGTTGACCTTATGCCTAGCCATTCTCTTAAGCTGTCTGGTATCTTTTCTCTTTGCTTTCCTCTATCTCTTCATCCTTCAATTTTCCCAGTTGTTACAATATATTCCAGCTGTTTCCTTATGATTACATGGCCCAAAAAAATGATGATTGTTTCTTCCTAATATTGAAAATATAGGTATCATCAATAGCAATAGTAATAATAGTAATAATATCAACCAAAACCTATAGAAATTGTCAAATCTGAGAAAATGATGAAACCAGATCAACTGTGGAGTGACAGACAGTGAACAGTTAATTTGTACCCCTTGCTCAAGCTTGAACAGTTGTGGTAGCTAACCTCTCCCTTTATGCTCATGTTAGGCTGATTACCAGGCTCAAGTGGAAAGAGAACAGAAGAAGGCCAGTGAGGCAGAGAGTCACCTGGGAGCTCAGTTCAAGCAGAGTGAAGAGCGGGTCAGCAGTCTTGAGGCCAAGTTGTCGGAAATGTCCCAGGTGCTGGGGAACTATGAGCGGCTGCGGTTTCAGGACCAACAGGCCATTAAGTGAGTTGCTTACCCATCTACCTAGTCAACTGTCCACTCAACTGATCTACCTAGTCAACTGTCCACTCAACTGATCTACCTAGTCAACTGCCCACTCAACACAACTGCTAAAGTCAGTAATTGACATATCTTTCCAGTTGTTTTTACCCATTAATTTACTAAACAATTGCCCAATCAAAGACTTACTAAACTATTCAATCTGCCACCCATTGAACGGCTTAATCAACTATCCACTGGACTATTCAATCAATTACCCACTGAACTGCTTAATCAACTATCCACTGGACTGTTCAATCAATTACCCACTGGATTGTTCAATGAATTACCCACTGAACTGTTCAATCAATTAACCACTGGACTGTTCAATCAATTACCCACTGAACTGTTCAATCAACTATCCACTGGACTGTTCAGTCAATTAACCACTGGACTGTTCAGTCAATTAACCACTGGACTGTTCAATCAATTACCCACTGAACTGTTCAATCAACTATCCACTGGACTGTAAAATCAATTACTCACTGAACTGCTTAATCAACTATCTACTGGACTGTTTAATCAATTATCCACTGGACTATTCAATCAATTACCTACTGAACTGCTTAATCAACTATCCACTGGAATGTTCAATCAACTATCCACTGGACTGTTCAATAAATTACCCACTGGATTGTTCAATCAATTACCCACTGAGCTGTTCAATCAATTAACCACTGAACTGTTCAATCAACTATCCACTGGACTGTTCAATCAATTAACCACTAGACTGTTCAATCAATTAACCACTGGACTGTTCAATCAACTAATCAGTTGTTCAATGCCATGTATTTCCCACAACTTTCTGTTATTGTGTTGAACAGTGTGAACCACAAAGGTATCTGTATGTCTGATTGTGCTCACAGTTGTCAAGTTATTTCTGAGAGAAACATAATATGTACTTCTTAATTCCATTCTTGAACTTAAAGTTGTGGAAACTGTCTCACCTAGTGTGAAGTATCTCTCTATTTCCATCCCAAATAATAATCTTACCAACACCAATACAACCAGAGGTGTGGCTATTATATATTTTTTAGCATGCATGAGAACCCTATAAATGTCTTGTCTTGTCTAAGGAGATTCTCTGTTTCCTTCTCATCTTTAATTCTTAATCAACACCAATACAACCAGAGGTGTGGTTACTTATTATCATTAGAGTATTTAGCTCTTGTCATAATTTTTCTTATTAACTTGGTTTCTTATTCTACCCTTTTACTGTTTTATGTAACAACAGTACACCATCAAATATGTTTGTGAATAGATCACTCAAACACTTTAGTTTCAAAGTCAATGGAAGTTTGATTAAACACTATTAATATCAGTCTTCTTCTTTAATGAAATGGAAGATATTACATAAATGGAAGATATTACATAAATGGAAGATATTACATAAATGGAAGATATTACATAAATGGAAGATATTACATAAATGGAAGATATTACATAAATGGAAGATATTACATAAATGGAAGATATTACATAAATGGAAGATATTACATAAATGGAAGATATTACATAAATGGAAGATATTACATACATGGAAGATATTACATAAATGGAAGATATTACATAAATGGAAGATATTACATAAATGGAAGATATTACATAAATGGAAGATATTACATAAATGGAAGATATTACATAAATGGAAGATATTACATAAATGGAAGATATTACATAAATGGAAGATATTACATAAATGGAAGATATTACATAAATGGAAGACATTTTTTGTGTGTGTGCGTTTGCCAGCTTTTACCTCTGACAAAGTCCCTAGAGACTAGGAACTGAATTTTGCTTGTTAATTCACTTTTTTCCTGGCAGCTTTGTACACAGGAGTCCCTCGCCGCACAGGCAGATAACTCCGTCTTCAGGGGTATTCATATTTTTTCCGTCCATGAATAATTGACGTTTCAAGCCAGGCCTCGCTGCTTAGACCAGGGGTGGTTGCCGCAGAGAGAAGTCATAAATACAAAATCCCAACTGGTGCAGTCAGGATTTGAACCCACAACCTCTCTGTTTCGAGGCCGGCGTCTTGCCTCGAGACCAACCAGTCCCTCAAGTGGAAGACATTACATAAACATGAAAATATGTAACACTGACCCTTGCTTTCAATCACTTCTATCTACTCTAACAACTGCTGCATCGGTTGCTCACTATTAACTTTTATCTATCTATCTAATGACCTTTCAAGCTGTAGCCAGCCCATAGGGCATAGACCCAGATACTCTTTCTCTTATCTAAATTTTTATTCTAGCAGTTTTCAATCCTTGTAAAGATCTTTTATCAAATCTCACCATATGTTTCTGTTCTGTGCAAGCAACTTTATCTCATTAAGGGAGCCGATTTCCATTACTATTAACTTACAGGGTTACTATTCCCTTTACATGGGAATGTTTCAACAAATAAAACGGTGTTAGGCAATGTTGTGTGCTGTCACCAGATTTATTTAATATGTATAGTGAGATTATTTTAAGACCCATAAGGGGCATGCCTGGAATAACAATCGGAGGTCATAATATAAATAATCTAAGGTATCTAATTTTTTGGCCATGTAATGAGAAGGGAACAGCTAGAATATATTGTAACAACTGGGAAAATTGAGAGACGAAGAGATAGAGGGAAGCAAAGAGAAAAGATACCAGACAGCTTAAGGGAATGGCTTGGCAGAAGGTCAAAAACACAAATGATAAATAACTGCTGAGATCGGAAGTTGTGGAAAGACATGATCACCTACGCCAGCAGGGATGGTGCTTGATGATGGTTCCCTTTACACACTTAGTCCGGTCTGGACTGAAAACTCAAAATTTTTTACTTCAATTAGGCCTGCCTCATTCCAAGCTCTTTTTAATTCTACTACTAATTCTAGCTATATGATGTTCTCGAAAAGTCCTTGGGGGGAAGCGTCTGCAACCTGCGGTTGCAATAGCAGGGTCAGCGCACCATCAGCTGACCATGACCTAGCAGTTCTACCTCCTCGTGGTCTCCCCTGGTAACAGTCTGTGTCAAACCAGACTGGCTAACAGAAGCTAGGATCACTGTCTTCCCTGTAGTGGTGGCTGTTACTGATATAGAGGACCCAGTATTGCAGTACATCTGGGCTGGACTAGTAGTTTCCCAGCATAGCCTGGGATAGACGAACTCCAACTTCTCCAGTAAGAGCCGGGAATGCCAAGAAAGCCATTACGACCCACCACATCAAATGAGTCAAAGTGCAACCTGCCCGAATTAAGTCGTAGCATTCCGTCAACAAAAACAACTTGAGAATTCCACCCTTCCAGATCTGAACCTTCTTTTTAACTGTGCTCTACCAAATTATGTTTCCATTCTCCCCTAGTCTCATGCCCGTCTTGTTACGTTTACCTCCAGGAGATGTCCCCCAGCCTGACTACAGCTCTGTTACATTAAAATGATGTGTGAATTAAAGCAGTTTGTGGATGAGTGAACCGCCTGTGGTTGTTGCGGTGATGTTTGAATGTAAATTTGAATTTTGAATGTAAATTTGAATTAAATGGAGATGAAAGCAATGTGTAGATGAAAGGAATCTGTAGGTGAAAGTGATATGTTGGCGAAAGTGCTATGCAGGTACAAGTAATATGTTGGTGAAATAATATGTTGATGAAAGTAATATGTTGGTAAAAGTAATATGCCGTTGAAAGTAATGTGTTTGTGAAAGCAATGTGTAGGTGAAAGTAATATATTTGTGAAAGCAATGTCTTAGTGAAAGTAATATGTTTGTGAAAGCAATGTGTAGGTGAAAGTAATGTTAGTAAAAGTAATGTGTAGATGAAAGTAATATGTTAGTGAAAGCAAAGTGTGTAGGTGGAAGTAATATGTTAGTGAAAGTAATATGTTTTTTAAAGTAATATGTTTGTGAAAGCAATGTGTAGGTGAAAGTAATGTTAGTAAAAGTAATGTGTAGATGAAAGTAATATGTTAGTGAAAGTAATATATTTTTTAAAGTAATGTGTTTGTGAAAGTAATGTGTAGATGAAAGTAATATGTTTTTTAAAGTAATGTGTTTGTGAAAGTAATGTGTAGATGAAAGTAATATGTTTTTTAAAGTAATGTGTAGATGAAAGTAATATATTTTTTAAAGTAATGTGTTTGTGAAAGTAATGTGTAGATGAAAGTAATGTTTTTTAAAGTAATGTGTTTGTGAACGTAATGTGTTAGTGAAAGTAATGTGTTGGTAAAAAAAAAACAGAGATGAGTTGGTAAAATATTGTGTTAAAGGTGGAGTGATGTGTGGAGGATGAAGCAATTTGTGGACAGTCAGTAGTTCCTCATGTAGAATTTAATGGATGCACAATGACTAAAGAGAGCCAGCCACTTGCTTCATCAGTTCAGCTGTTAGATAAGTCACAATAGTTGGATAAATAAGTAGTAGCACAGCAAGTAAATCAATCACAGCTTATAGACAAATAAGCAAATCAATAAATCATAACTAGTAGATAAATCACTGCATGTAAATAAATCATAACCAGTAGATAAATCACAGCAAGTAAATAAATCATAATCAGTAGAAAAATTATTGCATATAAATAAATCACAGGCCAGAATATATAACAGAATTATTTTATAACAAAAGGGAAAAGAAACCAATTATAAAATGTATGTCAGGTGATAAAATCTGAAGTGGAAAAGCTGCAGGACCTGACAACATACAGATAGAGATGTTAAAGGCACTAGAAGGTTTTGGCATTGAAGTGATCACTGACATATGCAACAACATATGGCAACATACCAAATAAATTAACATGAACTTTAATTGCATTGTCTGAAAAAGAATGGTGCAGTTAAAAGCAGTGATTTTAGAACAATAAGTCTAATGAGTCAGGTAACATAAATCCTGCTAAAAGTTATACATGGAAGGATTCAGAATAAAATCAATATGGAATTAGAAGAACAACAATTTTGATTTAGGAAAAACAGTGAGACAAAGAACTACAACAACCTCAGACATACTATAACCAGTGATGGAAAATGTACAACTGAAATAAACAAAAGAATAGGAATGACAAAAAGTAATTTTAATGTTATGAAGAACATACTAACATCAAAACAATGAACACCAGGGCTAAAACTAAGAATAGCAAAATGTTACATCTTCTCAGTATTCCTATATGGTGCAGAAACATGGACATTAGACAAGAAAACAGAACAGAGAATTGAAGCCTTTGAAATGTGGATATATAGAAGAATAGGTAGAATTGGATGAAAGGAACAAAAAAAAACAAATGATGAGGTCTTAAAACAACTAAAAATTAAAAGAGAACTACTAAGCACAATTAAAACAAGACAAGTGCGATTTTTGGGCCATGTTAAAAGACACAACAGCCTGATAAAAGTAATCCTGGAGGGGAAAGGACAAGGTAAAAGAGGCAGAGGCAGACCAAGACTAACATGGACGAGTAACATCAAAAGATGGACAAATCAGCCTATGACAACCTGCACCATCAAAGCAAGGGACAGAGTGGAATGGCGCTCCATGGTAGCCAACCTTCGTTGCGGAGACGGCACCCGATGATGATGAGTGAGACAAAAGAAGCCATATTCTGCATGAGGACATTAATAAAAAAGTTTACATTAGGACGTTAAACAAGAAGTTGAAAAGGACATTAGACAAGAAAACAGAACAGAAAATCTAAGCCTTTGAAATATAGATTTATAGAAGAATAGAAAGAATTGGATGAAAAGAAAAGAAAACAAACGATGAAGTCTTAAAACAACTAAAAATGAAAAGGGAACTACTAAATGCAATTCAAACAAGACAAATGAGATTTTTTGGGCATGTTAAAAGACACAGCAGTCTACTAAAAGTAATTTTGGAAGGGAAAATACAAAGTAAAATACAAGGTAAAAGAGTCAGAGGCAGACCAAGACTAACATGGACAAGTAATATCGAAAGATGGACAAGTCAGCCTATGACAATCTTCACCATCGAAGCAAGGGACAGAGCGGAATGGCGCTCCATGGTAGCCAACCTTCTATGTGGAGATAACACTCGGTGATTAAGATGATGAAATAAATCAAAACTAATAGATAAATCACAGCATGTTAATAAATCATAACTAATAGATAAATCACAGCATGTTAATAAATCATAACTTGTAGATAAATCACAGCAAGTAAATAAATCATAACTTGTAGATAAATCACAGCAAGTAAATAAATCATAACTTGTAGATAAATCACAGCAAGTAAATAAATCATAACTTGTAGATAAATCACAACAAGTAAATAAATCATAACTTGTAGATAAATCACAGCAAGTAAATAAATCATAACTTGTAGATAAATCACAGCAAGTAAATAAATCATAACTTGTAGATAAATCACAACAAGTAAATAAATCATAACTTGTAGATAAATCACAGCAAGTAAATAAATCATAACTTGTAGATAAATCACAACAAGTAAATAAATCATAACTTGTAGATAAATCACGGCAAGAAAAAAATCATAACTTGTAGATAAATCACAGCATGTTAATAAATCATAACTTGTAGATAAATCACGGCAAGAAATAAATCATAACTTGTAGATAAATCACAGCAAGTAAATAAATCATAACTTGTAGATAAATCACAGCATGTTAATAAATCATAACTTGTAGATAAATCACAGCAAGTAAATAAATCATAACTTGTAGATAAATCACAGCAAGTAAATAAATCATAACTTGTAGATAAATCACAGCATGTTAATAAATCATAACTTGTAGATAAATCACAGCAAGTAAATAAATCATAACTTGTAGATAAATCACAGCAAGTAAATAAATCATAACTTGTAGATAAATCACAACAAGTAAATAAATCATAACTTGTAGATAAATCACGGCAAGAAAAAAATCATAACTTGTAGATAAATCACGGCAAGTAAATAAATCATAACTTGTAGATAAATCACAGCAAGTAAATAAATCATAACTTGCAGATAAATCACAGCAAGTAAATAAATTATAACTTGCAGATAAATCACAGCAAGTAAATAAATCATATCTTGCAGATAAATCACAGCAAGTAAATAAATCATAACTTGTAAATAAATCACAGCAAGTAAATAAATCATAACTTGTAGATAAATCACAGCAAGTAAATAAATCATAACTTGTAGATAAATCACAGCAAGTAAATAAATCATATCTTGTAGATAAATCACAGCAAGTAAATAAATCATAACTTGTAGATAAATCACAGCAAGTAAAATAAATCACATTCCATCTACTCCAAGACAGTGATATTTATTTCTCACAACAACAGTTGATATAGGCAATGATTTCATTTTCCATCTTCTGCAGCAAGTTAAGGGAGCGCGTGACACAGCTTGACATGGAGAACACAGCCTTGTCACGGGCTGCTAACCTGACCCCAGAGAAGCAGGAAAGTGATGAGGAGCTCATGGAGGTTGAACAGTTGATCAACAAAATCATGCATCTTAGGAGTCTGCTGAAGATGACTGCAGAGAAATCTGAAAAATCCATTAACTTAGCAAGTATGTTTTTGTGGTTGTCTTTGTTGTCACAAATAGCTAGATTGTTTATAGTTGAAGTCAAGGCATCAAGATGCGTAGAGATGCGAAGCTGCTGTAAAGCTAATGATAATAGCAATACTAAAAAAAAAGAAAAAAGTGGTATGGTGACAGCTTTACGTGGTAATGGACAAAACAAAAGTCGACGTTTCGGCCAAATAGGCCTTCTGCTGGAACAACAAACACAAAAAATATATATAAGGATGTGCAAACAAATAGGGAGCCGCGATAGCTCAATGGTTAGTGAACTGGACTACAAAGGACAAGAAGTAGGGTTCGATCCCAACCGACGGCTTCTAGGTTCACCCAGCCTTTAATGGGTACCGGATTTTTTTCTGGGAAAAAGTGAAGCAGCACGGGCGTAATACCGACCACATTACCCCAAAAATCATGTGCTGAAGGTCTGTAAAATATAGGGTCACTAACATCATATTCCCTATACGCCACTTGGCGTGATGGGTGTACTTTACTTTTTTTTTTTTTTAACAATGCAAACAAATCTAATTGTTGTTTATAGTTGACTTGTGTACTATCATATGGGGTAACTTGATCATCTGTTTAGTTTAGGAGCAATAGGAAGCTTTTTATACTGAGCTTGCAGCAGGAGGCAATGTGATCATCAGAAGTAGACTCATCAAGCAAGTGCTTCCATTATTTAGTTTCCTGACACTCTAAGGGGACATGCCCACCAGGGACAACCTCCTGCTGCATTCTAAGTCTAAAGACTGGCAAAACATTCTGAATCTAATGTCAGATAATGCAGCCAGTAATTAATGGCTACAAGTAGCGTAGCCTACACAAAACTTTTGACCGAATCTACTGTCTACTTCCAGTCACTGATACCTGTCGCTCCTGCCTATATCTAGTCACAGATGCCTGTCACTACTATCTACATCTAGTCACAGACATCTGTCACAATCCTACTTTGCTTGAAAGCACCTGGTGTTGATTTCATCCTGGTGTTAGGAGCCCTAAATAACCTGAACCCCCCAGGTTGCAATGTTTCAGAGTTACATTATTGTCATTATTTATTTTGAATACTTTCTGAACATTATTTCTGAAGTTTATTTAAGCATATCATTTGAAGTATAGATTTCATCACTTCCGTAATGATTTTCATTTGTAACAGTTGAATACTTCCATGATCTGTATTGAAATAAACATCTTGCAGCCATTATCTATTGAAATAAGTATCTTGCAGCCATTATCTATTGAAATAAACATCTTGCAGCCATTATCTATTGAAATAAGTATCTTGCAGATGTTGGTGACTGGAAAAAAAAAATAAAGAGCCCTGTCGCGCCAAGTGACGAATAGGGAATATGGTGTTAATGACCATAATTTTTGTAGATCTTCGACACATGATTTTTGGGGTAATGTGGTCAGTATTACGACTGTCCCATAAAAAATGCGGTACCCATTTAAGGCTGGGTGAGCTATCATGGCTCCCGTTAGTGACTGTATTTCAAAAATATGTTTTTGATTGTTTGCAATATGCATGCATTCACCCAACACCTGCTTGTTACAATTTGATGACACCAAACAGCTGCTTGTCACAATTTGATGACACCAAACAGCTGCTTGTCACAATTTGATTGCACCAAACAGCTGCTTGTCACAATTTGATGACACCAAACAGCTGCTTGTCACAATTTGATGACACCAAACAGCTGCTTGTCACAATTTGATGACACCAAACAGCTGCTTGTCACAATTTGATGACACCAAACAGCTGCTTGTCACAATTTGATGGCACCAAACAGCTGCTTGTCACAATTTGATGGCACCAAACAGCTGCTTGTCACAATTTGATGGCACAAAACAGCTGCTTGTCACAATTTGATGGCACCAAACAGCTGCTTGTCACAATTTGATGGCACCTAACAGCTGCTTGTCACAATTTGATGGCACCAAACAGCTGCTTGTCACAATTTGATGGCACAAAACAGCTGCTTGTCACAATTTGATGGCACCAAACAGCTGCTTGTCACAATTTGATGGCACAAAACAGCTGCTTGACACAATTTGATGGCACCAAACAGCTGCTTGTCACAATTTTATAATTTGATGGCACCAGCTGCTTCTTTTCCTTGGTTTTGGTGTGATCTCAGCTAGGTCTTGTTTCCCTGGCAGGTATTTTTGTAGAAGACCTGAACAAGGCAGATGAGGAGTCACCCATGTGCAAGCAATATAAGGAGGAGCTTGAGCAAGTCAAAGAGGAGTTTGAGAGATACAAGCTGAGAGCTCAGTCTGTCCTCAAGAACAAGCATAAGGTAACTTTGCACATGCAACTTTGCTTTGTGTATTTTCTCTAGAGCCTTGAGCTTCATTGTGCAACATCAATTACTAGTGGTCAAGCATTCAGACAGTGAGATAAGATTGCTAGAATTTGGTCAAACATTCAGATCATTAGAGAGATATTGTGATGAGATTACTAGAATTTAGTCAAACATTCAGATGATTAGAGAGATATTGTGGTGAGATTGCTAGAATTTGGTCAAACATTTAGATTGTCAGAGAGATATTGAGGTGAAATTGCTAGTATTTGGTCAAACATTTAGATTGTCAGATAGATATTGTGATGAGATTGCTAGTATTTGGTCAAACATTTAGATTGTCAGAGAGATATTGTGATGAGATTGCTAGTATTTGGTCAAACATTTAGATTGTCAGAGAGATATTGTGATGAGATTGCTAGTATTTGGTCAAACATTTAGATTGTCAGAGAGATATTGAGATGAGATTGTTAGTATTTGGTCAAACATTTAGACGATCAGAGATATTGTAATGAGATTTCTAGTATTTGGTTAAACATTTAGATTGTCAGAGAGATATTGAGATGAGATTGTTAGTATTTGGTCAAACATTTAGACGATCAGAGATATTGTAATGAGATTTCTAGTATTTGGTTAAACATTTAGATTGTCAGAGAGATATTGTGATGAGATTGCTAGAATTTAGTCAAACATTTAGATGATTAGAGAGACATTGAGATGAGATTGTTAGTATTTTGTCAAACATGTAGACGGTCGGAGAGATACTGTGATGAGATTGCTAGAATTTGGTCAAGTCATAAATTTGTTGTCATAATTCTTTATCTCTAGGTGATTTCTCATATCTGAGTTTTTGAAATATTGTTGTAATGAAAGCTAGTAGGTTTATTCTCTTTGAATTGCTTTCTTTCATTATTATTATTTGAGTGTGTATTATGTTTGTGGTATATCTTCTAGTTATAGATAATGATAAAACAATTTCAGAAGTTCCAAATTTATCTCACTAGTTTGTCTCATTAGTAAAGTCCTAGTTTAGGGACATAACTTAAAGTGATGTCCCCTTAGTTGATGTCACAGCAAGATTAGTGGTTCTTAAGTACTAAAAATTATCTCTATGATCATTAATGTTCATCACTAATACAATTTATTTTATTTTTTTGGTTAGAGTTAGGAAACATAGGACTTTATCCTCATTCTGTTTCTCTTTTCTCTACAGTTAGGGGTCTTCTAATGACAGATTAGAAAGTTACTGGTAAAAATGCAAAATCCCTTAAGGGGACGTTACTCTCCAAACTGAAATAATTTATGTCCCTAAACTAGGACTTTATGTTTTATATCTGAAAGCTTATAATTCAATCCATCCACCTGAACATCCAACCTCTTGCCTCCCTCTTTGACTCCCCTCATTAATTTAGTTGCTCACCACTCACTCACTTCTTGCCTCCCTCTTTGACTCCCCTCATTAATTTAGTTGCTCACCACTCACTCACTCACTTCTTGCCTCCTCATCATTTGGACAGTACTGGTGGCTGCATTCAATTTTCTTCATTCCTATCTTTTTTGCATCCTCCTCATGGCAGTTGGTTGACAAAACCAAGACCTGTCCATTCTTTTATGTTGTTTTCCCATCTTTTCTAGTTTTCTATCTTTTATCATAGTAGACATTTTGTTTCAAATTCAGAAGATAAAAGATTTCATCAGACATTAAGAGAAAAAAAATTATCTTTACGACACGTATTACCATTGCTGGTGTATGGGCTCACGATAGAACCAGTGGGATAAAGCCCTCTTGCTCAAAGCAGTCACCACAATGTGTGAAACTCAAGATTTTTATTCCACCCCTGATAGGAAAAATCCTTACTGTCTACCGTGGGTTTCGAATACTGTACGCCAGCTTTTCAGCTAGAGAAACAGTGGTTTTAGCTCCACGGCCACGAGCACCTTTGACAACATTGATAAACATTTATAAACATTTATGTATTTATGAAAGAATCAAAAGATTTATGATGGTAGCGATCATGCTTCTATAGAACATTAAGATGCTTAAGAGATTTGAGGAAAAAAAATAAAAATTAAAGTACCCCTGTCACGCCAAGTGGCATATAGGGAATATGGTGTTAGTGACCATAAATTTTACAAACATTCAGCACGTGATTTTTGGGGTAATGTGGTTGGTATTATGCCCGTGCCGCTTCACTTTCCCAGAAAAAAAATCCGGTACCCATTTAAGGCTGGGTGAACCCGGAAGCTGTCGGTTGGGATTGAACCCTATCCCTTGTCCTTTGTAGTCCAGTTCACTAACCACTGAGCTATCGCGGATCCCAAGAGATTTGATGATGGTTTATAATTGGAACATTTTGTTCTCTTTCCAGGAGTCAGTGACCTCCAAGGAGAGTGAACTTCTGAAAGGTCAGGTCGCTGACCTACGAGACAAGCTACGAATGACCAACTTCCATCACCAAGAGGAGGTGACTGAGTTTCAGGCCAAGGTGGACAATCTTAGCAAGGCCCTGCTAGCTCAGGAAGAGAAGTTCAGGCAGGACTTGGCTCTTGTCAGGGCAGGTCACCAGAAGGAGGTTGGTGAACTGGAAGTGGAGTTTAAGAAGCAGAGGGACAGGACAGTGGCCATGTTGGCTGAGAAAGATACTGAGGTGGAGAGATTAAAGACACTGACAAGTCACAGTTTGGATGCAGTTAGTCTCCACCATTGGAGTCATGATCCTACAGATCACTTTCTGGAGGGAAGTGATGACAAAGGATGCTCAGTCCTAGAATTGGAAGCTGTTAATAAACTATTGGAGCTTCCAAAAGGTATCCAGAATGAAGCCGCTTTCATCCACTTTGCTGAAGAACGAGGCAGGTTGAAAGTGGATATCCTTGGACTTCGCAAGCAGAAAAGGCAATTGGAGACAGCTCTAAGAGATCTTCAGCAATCTGCCTGCCAAAAGGAAGAGAAATTGAGGGATGAGGTTAATGCCCTGAATGAACAGATGGCAGAAGCTGAGCGCCATGCCACTAGAGAGGGAGCTAATATAGAGTATCTCAAGAATGTTCTGCTCAAGTTCCTCACTTCCATGGACTCGGTAGGCAAACAAAAGATGTTGAAAGCACTAATGACAATACTACAGTTCAGCCCACAGGAGAAGGAATATGTCAGGCAGGTACACACTCGAGGCTGGTGGCCAACATAGGCTCATTGTGTGTTTTATATTTTGTTATTGTATCTCGACCAGCAGTGGACTCAGGTGAAGAATTATTGACATATTCCTTCTTTAGCTCCTTTTCATTCCCCTTAAAACAAGGCTTTACAATTTAATTCCTTCTCATTTTCTTCTTCTCATTTTCATCTGTGAAGTGTCCATGGATGCTTTGTGTCACTATTTATGGCAAGCCGTGATATCTGCACCTTTCAACCCAAGACATCTGTCTTCAGCAGGGGTAGATTTCAGATTGAGCCATTTTTACTTGGGCTGATGCCATTTGTGGCAGACTGTTTTCAACTTTTAACTGTCAAGAGTTTTATAAAGTGTGCAGAGTGAACATTGTACCCCCCAAATTGTTCACTGTTATCTGAGAAGGCTAATCATTGGATAACTCCAAGACTTGGATGGGTATAGCCATGAATAAACCAGGTCTGAAGACAAAAATTGTTATCTGAGAAGGCTAATCATTGGATAACTGCAAGACTTGGATGGGTATAGCCATGAATAAACCAGGTCCGAAGACAAAAATTGTTATCTGAGAAGGCTAATCATTGGATAACTGCAAGACTTGGATGGGTATAGCCATGAATAAACCAGGTCTGAAGACAAAAATTGTTATCTGAGAAGGCTAATCATTGGATAACTGCAAGACTTGGATGGGTATAGCCATGAATAAACCAGGTCTGAAGACAAAAATTGTTATCTGAGAAGGCTAATCATTGGATAACTCCAAGACTTGGATGGGTATAGCCATGAATAAACCAGGTCTGAAGACAAAAATTGTTATCTGAGAAGGCTAATCATTGGATAACTGCAAGACTTGGATGGGTATAGCCATGAATAAACCAGGTCTGAAGACAAAAATTGTTATCTGAGAAGGCTAATCAGTGGATAACTCCAAGACTTGGATGGGTATAGCCATGAATAAACCAGGTCTGAAGACAAAAATTGTTATCTGAGAAGGCTAATCATTGGATAACTGCAAGACTTGGATGGGTATAGCCATGAATAAACCAGGTCTGAAGACAAAAATTGTTATCTGAGAAGGCTAATCATTGGATAACTGCAAGACTTGGATGGGTATAGCCATGAATAAACCAGGTCTGAAGACAAAAATTGTTATCTGAGAAGACTAATCATTGGATAACTCCAAGACTTGGATGGGTATAGCCATGAATAAACCAGGTCTGAAGACAAAAATTGTTATCTGAGAAGGCTAATCATTGGATAACTGAAAGACTTGGATGGGTATAGCCATGAATAAACCAGGTCTGAAGACAAAAATTCCCACAGCCATTGATTTCCACCACCAAGGATTTTAATCTGGGACTTTCCTGCCCTGAGGCATCGGTCTTGCCTCCAGACCACCCAGCTTCACCCTTACAACAAGGTTTGCGACTGATGATGTCAACTATTCTTCATGCTGAGCCATGGTATTGATCTGAATTTGTGAGATCTGGCTATTTTCTCCGACTTCTTTTGTCACATATTCTGTCTCCTAAAGATAACGTTATCATCCCAGCCCTCTCTTGTATCAGTCTCCTTCGGACCATTTCCAAGTGAAAGTGACTTGACCAAGTGGAAGATGTTGGCCATATTTCTAGAGTGGAAGATGGTGGCCATATTTCTAGAGTGGAAGATGTTGGCCATATTTCTAGAGTGGAAGATGTTGGCCATATTTCTAGAGTGGAAGATGTTGGCCATATTTCTAGAGTGGAAGATGGTGGCCATATTTCTAGAGTGGAAGATGTTGGCCATATTTCTAAAGTGAAAGATGGTGGCCATATTTCTAGAGTGGAAGATGTTGGCCATATTTCTAGAGTGGAAGATGTTGGCCATATTTCTAGAGTGGAAGATGTTGGCCATATTTCTAGAGTGGAAGATGTTGGCCATATTACTAGAGTGGAAGGTGTTGGCCATATTTCTAGAGTGGAAGATGTTGGCCATATTTCTAGAGTGGAAGATGTTGGCCATATTTCTAGAGTGGAAGATGTTGGCCATATTTCTAGAGTGGAAGATGTTAGCCATATACATAAGTTGTTGGTGTATCCATTACATGGGTTATTTAACCCTAACCTGTGAGTTTGGTTTTGCTTGCTTAGTCAGCCTAATCTTAAAAAGACTTGCTGGTATCAAGAGTTGTGCCAGTCAAGACCAGGGCTCTCTCATGCTGCAATATTGCAGCTTTTTCTTGTCATTGGCTTTGTAACTTTGATAAAGCCATGTAACTAAATACTAGTCTATATAACTATTTACTTATCTCTGTTACTGTGTAAGGCAGTATGGGTACTCTCCATGCTTTAAGGTTTATTAGAAATATGGTATCCATGTGTTTCAATGTACTGTGCTCCATTTTTTTTTACCACTTGGATGGTATCTAGGCAGGCCACTGTATTCCTCCCACCCCACCTCCAAATATCTGGTACCCATTTTTAAAGGCTGGATACGTTCTGAGGCCTTGTTTGTCTAAAAAATTGTGCAACATCTGGGGATTAAACCTGGATTGTCTGATAGCACAGAGTGTGCTACCACTCAGCCATAGAGCTTCCCATTACTGTGTACAAATAACTGTTAACATTTCTCCGTAACTTGCTACACATTATTCACTATCATCAGTTTTTTTTTCCTTATTAGAAAATAATTGAGATTACCCATTTCACGTCATTTACATTATTATGTTGCTGTCAATTAATAGACATTGATGCCAACAAATATCAATCGACTAATGATCATTGTCATCTAGTACCATATCCAAAAACATTCTTATTTCTATCTTTTCTTTCCTTCCCAGACTTCTAAGCTGTCTAGTTATTTCTGTCACTGTCTTCTCTTTCATACAAAACTTTAAGTTTTTCTTTTCCTATAAAGAGAACACCTAAGGTTGTTTCATGTTCATGGCTTTCTCAACATTCTTTTCTACCAGAGAATCATGTCTCAAATGATCTTCTTGCTAGTTCTTTAACTATGCATTTCTCACTTCCATTTTAAAGGACAGAAGGACAGACTCTATTTAATGTTGGATAACTCTTGATATACTTTTGTTGACAGTAATTTGTTCAATTTTTCATATTTTGTTGACAGTAATTTGTTCAATTTTTCATATTTTGTTGACAGTAATTTTGTTCCATTTTTCATATTTTTTACACTGCCACCTTTATCTAGGCCATTCTGGATTTTGTGTTAGAACTGCATTTATCATCCACAGTTATTAATGTACCAAAGTATTTCATGTTGTTTTCTTGTACATTAAAAGATGCTGCAATTATGTTTTGGCAGATCCATTTCCTTTGAGTCAACAATTACTGATATTTTCTTGATGTTTAGACTAAACCACTTGCTCTAATTTTCTTCCAATGCTGCTTCAGGTATTGTAAGTTTAATTTATAAAAAAATATATTTTAAAAAAAAGAAATAGCAGAAAAAAAATGAATTGTGTTCAACTGAGATTTCTGTTAATTAAGGTTTGGCCTGTCGGTTGACCTGGTATTTGCCACTCGTTCAGTCTGAACAGATGTCCCCACATGGCTCTGCCACAACTATAAAAAAAAAAAAAAAAAAAAGTAAAGTACCCCGTCACGCCAAGTGGCGTATAGGGAATATGGTGTTAGTGACCATAAATTTTACAAACCTTCGGAGCATGATTTTTGGGGTAATGTGATCGGTATTACGCCCGTGCAGCTTTACTTTCCCAGAAAAAAATCCGGTACCCATTAAAGGCTGGGTGAACCCAGAAGCCGTCGGTTGGGATCGAACCCTACCTCTTGTCCTTTGTAGTCCAGTTCACTAACCACTGATCTATTGCGGCTCCATCACCACAACTATACTGCACGGTTTAGAGTCCACTAAAGACGTGTGATTTTGATCTCTTGTTAACCTGTTCATGGCATTAAAGAGCTTATGAAAAAAAATACATCGCAAAAATTAGAAAAAAAAACGGTACTGTTAAAGCTTTATGTTGTACGTGGACGACACAAATTAGAACAATGTTTCAACTCAATAGACCTTCAGCAGGAACATTCAGCCAAAATGTTGTTCTAATTTGTGTTGTCCACTTATAACATCAAGCATTAACTATACAATTTTTTCTACTTGTTTCTATATATATATTTTTTTTCATTTCTCTTTGTTAGCTTCATTGCAGCTTCACATTTATGTGCTTTTCTTTGCTTTGACCCCTTTAAAGAGCATGCCCGTTGACACTTGCTCATTTGTAAATAAATCATAACTTTAAAATAAAGAGGAAATGGTTGAGTTTGCCATACCTCTTTGAGGGATTTTGGTTCTTTTTACTCTTACTAAGTGCTTCTTGATTTATTAAATTCTTTATTTTATTGTCCTTGATTATTCTTTTGCTTCTTGCTAAGGATGTATTGGTTTTATTTAACTAGTTAAGGACATGCAGACTTCTTTGATATTACAAATTGGATTGTGAAGTGTGGATGTTTACATAAGTACATGTGAATTATGATTCATATATGTTGGTGTTGTTTTTTTTAAGTACAGTTTTACAATATTTTGTCAAGACTCATTTGATCTCAGTAGACTTTTATCACTATACCTTTACATGTTGTGTGACCTCAGAGATGTCACATAACCTCAAAGATGTCACATCACCTCAGAGAAATAATGTATGTACCTAATACATGTGAGGCCACTTGAGGGAGATATGTCATTAGACAATGGTGACATGTCACATGACCACAGAGACATATCACTAGACATCAGAGATATGTCACTAGACTTCAGAAATATGTCACTTGACCACAAAGTCATGTCACAAGGCATCTGAGACATGTCACTTGACATCAGAGATATGTTACTTGATCACAGAGACATGTCACTTGATCACAGAGGCATGTCACTTGATCACAGAGACTTATCACTTAACCACACTAACCACAGAGCCGTGTCACTAGATGTCAGACACATGTTACTTGATCACAGAGACATGTCACTAGACGTCTGAGACATGTCACTTGACCACACTAACCACAGAGTCAAGTCACTGTACGTCAGACATATATTACTTGATCACAGAGACATGTCACTTGATCACAGAGGCATGTCACTTGATCACAGAGACTTATCACTTAACCACACTAACCACAGAGTCATGTCACTAGACGTCAGACCTATGTTACTTGATCACAGAGACATGTCACTAGATGTCTGAGACATGTCATTTGACCACACTAACCACAGAGTCAAGTCACTGTAGGTCAGACATGTGTTACTTGATCACAGAGACATGTCACTAGACATCAGAGATATGTTACTTGATCACAGAGTCATGTCATTAGATATCAGAGATATGTTACCTGATTACAGAGTCATGTCACTACACCTCAGTGATAAGTTACTTGATCACAGAGACATGTCACTACACCTCAGTGATAAGTTACTTGATCACAGAGACATGTCACTACACCTCAGAGATATGTTACTTGATCACAGAGACATGTCACTACACCTCAGTGATATGTTACTTGGTCACAGAGACATGTCACTACACCTCAGTGATATGTTACTTGGTCACAGAGACATGTCACTACACCTCAGTGATATGTTACTTGGTCACAGAGACATGTCACTACACCTCAGTGATATGTTACTTGGTCACAGAGACATGTCACTACACCTCAGTGATATGTTACTTGGTCACAGAGACATGTCACTACACCTCAGTGATATGTTACTTGGTCACAGAGACATGTCACTACACCTCAGAGATATATTACTTGGTCACAGAGACATGTCACTACACCTCAGTGATATGTTACTTGGTCACAGAGACATGTCACTACACCTCAGTGATATGTTACTTGGTCACAGAGACATGTCACTACACCTCAGTGATATGTTACTTGGTCACAGAGACATGTCACTACACCTCAGTGATATGTTACTTGGTCACAGAGACATGTCACTACACCTCAGTGATATGTTACTTGGTCACAGAGACATGTCACTACACCTCAGAGATATGTTACTTGATCACAGAGACATGTCACTACACCTCAGAGATATGTTACTTGATCACAGAGACATGTCACTACACCTCAGAGATATGTTACTTGGTCACAGAGACATGTCACTACACCTCAGAGATATGTTACTTGGTCACAGAGACATGTCACTAGACCTCAGTGATATGTTACTTGGTCACAGAGACATATCACTACACCTCAGTGATATGTTACTTGGTCACAGAGACATGTCACTACACCTCAGTGATATGTTACTTGGTCACAGAGACATGTCACTAGACCTCAGAGATATGTTACTTGGTCACAGAGACATGTCACTACACCTCAGAGTTATGTTACTTGATCACAGAGTCATGTCACTACACCTCAGAGATATGTTACTTGATCACAGAGTCATGTCACTACACCTCAGAGATATGTTACTTGGTCACAGAGACATGTCACTACACCTCAGTGATATGTTACTTGGTCACAGAGGCATGTCACTACACCTCAGTGATATGTTACTTGGTCACAGAGACATGTCACTACAGAGATATGTTACTTGATCACAGAGTCATGTCACTAGATGTCAGAGATATGTTACTTGATTACAGAGTCATGTCACTAGATGTCAGAGATATGTTACTTGGTCACAGAGACATGTCACTACACCTCAGAGATATGTTACTTGATCACAGAGTCATGTCACTAGATGTCAGAGATATGTTACTTGGTCACAGAGTCATGTCACTAGATGTCAGAGATATGTTACTTGATTACAGAGTCATGTCACTAGATGTCAGACATATGTTACTTAATCACAGAGATATGTCACTACACCTCAGAGTTATGTTACTTGATCACAGAGTCATGTCACTACACCTCAGAGTTATGTTACTTGATCACAGTCATGTCACTACACCTCAGAGATATGTTACTTGATCACAGAGTCATGTCACTAGATGTCAGAGATATGTTCCTTGATCACAGAGACATGTTTTTTGTATGTCACTTGATCACAAAGATACAGTGATACCCTGCTGTTCATACACAAATTGCTCTTGGAAGCTAATTGAGTTATGATTTCCATAAACATCAAATCAGTTTTTCTCCAAAGAATTAAATATAAATTGGAGTAATCCAGACTGCCCATGATTATTTTACCTGCTATAATAATAATAATACATGTACAGTGCACAAGTCAGACATAAAACCCATCAAAATAATCAATAGACATGAAATACTGACAATGGCAATTCAACAGCACTTGACATGTACTGAAGAGAGTTGATGGATTAAGTGGAAGGTGAGGAGGAGAAAGGAAGCTATTGTTTGGGAGGGAGGTCACCTTCTATAAATTATCAGTCAACCATTGAGTGCTCTTTCACTTTTCTATTTCTTTGTTATCTTTCTTTGTCCTAGAAGATGTTTAGGTTATATAATTGTGAAAACCTGTTCATTGATGCCCATTTTCATGGTTTCCCAAATTGTTATCAATATTTGCTATTAGAAAGAATGACACCCCCATTCACGTGATTAAAGTTTACAGTAGAAAAGCTCCTCATAAGCATTTCCTCCTTTTCCTCCAGTGTAAAGTTCTTTTTGCTGCTCCTTATGCAGTTCTTCAACTTTGTTGATTTATCTTTTTTATGCAGTGAATATGTTTTGCTAAAAGTCTGAAAAACATAAAATAAACACATGAATTCTCAGATGCCAACGATATCTGGGATCATGGGGAATGGGATGAACAAAATACTGTACACATTCTGAGGTAATGTTTGGTTACTGGGTCAAATTTTACTGGAAAATGGAGGTTTGGATTTAAAGGTGTAGAAGTAGAGAGGCATACAGTAGCTACAAGGGTCAACTGTGTGTTGAAGCAGAGATATATACAATAAATACAAGGGTCCAATTGTGTCTAGAAGTAGAGAGATATACAATAAATACAAGGGTCCAATTGTGTCTAGAAGTAGAGAGATATACAATAAATACAAGGGTCCAATTGTGTCTAGAAGTAGAGGGGCATACAGTAGCTACAAGGGTCAACTGTGTGTTGAAGCAGAGATATATACAATAAATACAAGGGTCAACTGTGTGTTGAAGCAGTGAGATATACAATAAATACAAGGGTCAACTGTGTGTTGAAGCAGAGAGATATACAATAAATACAAGGGTCAACTGTGTGTTGAAGCAGAGAGATATACAATAAATACAAGGGTCAAATTGTGTGTTATAGTAGAGAGGCATACAGTAGCTACAAGGGTCAAATTGTGTGTAGAAGCAGAGATATATACAATAAATACAAGGGTCCAATTGTGTGTTATAGTAGAGAGGCATACATTAGCTACAAGGGTCAAATTGTGTGTAGAAGCAGAGATATATACAATAAATACAAGGGTCCAATTGTGTGTTATAGTAGAGAGGCATACATTAGCTACAAGGGTCAAATTGTGTGTAGAAGCAGAGATATATACAATAAATACAAGGGTCCAATTGTGTGTAGAAGTAGAGAGATATACAATAAATACAAGGGTTCAATTGTGTGTCATTTGACCTCGTTGTATGGCCTCAGACACATCACTTCGACTCAGACATGTTGTGCTCATATGAGGTGTGGATCCATTTGGCCTTGGATTCCTTCTTTTATTTGTTGTTGAAGTTAATTCAAGGTTAAATTGTGACCTTAATATCTCACTTTTTACAAACAAAGGCATGGACACACAATTCAAATGACTTTAAAATATTTTTGTTTTTTCTTGTTGAATTGAATGTTTCTTGTTGAATTGAATGTTTCTTGTTGAATTGAAAGAGCTTTCTTGTTGTTTTATGCCTGAAAGGAATGAAGTTATTGTCTATTTTAACTGTGTGTAGATGACTTGCATGTTCTACAGTCTGTAAATAATTTGAAATAGGCAGCAACAAGACATGCAACTCAAACAACAGAAATGGAATCCAGTGGTCACTTACCAAGCAACTTGATGATTTAGACTTTGCTGATGACATAGCTCTCCTATCACACAGCCATCAACAGATGCAGGATAAAATGAGCATACTTGATGAGAGATCAGAACAGCTAGGACTGAAGATTAATAGAGATAAGACCAACATTATGAGAATTAATGCAGTTGGCAATAACCAAATAAAATTAGGAGAAATGCCTCTACTAGACGTACGATCTTACATATATCTAGGCAGTAATATAGATAAAGAGGGAGGAACAGAAAATGATACCAAAATAAGGATATCAAAAGCAAGAGGAGCTTTCGTTGCACTGGGAAACATGGAAATCCAAAGAAATTAGGTTAAATACAAAAATAAAAATTGTCAACTCAAATGTTAAGTCGGTCCTATTATATGGTTGTGAAACATGGAGAACAACAAAATTGACAATCATGAAGATACAGACTTTCATTAATGGATGCTTACGCAGAATAAAAGGATGGAAATGGCAGGACAAAATCACTAACATAGAATTATGGAAATGTACCAGTCAAATACCAGTGGATAAAGAGATACAGCGAAGACGATGGTGCTGGATAGGACACACACTGCGGAAGCCAACTGAGAGTATTACACAGCAGGCTTTTTTTGGAATCCCCAGGGGAAAAGACAAAGAGGAAGATCAAGAAATTCTTGGAGAAGACAGATAGAAGCAGAGATGAAGATGATGGGGAAGACATGGAATGATCTTAAAAGAATGGCATAAAACAGAACGACTTGGAAAGTGTTTGTTGAAGACCTATGCTCCACTGGGAGCTATAAAGGTAGAAGAAGAAGAACAAAACATGCATAAATTAGCTTATTTGTTTTCTCTTAGCATTTCTGTTCAGTTACACTTAAACAGTTGATAACTTCTCTTGTCCAAAAGTTTTGTTTGTATTTCAAATAAATTCAGGATGAAATTCAGTTGGCTCCAATTTGATAAATGTCTGAAGAAAATTGCCAGCACATTTTAGTCAAACTATACTGGCTACCAAGAAATGCTGAGCAGGTGTGTTCCAGGATTTTATAAGTTATATTCTTATTTATATTGTCTACACTGCTGTTACTTAATAATTAATATCAGATAGAGTTGACACAGATCACAGCACAATGTTTTGACAAAGTCTGTCTGACATAGTCAACAATCACAGATGATGAAAATCATGCTCATTCAAGTTTATTAATTATTCTATTGGCACATGATGAATTCATCATCATCATCGGGTGCCGTCTCCGCAATGAAGGTTGGCTACCATGGAGCGCCATTCTGCTCTGTCTCTTGCTTTGATGGTGCAGGTTATCATAGGTTGACTTGTCCATCTTTTGATGTTACTCGTCCATGTTAGTCTTGGTCTGCCTCTGCCTCTTTTACCTTGTATTTTCCCCTCCAGGATTACTTTCAGTAGGCTGTTGTGTCTTTTAACATGGCCCAAGAATCGCATTTTTCTTGTTCTAATTGTGTTTAGTAGTTCTCTTTTCATTTTTAGTTGTTTTAAGACTTCATCATTTGTTTTTTTTTTCCTTCCATCCAATTCTACCTATTCTTCTATATATCCACACCTCAAAGGCTTCAATTCTCTGTTCTGTTTTCTTGTCTAATGTCCATGTTTCAGCACCATATAGGAATATTGAGAAGATGTAACATTTGGCTATTCTTAGTTTTAGCCCTGGTGTTATTTGTTTTGATGTTAGTATGTTCTTCATGACATTAAAATTACTTTTTTGCCATTCTATTCTTTTGTTTATTTCAGTTGTACATTTTCCATCACTTGTTATAGTATGTCCAGGGTAGTTGTAGTTCTGAACTGTCTCCAGGTCTATTCCTTCAATTTTGATATCCATTTGTGGGTTTTGAGTATTTCCTTTGTTTATGATCATAGTTTTAGTCTTTTTGGTATTCATATCTAGTCCATATTTTTTGCTTGTCATGTTTATTTCATTAAGTAATTGTTGTAGATCTTTAGGATTTTCTGCTAGTAGGACAGTATCGTCAGCATATATTGATATACGGTTATTGATTATTTTTCCATTAATTTGTAATTAATGATGAATTAGTGTGTAGTTAAAATTATAAGTCAGTGTTCATGATTTAGATGAACTCAGAGGCTAACATCGATATCTATTGAGATATATCTCTATACCTATTATCTGCGACTTTTAAAACTCTGGAATTAATTATTACTTAATAAGTAAACTCTTATCTTTCATTCACAACTTGTCTGGGCAATACCTTTATTCTGTCTCTATGTCTTAACTCTGAATCTACTTATAACTACTTACTATTGTTCTCTGGAGCAAAAAACTTCTGAATCTTCTAGGAACACTTACCAACTGAACTATGTCTACTAGGAACACTTACCAACTGAACTATGTCTACTAGGAACACTTACCAACTGAACTATATCTACTAGGAACACTTACCAACTAAACTATATCTACAAGGAACACTTACCAACTAAACTATGTCTACTAGGAACACTTACCAACTAAACTATGTCTACTAGGAACACTTACCAACTAAACTATGTCTACTAGGAACACTTACCAACTAAACTATATCTACTAGGAACACTTACCAACTGAACTATATCTACTAGGAACACTTACCAACTAAACTATATCTACTAGGAACACTTACTAACTAAACTATATCTACTAGGAACACTTACCAACTAAACTATATCTACTAGGAACACTTACCAACTGAACTATGTCTACTAGGAACACTTACCAACTAAACTATATCTACTAGGAACACTTACCAACTAAACTATATCTACTAGGAACACTTACCAACTAAATTATATCTACTAGGAACACTTACCAACTAAACTATATCTACTAGGAACACTTACCAACTAAACTATATCTACTAGGAACACTTACCAACTAAACTATATTATTACTGACTGACTTATCTATATTGAACTGGTTCTCTATCTCTATAATTTTAACTCTAAGTGTTTCTCTCCCTCTGTGTTTCTGGTGGTTGCTCTGTTGTTTCTCAGCTCTAAAAGTTCTTTTTTCTCTGAGCTTCCTCCTTATTTTTGCTAATGCCTGAGGTTAAATACCTCTCTCTCATTTGCATAATTTATTGGCTCAGTATCTGCACAGTCAGTGCAAAGTTAAACTCTAGGTGACTCTTGTGTCGAAATTGACTAAACAAGGCGTCATCTTGACACTTAGTTAACCTTTGCTTGTTTCAAAAACATCTACCATGATATCTAAGAGTGACCTCTCTCTCATAAACTTGACTCCCCCCCCCCCAATTTTGTTTATCAACCTAATTTCTGGACATGTTGATGGGTCAAGTCATGTTACATTTATCCCCACACATTTTCCAGTAACAACTAAACATGTCCACCCTCCCACAACTGGCTACTGTGATTCTATGTCTGTAAATGCTTACAATTTGGTTACTGTTATAATCCATTGAGTTTGAGGTAACAACTAAGCTATCAGACCCATTATATCTATCTCCTATTATGTGATCTATTCTATTCCAATCTATATACTATTATGATATACACCAAAGGAAAAATACAACATGCTACCAAGTAATGCTGAACAAGTACAATAAAGAGAAAATACTACATGCTACCAAGAAATGCTGAACACGTACAATAAAGAGAAAATACTACATGCTACCAAGAAATGCTGAACACGTACAATAAAGAGAAAATACTACATGCTACCAAGAAATGCTGAACACGTACAATAAAGAGAAAATACTACATGCTACCAAGAAATGCTGAACAAGTACAATAAAGAGAAAATACAACATGCTACCAAGAAATGCTGAACAAGTACAATAAAGAGAAAATACAACATGCTACCAAGAAATGCTGAACACGTACAATAAAGAGAAAATACAACATGCTACCAAGAAATGCTGAACAAGTACAATAAAGAGAAAATACAACATGCTACCAAGAAATGCTGAACAAGTACAATAAAGAGAAAATACAACATGCTACCAAGAAATGCTGAACAAGTACAATAAAGAGAAAATACAACATGCTACCAAGAAATGCTGAACAAGTACAATAAAGAGAAAATACAACATGCTACCAAGAAATGCTGAACAAGTACAATAAAGAGAAAACTTGTAAAATTCAGATCTACAGGTATTAGATAGTCTTGGACAGAAGACTTAGAAGTGACAGGAAACACAAGAGTGGCGGGCCACTCTGATCTTCGGGCCGTTGGTTGCCAACCTCTGCATTAGAGAGTTTCTCTAGAAATACAGTAAGACTGATTCAGACAGTAATGAATGCTGGCGTAAATAAGGATTCCTTGTCACGTGATTATAACATACGTCTTGGGGGTTGTGTGGAGAAGAGATGAGCATGATGGGGTCATTACATTAAGTAGAGGTCGCTGTAAGCCTCTCCCTGGTGTTGATGACCCGGGGCTGACCTGTCCAGATTACTTGGGATTACAGTTGGGGACAGTAATTGCCTTTCCCAGCCTTTCGGTCTTGGATAATTCCGGGTAGTTTACAAAGGAAATATATTGTAAATGTATATCAGATAGCGTTGAAATAGGAAATAAATGTGTTGTAAACAGAGCCTGGTCTACAGATGGATAGATCGTAACAGTGAAGCCATGTCTTTCCATCCTTGTTTCATTTTCTCCTTTTCCTCTTGTTATTCCTGTCCTCTTCATTGCATCCTGACTTAAGTTCATTCATTCATTGAGTGTCGTCTCCGCATCGAAGGTTAGCTAACATGGAGCACCAATCCACTGTGTCTCTTGCTTTGATGGTACAGATTGTCATAGGCTGACTTGTCCATCTTTGGACGTTACTCGTCCATGTTAGTCTTGGTCTGCCTCTGCCTCTTTTACCTTGTATTTTCCTTTCCAATATCACTTTTAGTAGGCTGTTGTGTTTATTTAACATGCCCCAAAAAATGTCATTTGTCTTGTTCGAATTGTGTTTAATAGATTTTAAAAAAATTTTTAGTTGTTTTAAAACTTCATCGTTTTTTTTTTTTTTTTTTTTCCCCCATCCAATTCTACTTATTTGACCCCCCCCCCCCCGAGTTTGTTTATCAGCCTAGTTTCTGGACATGTTGACGGAATCCATATTCAGGACACGAAAGACGAATATGGCAGACCACCGTGAAATTGGAGCTTCGTCACGTAACATTCCAAGAAAGCCATGGAGAGAAATTCTAACTATTGTCATAAAAACGAGCTAAAGTTAACTACGTGGAATGTTAGGACCTTATACCAAGAAGGAAAATTATAAAATCTATTGATAGAAGCAGAACGATTAAACATAGATATCTTAGGCATATCAGAAACAAGATGGAAAAAAAGTTGATACAAACAAGACGATAAATATACATTTATATATTCAGGTAACACAACATAACATCAAAGAGGGGTAGGCATTCTAATAAAAAGAGAGCTACAAAAATATATGAATACTCACTGGACATACAATGATAGGATTATATTATTAAAAATGAAGGCAAAACCATTTGACATAGCCTTAAGTTACAAGGGCACACAGTGCGCGCAGATTGTTCATGTTGTAGTTTATATCCAGTACGATATTTCAGTCTCTTCTGCCCGACATATCCGCCTTCAGCATTACATTTTTGAGTATTGGGTTACCTTTCCTTTTTATTCCTACTCGTCGGATCATTATTAAAAACAGTCAGCTATGAGTCGCTGCCCACTTTCAGCTCATGTCCCGTCTTCAAATCTACGGATGAGTAGACCGTAAACGTGAAGCCATTATAAGTAAGGGAAAAAGGTAATGTACCCCCGTCACGCCAAGTGGCGTATAGGGAATATGGTGTTAGTGACCATACATTTTACAGACGTTCAGCACATGATTTTTGGGGTAATGTGGTCGGTATTACGCCCGTGCCGCTTTACTTTTCCAGTAAAATATCCGGTACCCATTTAAGGCTGAGTGAACCCGGAAGCCGTCGGTTGGCTACCCTACCTCTTGTCCTCTATAGTCCAGTTCACTAACCACTAATCTTGAAACCATTATGTCTGTAAATAATTAAATAGTAAAATGTGAAGCTATTGTTATAGCTAGTCGAAGGCCCCGGTAGCTGCCTCCCTTCTATAGTTTATGTTGGATGATCTATTTCTCTTTTGTGATATTCATGACTTCTGTTTTGCTGATGTTGATTTTCATGTTGTTTTTTGCGTCAGTGCTGTTGAGTCTATTTAAGTGTTCTTGTAAGTCTATTTTTCCATATATTAGTGTATATATAGTTTTCTGATGAATTGGTCCACACATGATGTGATCTTTTCTTGGAGATTACTGCACGTGATGTGATCTTTTCTTGGAGATTACTGTACGTGATGTGATCTTTTCTTGGAGATTACTGCACGTGATGTGATCTTTTCTTGGAGATTACTGCACGTGATGTGATCTTTTCTTGGAGATTACTGTACGTGATGTGATCTTTTCTTGGAGATTACTGTACGTGGTGTGATGTGATCTTTTCTTGGAGATTACTGTACATGATGTGATCTTTTCTTGGAGGTTACTGCACGTGATGTGATCTTTTCTTGGAGATTACTGTACGTGATGTGATCTTTTCTTGGAGATTACTGTACGTGATGTGATCTTTTCTTGGAGGTTACTGTACATGATGTGATCTTTTCTTGGAGATTACTGTACATGATGTGATCTTTTCTTGGAGATTACTGCACGTGATGTGATCTTTTCTTGGAGATTACTGTACATGATGTGATCTTTTCTTGGAGATTACTGCACGTGATGCGATCTTTTCTTGGAGATTACTGCACGTGATGTTATCTTTTCTTGGAGGTTGCTGCAAGATAAATGTACCAAGCAAGGAGAGACCGCTGGTTTTTACTTTCATCTCTCACTGAGACACCCAGAGAGATGGTCATGTCAAAAGACTGCTAAAAGTGGCCTCAATTTGTGAGGCTGTGGTAAAGTTGGCTGAAGGAAGAATTGGCAACAAAAACGATGTAACATTTTGGTGGTGAAAGATGAAGCAAAACGACTCAACGTTGTGGTTGAAGAACTCATATTTTGCTGGAACATAGAAAGTACACACAAACAAATGTTAGAAAATTGTTAGGTGAACATAGAAAATATACACAAACAAATGTTAGAAAAGTAATAAGTGAACATAGAAAATATACACAAACAAATGTTAGAAAGGTAATAAGGAAACATAGAATATATACACAAACAAATGTTAGAAAAGTAATAAGGGAACCTAGAATATATACACAAACAAATGTTAGAAAAGAAATAAGTGAACATAGAATATATACACAAGCAAATGTTAGAAAAGTAATAAGGGAACCTAGAATATATACACAAACAAATGTTAGAAAAGTAATAAGGGAACATAGAATATATACACAAACAAATGTTAGAAAAGTAATAAGGGAACATAGAACATATACACAAACAAATGTTAGAAAAGTAATAGGGCAATTTTTTTCCCATTCTCCAGCTTTAAACTCTGGCGAAGCCCCTAGAGACTGGGAACTGAATTTGGCGTTTTAATCCGTTTTTCCTTGGCAGCTGGTACAGGGGTCCTCACCGCACAGGCAGATAACTCCGGCTTCGGAGGTAAAAATATTTTTTCAGCCAATGAGTAATTGACGTTTTAAGCCGGGCCTCGTTGCTGAGACCAGGGGGGGGGGGGGGGTTGATGCCGCAGAGAGAAATCACAAATACAAATCCCAACTGGTGCAGCCGGGATTTGAACCCACAACCTCTCTGTCTCGAGACCAACCAGTCCCCAATACGGGAATTATAGAAAGTATGAAAGAACAGATACTCGAAAAGTAAATGGGGAACATAGAAAGTATACACACACACACATTCTAGAAAAGTAATAGGGGAATATAGAAAGTATACACTGAGACTAGAAAACAAATAGGGGAACATTGAAAATTCACACAGAAACTAGATAAACAATATGGGAATATAGAAAATACACACAGAAACTAGATAAACAATATGGGAATATAGAAAATACACACAGAAACTAGATAAACAATATGGGAATATAGAAAATACACACAGGGGCTAGAAAAAAAAAATTGAGAATCATTGAAAATTCACACAGACACAAACTAGAAAAATAAAAAGGGAAACATGGAAAGTACATACAGACACAAACTAGGTTAAACAAAATAGTGCAGCTATACAAAGAGAGAAAAAAAGGATGACAAAGAATAACAATAAAAATTGAAATTATCAAATTGAAAACTTATGTCATCGGACCAGTTTGGTCTGTTCGATAAACAGTCTGCCCCTCCAAACTACAACACGCGATGTCATCGTTTAATGAAGGAACGAAAGGGGCAGCTCAACATAACGGTCATATATCCGAAGTCTCAGACATCATCTGCGTGTTGTATAAATATTATTAGAAACAATGACGTGGTTGCAGTTTGACGTATGTAAGGAACGATACAAAACAACTCGACGTCATGGCCTTCTGCTTGTAAACATCAGTTGCGAAACTAAACGCGGCAGTGTCCTAGTTTGAATATCATTTTCACACAAGGGCCGAGCAGTCGGAAAAAAAAAAATACAAATAGCCCAAGAATAAGAAAACCAGAATTCAAACCCGGCATTATCGACTCAGCGCCTTGCTACACTAAAGATACCTGCATTTACGTCACGCATACTGAAAAAAAAAAAAAAAAAAAAAAAAAAAAAAAAAAGTAATTTTGCTGGCAGGTTATTCCTGCCTGTCCACAACGAGACTACAAGTTTCGAATCACAACGTCTCTCCAGGAATATGTTTGTAGACGCAAATGTTGGTACTGATTCTTCTGATATCACGTGCGTGACAGTATTCGATGAACAGGCTATAATATAGTGGTGCATATGGGCCATTGCTAAGGGGATCTCGAGTGACCGGCGAATGATCCGTGCTGACTGAACTCGTATGACTGGTGAATGATCCTTCCTGACTGAACTCGTATGACTGGTGAATGATCCTTCCTGACTGAACTCGTATGACTGGTGAATAATCCTTTTTGACTGAACTCGTATGACTGACGAATGATCCTTCCTGACTGAACTCGAGTGACTGGTGAATGATCCTTCTTGACTGAACTCGTATGACTGGTGAATGATCCTTCCTGACTGAACTCGTATGACTGACGAATGATCCTTCCTGACTGAACTCGAGTGACTGGTGAATGATCCTTCTTGACTGAACTCGTATGACTGGTGAATGATCCTTCCTGACTGAACTCGTATGACTGACGAATGATCCTTCCTGACTGAACTGGTATGACTGGTGAATGATCAAAGCAAAATTTATTTAGAGGGTGTTGCCTTTAGATGAATGCGGTTTCATTGGTTATTTTTAGCTCTAGTCAATCAGAATCGTCGAAAAGTGAAAGTGAAACTATGTCTCATTACCGGAACTTCCTAACCTATTTATAAGGAATAATATAACAAAGAAGTATGTGTTAGCACTCGGAAATAATGACAGACAAACAACAACAGAAAAAAACAAAGAACAATATATGGTCCGAAGCGGGATCGAACCCGTACTCAGTGGCACTGCGCCTTGCCACGAGAAGCCGAACGCTTGGTACACTGCCACGCAGCCAACTAAAAAAATTGGCTATTGTAAACAGTGTCTTACACGAAGGCGTTCTCATGACTATATCATAGGGTTACGATCACAGATCGGAAATAAATTGTACTGCTTACAATAGCCATTTTTTTTAGTTGGCTGGGTGGCAGTGTACCAAGCTTTCGGCTTCCTGTGGCAAGGCGCGGTGCCACTGAGTACGGGTTCGATCCCGCTTCGGACCATATATTGTTCTCTGTTTTTTTCTGTTGTTGTTTGTCTGTCATTATTTCCGAGTACTAACACATACTTCTTTGTTCTATTATTCCCTATTATCGCCTCGGAAGTTCCCTATATAATAATATTTATTTATTATTATTAGTATCAAGTATATAACCTATTTATAACTACGTTATGCGCATCAGCATCTGTAGAAAGAACTTTTCTGCTCTCAAGAGAATCAAATCTTATTGTCGCTCAACTCAGACACAAGATCGCTTAGCATTTGGATGTTTGGCATTAATGTCCATTGAAAATTCATTCCCTAGAAACTTAAAAACCAACCCAACAGTACTTTCAATGACAAAGTCATCAAGACATTTTCGTCCCAAACAAGACGGATATAATTAATATAAATAAGTAAGTAATTTATAATGTTGTGAAGTCATTATAAAATATTACTGTATGTTAGCCTACTGAATATAATGTGTTTTAATTTATTATGTCAGCGGTAGCCCAGGCCCCAAAATCAGTATACGCCACTGCCTTATACATGCTCTCCATGATGTAATCATTTGCCAGATATTCCCAGTCATTTTCACAGATGGAGAACTCATTCAGAGATGATTTACAGATATCTCTATATCGTAGTTTATTTAGGTCTGCCGATTTGTCTTTTTCCGTGTATTAGTTCACCATATAGTATTTGCTTGGGGATGCGTTTTTCTTCCATTCGCTGGACGTGCCCCAGCCATCTTAGTCTTCCTCATCTGAGCATGAACATGATTGTTGGGGTCTTAGCACGTTGTAGGACAGTATATAGTGTTACTGTAACACAAGGCTGTTGACAATTTGACGAAAACAGGGAAATAACTCTGATGTTAATGAGTTCACTGGGCGTTATTGCGTTAGGTCGCAGTTAGCGGACAATATCTGCGTCTTTCATCCCAAAACATTCGACTTCAGGAGATTTTTGGGTATCGGGTTAGCATTCCTTCTTCAGGTTCTACTCATAGACTGAATAGACTGGCTGGCTGTTTCAATAGCTACAGCGGGGTATGGAGACAAATTTCGATCAGTTCTGGTTTACTGATTCTGACACTCTCAGTCAGCTATAAGTTGTTGGCTGCTTTCAACAAAAGCACATGATGTGTTGTAATTTGCAGAGAAGCAAAACACGATAACTGATTCATGATCTTGATCTTTCTAGCGTCGCTGGACATCGCATAGGGGTCGTAGTGTTAGTCGCCACACATCTCTATCTGGGCGAGATGTTCGAGCTTATCAAATGAGTCTTTACCTGTCATCTTTGCTTCTCTTATAAGTGTACTTTTCAATGTCTCTCTAGGTCTTCCTCTTTTTCTGTATCCTGATATTTCCCGTAGAAGGGCCTGTTTTGAAATTATCTTGTTGTCTCTTCTCAACACATGCCCGACATATGTCCATCTTCTCTTCCTAATTAGAATTATCTAATTAGAATTATAAAACAACAAACAACAAAATAACAAACAACACAAGAAGAGATAAAAGACAAAATGAAACGATAAGAAAAATGGTAGGAATAAAACCCTGCCAAGAATATATAGAACAACAACAACTTAAATGGTTTGGCCACCTGGTCAGAATGTATCCTTACCAATCACCATCAAGGGCGTTCTTCTCGTGAATGCATGGAAAAAGACCAAGAGGAAGACCCAGAAGAAGATGGATAGATGCAGTGACAGAGACATGTAACAACAAAGGGAAATCACTAATTCAGACAGTTCGAGCAGCACAAGAACGACAAATGATATAAACCACGACACCTTTTAGGTATCAGTGACAAGAGAAAAGAAGAAGATGGATAGATGCAGTGACAGAGACATGTAACAACAAAGGGAAATCACTAATTCAGACAGTTCGAGCAGCTCAAGAACGACAAATGATATAAACCACAACACCTTTAAGGTATCAGTGAAAAGAGAAAAGAAGAAGAAAAGAATTAGAAATATATTTTAAAAATATAAATCTTTCAAAGAATAGAAGGATCAGAAACAATCATTAACAAAATGGCCGCCACAACTGCCTTCCAGATCGTCCGAGTGACCTCTGGGCTGGAACACGGCAAGGCGTGGCACGGGAAGAGCGCATAAATCTTGGATACATGACACTGGTCTGGTCAGTTTATGCGGCCCTACGCGCCGCGACAAGTCTTTTGGGCAATAGGCAGTTGTCACGTGATCAGGGACAGGATTTCCGATTTTCTCGCCTCCAGGATTAGACACAAAATCATCAATATGTGATGGTGTGTTTGTGTGTGTGTACTTGTGTGTTTGTATATGTGTAAAAGTAGGCCGAGTGGATAAGAGATAAGGAAACAAATAATAATAAATGAATATTGTTATAGAGGGAAACTTTCACGTGGCAAGGTTCGGGTACAGGTTCGATCCTGCTACGGTCCATATATTGTTTGTTTTCTTTCTGTTGTTGATTACTTGTCATTGTTTTCCGAGTGCTGTAAACATACTTCTTCCTGTGAATTAATTCTCTGGTTTATAGGTAAACATGTCGGCCCGTGGACAAGAAGGTTCTACGTTGGAATCCCGCGGATATTTTCCTCTCTGAGTCTGCGGTTGTTTCGTTGCTTGAACTCGTCCCGGTCTCAGGTTTTGTCAGACCCGATGTTTGGCCATCTCGGACAACGGTGAAAAACAGGTCCCATGTACACTCTGCGCATGCTAACGAACACCCGATGGTTTAAAGTTGGAAAGAGTTGGAAGGAAATGGCCGCTACCAGAGCAGGAATGTCTAAATTAGAAATCTACTCTTGCCAAGGATGGTTGAGTCTGGATTGGGGGTTTGGGGGGGGGGGTGGTATGTGTGTAAAGGCATCAAGATGCATAGAGATGCGAAGTTGCCGTAAAGCTGATGATAATAATGACAATTTTTTTTAAAAAAAGAGAAAAAATGGGTATGGTAACAGCTTTACGTAGGTGAGAAACAAAACAAAAGTCGAACGACGTTTCGGCCAAGTAGGAATTCACCATATCCTTATATATTTTTGTGTTGTTGTTTATTGATCCAGCTGAAGGCCTACTTAACCGAAACGTCGTTCGATTTTTGTTTTGTTTCTCACCTACGTTAAGCTGTTACCATACCACTTTTTTCTCTTTTTACGTTTTAAAATTGCTATTGAGAGTTTGGGTCGAAAGGCACAGATACCGCGACTTGTTGTAAACTAACGAAACACCTCATCAACGTTGTAACGGGTCATCGCTAGGACGAAGAAAGAAGAAAGGCACAGATACCGCGACTTGTTGTAAACTAACGACACACCTCATCAACGTTGTAACGGGTCATCGCTAGGACGAAGAACGAAGAAAGAAGAAAGAAGAAAGGCACAGATACCGCGACTTGTTGTAAACTAACGACACACCTCATCAACTTTGTAACGGGCCATCGCTAGGACGAAGAACGAAGAAAGAAGAAAGGCACAGATACCGCGACTTGTTGTAAACTAACGAAACACCTCATCAACGTTGTAACGGGTCATCGCTAGGACGAAGAACGAAGAAAGAAGAAAGAAGAAAGGCACAGATACCGCGACTTGTTGTAAACTAACGACACACCTCATCAACGTTGTAATGGGCCATCGCTAGGACGAAGAACGAAGAAAGAAGAAAGGCACAGATACCGCGACTTGTTGTAAACTAACGAAACACCTCATCAACGTTGTAACGGGTCATCGCTAGGACGAAGAACGAAGAAAGAAGAAAGAAGAAAGGCACAGATACTGCGACTTGTTGTAAACTAACGAAACACCTCATCAACGTTGTAACGGGTCATCGCTAGGACGAAGAAAGAAGAAAGAAGAAAGAAGAAAGGCACAGATACCGCGACTTGTTGTAAACTAACGACACACCTCATCAACTTTGTAACGGGCCATCGCTAGGACGAAGAACGAAGAAAGAAGAAAGAAGAAAGGCACAGATACCGCGACTTGTTGTAAACTAACGACACACCTCATCAACGTTGTAACGGGTCATCGCTAGGACGAAGAAAGAAGAAAGGCACAGATACTGCGACTTGTTGTAAACTAACGACACACCTCATCAACGTTGTAACGGGTCATCGCTAGGACGAAGAAAGAAGAAAGGCACAGATACTGCGACTTGTTGTAAACTAACGACACACCTCATCAACGTTGTAACGGGTCATCGCTAGGACGAAGAACGAAGAAAGAAGAAAGAAGAAAGGCACAGATACCGCGACTTGTTGTAAACTAACGACACACCTCATCAACTTTGTAACGGGCCATCGCTAGGACGAAGAACGAAGAAAGAAGAAAGAAGAAAGGCGAGGAAACTTACATTAGAACAGAAAGTAAAGGTGTAAAGAGCAGTTTCCGCGCGCACAAGTCACCAACAAAATGTCAATGAATCGAGAGGATAACAATTCACCCTTATCTTCATCAAAGACCACACAAAGAACAAAATCCTCCGTCTTCTTATCAAAAAGAATCTTCTTTCTTTCTTTTTTTTCATTCTTTCTTTCTTTCTTTCTTTCTTTCTTTCTTTCTTTCTTTCTTTCTTTCTTTCTCTCTCTCTCCCTTCTTCCTTCCTTCCTTCCTTCCTTCCTTCCTTCCTTCCTTCCTTCCTTCCTTCCTTCCTTCCTTCCTTCCTTCCTTCCTTCCTTCCTCCCTCCTTCCTTCCTTCCTTCCTTCCTTCCTTCCTTCCTTCCTTCCTTCCTTCCTTCCTTCCTTCCTTCCTTCCTTCCTTCCTTCCTTCCTTCCTCCATCCATCCCTCCATTCACCGGACAACTACTAAAGGAATGAAGTGCACCTCACCACCACCACTGACAGCATGTTAACCAGGTGTAGATCTAGACGAGTTGTGAAGTGGCTCGCAGTAGAACTGCGAACTCTGGCCCAACACATTCGACTTGAGCTCGACGTTTTTGAGTACCGTGCTGAGTTCCCTCATCAATCACTGATCACTTTGCCAGACTGGATAACCCTGTTTTCAGAAGCTCCGCCCTCCATCAAGGCAATCTCCTTATCGTGGGGATGGGGCTTAACAGTCACCAGGGACTGAAAACCTGGCCAGGCCTTCCTACAACCAATCAAGACCACAGTCTGCTCTAGCACGTTTAAGTGCTGAAGACGGAACAACCAGCTTAAAGGCGCACCTCAGCAATCAGGATGCCATGCACGCACGCCAATGGGAAGTATGTCTATAACTGCGAATCGATATGGCACCCGCCCTGTGATGGACACTCAGGCAGATGCAGGCCCCCAGCCTCGAAAGGGCCCAACCACTATAACTGGATGTCCTTCTCAACCGTCCCGTGGAGTCAGGGGGCGAGAGAATAGAGCTACTGGTCAATCAAAACTAAGACCACTTAAACTAATGCACTGGAATGCTGAAGGCATCAACAGCAAAAGTGATGGGTACAGTAAAAAGATAGAGTTAGAAAATATCCTGCATGAAGAACAAGTAAGCATATGCTGTTTGCAGGAAACTCATCTAAACAACGGCATAGCCTTGAAGATCAGGGGATACCTGTGTTATCGCTCTGATAGAAAATATAGCAAAAAGGGTGGAATAAAATTGTTTCCTAGTGTTGTAAACATACCTCTTCCTCTGAATTGATTCGCTGATTATCGCCTCGGAAGTTTCCCTCTAGAATAATATTCATTTATTATTTTTTATAAAAAAACTATTCAACCCCAATGTTAAATCGGTTCTATTATATGGCTGTGAAACATGGAGAACAACAAAATTGACTATCACGAAGATACAGACTTTCATTAATGGATGCTTACGCAGAATAAAAGGATGGAAATGGCAGGACAAAATCACTAACATAGAATTATAAAAATGTACCAGTCAAATACCAGTGGATAAAGAGATACAGCGAAGACAATGGCTCTGGATAGGACACACACTACGGAAGCCAACTGAGAGTATTACACAACAGACCCTTTTTTGGAATCCCCAGGGGAAAAGACAAAGAGGAAGACCAAGGAACTCTTGTAGAAGACAGATAGAAGCAAAAAACAGAACGAATTGGAAAGTGTTTGTTGAAGATCTATGCTCCACTGAGAGCTGAAAGTGTTTGTTAAAGACCTATGCTCCACTGAGAGCTGAAAGTGTTTGTTGAAGACCTATGCTCCACTGAGAGCTGAAAGTGTTTGTTGAAGACCTATGCTCCCCTGGGAGCTGAAAGTGTTTGTTGAAGACCTATGCTCCACTGGGAGCTGAAAGTGTTTGTTGAAGACATATGCTCCACTGAGAGCTGAAAGTGTTTGTTGAAGACCTATGCTCCACTGGGAGCTGAAAGTGTTTGTTGAAGACATATGCTCCACTGAGAGCTGAAAGTGTTTGTTGAAGACCTATGCTCCACTGAGAGCTGAAAGTGTTTGTTGAAGACATATGCTCCACTGAGAGCTGAAAGTGCTTGTTGAAGACCTATGCTCCACTGGGAGCTGAAAGTGTTTGTTGAAGACCTATGCTCCACTGAGAGCTGAAAGTGTTTGTTGAAGACCTATGCTCCACTGGGAGCTGAAAGTGTTTGTTGAAGACCTATACTCCATTGGGAGCTGAAAGTGTTTGTTGAAGACCTATGCTCCACTGGGAACTAAAAAGGTAGAAGAAGAATGTTTTTCTTCTGGATTAAAATCCACTGGCCCATATATACAAAACTACAGACAAAACTATATGGGCCACTGCAAGAATTACAAAAGACGGTAACATTTATACAGGAAACGACATTGCAGATATAGACAATACTTCAGGTGAACGAAAGATAGATAGATAGATAGATAGATAGATAGATAGATAGATAGATAGATAGATAGATAGATAGATAGATAGATAGATAGATAGATAGATAGATAGATAGATAGATAGATAGATAGATAGATAGATAGATAGATAGATAGATAGATAGAAGCACCACTGAGAGTTGGAGTAGGCATTAAATCAGCTGATTTTGACAGAAGCCTTTCCTCAGTTCACTTGCTGGTGGTTTCCTTCACCTTCAAATACTTATCAGCCTCTACCCTCCCAAAGATACAAACTCACCCTTGTCATCAAACAAACGTCCAAAACCACAACAAACATATAAATTTATCACTATAATCAAACAAACGTCCAACACCACCCCTCCCAAGATAAAATTCACCCTCCTCATCATCAAAGAAACCCTCATTACCCACAGAAGATAAACTTCACCCTTCTCATCATCAAAGAAACTCTCATTACCCACAGAAGATAAACTTCACCCTTCTCATCATCAAAGAAACTCTCATTACCCACAGAAGATAAACTTCACCCTTCTCATCATCAAAGAAACCCTCATTACCCACAGAAGATAAACTTCACCCTTCTCATCATCAAAGAAACCCTCATTACCCACAGAAGATAAACTTCACCCTTCTTATCATCAAAGAAAGTCTCATTACCCACAGAAGATAAACTTCACCCTTCTCATCATCAAAGAAACCCTCATTACCCACAGAAGATAAACTTCACCCTTCTTATCATCAAAGAAAGTCTCATTACCCACAGAAGATAAACTTCACCCTTCTCATCATCAAAGAAACCCTCATTACCCACAGAAGATAAACTTCACCCTTCTTATCATCAAAGAAAGTCTCATTACCCACAGAAGATAAACTTCACCCTTCTTCTTATCAAAGAAAAATCCGTGACCCCACAAGACAGAACTCATTCTTCATTCCTCACTTCACATTCCAACCATATCAAATCCTCACCCACAGAAAATACTCCAAGACCTCACAAAACAAAACTCACTCCTTGTTCTCTCTCCCTCTCCAAAAATACCAAACCCTAAAAGGCCGAACTCAAACCAATTCCTGACAGCAACTAAATCTAACAAACACAGCCCGCGGTATTACTGGCCACAAAAAGGGAGATAATGAACGTGCCCATCTCAATTATTCCATTTAGAAAATGTCTCTCACAATTCGCTTTTACCCCTGAGATGAGACTCCCACCGGCAAGTCAAAGTTGTCGTTCTTGTTCCGCCCGGTTAATCTGCGACTGACCAGGTCAAGAATATTTGCGGACACGTCCTTACACTGCACGTCGCAGCTCGTTTCTCTCCAAAAGTGCTATTTTAGTTCACGATTTAACGATCTATTTGTACATGCGCGAAGGAGGACAGGGGGGGGGGGGGGGTGTAAATGCTGCACAAGGGAAAATGAAACAAGTTACATGCAGTTAAATGGTATATTTAATGCTGTACGACATTTACGTTGAACGCTGAACGACCCAAAGTTGCGCTCTTCAAACTGAACTTCACCTGGGACATAGATACTACACGTAAACAAATGAACAGATTTTCTCATTCTCTTAATTTTTTACCAAAAAAAAATTAAAGTTTTCTTCCTGCTTCAGCGTATCGGAGGGCCATTTTACAGCTACTGGTTGATAGCTTGACCAGGGGTGCCACTTTACAGATACTAGTTGATAGCTTGACCAGGGGTGCCATTTTACAGATACTGGTTGATAGCTTGACCAGGGGTGCCATTTTACAGATACTGGTTGATAGCTTGACCAGGGGTGCCATTTTACAGATACTGGTTGATAGCTTGACCAGGGATGCCACTTTACAGATACTGGTTGATAGCTTGACCAGGGGTGCCACTTTACAGATACTGGTTGATAGCTTGACCAGGGGTGCCACTTTACAGATACTGGTTGATAGCTTGACCAGGGGTGCCACTTTACAGATACTGGTTGATAGCTTGACCAGGGGTGCCACTTTACAGATACTGGTTGATAGCTTGACCAGGGGTGCCATTTTACAGATACTGGTTGATAGCTTGACCAGGGGTGCCACTTTACAGATACTAGTTGATAGCTTGACCAGGGGTGCCATTTTACAGATACTGGTTGATAGCTTGACCAGGGTGCCATTTTACAGATACTGGTTGATAGCTTGACCAGGGGTGCCATTTTACAGATACTGGTTGATAGCTTGACCAGGGATGCCACTTTACAGATACTGGTTGATAGCTTGACCAGGGGTGCCACTTTACAGATACTGGTTGATAGCTTGACCAGGGGTGCCACTTTACAGATACTGGTTGATAGCTTGACCAGGGGTGCCACTTTACAGATACTGGTTGATAGCTTGGCCAGGGTACCACTTTACAGATACTGGTTGATAGCTTGACCAGGGGTGCCACTTTACAGATACTGGTTGATAGCTTGACCAGGGGTGCCACTTTACAGATACTGGTTGATAGCTTGGCCAGGGGTGCCACTTTACAGATACTGGTTGATAGCTTGACCAGGGGTGCCACTTTACAGATACTGGTTGATAGCTTGGCCAGGGGTACAATTTTACAGCTACTGGTTGATAGCTTGGCCAGGGGTACCACTTTACAGATACTGGTTGATAGCTTGACCAGGGGTACCACTTTACAGCTACTGGTTGATAGCTTGACCAGGGGTGCCACTTTACAGATACTGGTTGATAGATTGACCAGGGGTACCACTTTACAGCTACTGGTTGATAGCTTGACCAGGGGTGCCACTTTACAGATACTGGTTGATAGCTTGACCAGGGGTGCCACTTTACAGATACTGGTTGATAGCTTGACTAGGGGTGCCACGTTACAGATACTGGTTGATAGCATGACCAGGGGTGCCACTTTACAGATACTGGTTGATAGCTTGACCAGGGGTGCCACTTTACAGATACTGGTTGATAGCTTGACCAGGGGTGCCACTTTACAGATACTGGTTGATAGCTTGACCAGGGGTGCCACTTTACAGATACTGGTTGATAGCTTGGCCAGGGGTACCACTTTACAGATACTGGTTGATAGCTTGGCCAGGGGTACAACTTTACAGCTACTGGTGGATAGCTTGGCCAGGGGTAGCACTTTATAGATACTGGTTGATAGCTTGGCCTGGGGTGCCACTTTACAGATACTGGTTAATAGCCTGACCAGGAGTATCACTTTACAGATACTGGTTGATAGCTTGGCCAAGGGTGCCACTTTACAGATACTGGTTGATAGCTTGACCAGGGGTACCACTTTACAGATACTGGTTGATAGCTTGACCAGGGGTGATACTTTACAGATACTGGTTGATAGCTTGGCCAGGGGTGCCACTTTACAGATACTGGTTGATAGCTTGGCCAGGGGTGCCACTTTACAGATACTGGTTGATAACTTGGCCAGGGGTGCCACTTTACAGATACTGGTTGATAGCTTGGCCAGGGGTACAATTTTACAGCTACTGGTTGATAGCTTGGCCAGGGGTGCCACTTTACAGATACTGGTTGATAGCTTGGCCAGGGGTGCCACTTTACAGATACTGGTTGATAACTTGGCCAGGGGTGCCACTTTACAGCTACTGGTTGATAGCTTGGCCAGGGGTGCCACTTTACAGCTACTGGTTGATAGCTTGACCAGGGGTACCACTGTACAGATACTGGTTGATAGCTTGGCCAGGGGTACCACTTTACAGCTACTGGTTGATAGCTTGGCCAGGGGTACCACTTTACAGATACTGGTTGATAGCTTGACCAGGGTTACAACTTTACAGATACTGGTTGATAGCTTGACCAGGGTTACAACATTACAGATACTGGTTGGTAGCTTGGCCAGGGGTACCACTTTACAGATACTGGTTGATAGCTTGGCCAGGGGTACCACTTTACAGATACTGGTTGATAGCTTGACCAGGGTTACAACTTTACAGATACTGGTTGATAGCGTGACCAGGGTTACAACTTTACAGATACTGGTTGATAGCTTGGCCAGGGATACCACTTTACAGATACTGGTTGATAGCTTGGCCAGGGGTACCACTTTACAGATACTGGTTGATAGCTTGACCAGGGGTACCACTTTACAGCTACTGGTTGATAGCTTGGTCAGGGATACCACTTTACAGCTACTGTTTGATAGCTTTGCCAGGGGTACCACTTTACAGCTACTGGTTGATAGCTTGGCCAGGGGTACAACTTTACAGCTATTGGTTGATAGCTTGGCCAGGGGAACCATTTTACTGCTATTGGTTGATAGCTTGGCCAGGGGAACCATTTTACAGCTATTGGTTGATAGCTTGGCCAGGGGTACCACTTTACAGATATTGGTTCATAGCTAGGCCGGGGTACCACTTTACATATACTGGTTGATAACTTGACCAGGGGTACCACTTTACAGAAATTGTTGGATAGCTTGGCCAGGGGTACCACTTTACAGATACTGGTTCATAGCTAGGCCGGGGTACCACTTTACATTTACTGGTTGATAACTTGACCAGGGGTACCACTTTACAGAAATTGTTGGATAGCTTGGCCAGGGGTACCATTTTACAGATACTGGTTGCTAGCTTGGCCAGGGGTACCATTTTACAGATACTGGTTGCTATCTTGGCCAGGGGTACCATTTTACAGATACTGGTTGCTAGCTTGGCCAGGGGTACAATTTTACAGATACTGGTTGATAGCTTGGTCAGGGGTACCATTTTACAGATACTGGTTGATAGCTTGGCCAGGGGTACCATTTTACAGATACTGGTTGATAGCTTGGCCAGGGGTACCATTTTACAGCTATTGATTGATAGCTTGGTCAGGGGAACCATTTTACAGCTATTGGTTGATAGCTTGGTCAGGGGAACCATTTTACAGCTATTGATTGATAGCTTGGTCAGGCGAACCATTTTACAGCTATTGATTGATAGCTTGGTCAGGGGAACCATTTTACAGCTATTGATTGACAACTTGGTCAGTGGAACCATTTTACATCTATTGGTTGATAGCTTTTCCAGGAGGACAAATTTACAGCTATTCATTGATAGCTTGGTCAGAGTTACCACTTTACAGATATTGATTGATAGCTTGGAGTTACCACTTTACAGATAAAGGTTGATTGGCCAAGTGGGCCACTTTACTACTTGTGGTTAATATAGCTTGGCAATGACATTCACTTTACAGCTATTAGTTGAAAGCTTGGCCACAGTTATCACTTTACAGATAGAGGTTGATTGCTTGGTCATGAGGGCCACTCTATAGCTATTAGTTGATAGCTTAGAGTCACAAGACTACATCAACGCCTGTATACTGAGTGATTCGATGAGCATGATAAGAAAGGAGGAGGCGGGCTCTTTACGTATGCAATGGGTAGAGTCGTTGCATAAGTCAAAAATACGTAAGGTCGTATCTGTCTATGCCCCAGAACATGCGGGGGTACGGGGAAATGAAAGAGCGGACAGGTTGGCTAGCTGCGCTGTTGTTGAGGACGGTCAACCAATGGATCGGGCGGACATCATCAATGCCCTCCAGGAAGTGGGAAGGACACAGGACTTCGAAAATCATGAGTCAACGTCACTCCTTTGGATGAAAGAAATGGGAGTTAAAATGGGGCAGCCAGAGACGAAAAACGTGGTGGGTGTGTAAGAAGACTTATCAACCAACACAGAACTGGAGTCGCCAGTCGCTGGACACTGCGGGACTTGCGGAGGAGGGGATCTGATCTAATGAAGATGTTCGGAGTGTAATGATGATGACCCACTAATAACTCATTAACTCATTAACTAAATAGCTTAGCCAGGGGTACCACTTTACTACTAGTGGTTGATAGCTTAGCCAGGGGTACCACTTTACTACTAGTGGTTGATAGCTTAGCCAGGGGTACCACTTTACTACTAGTGGTTGATAGCTTAGCCAGGGGTACCACTTTACTACTAGTGGTTGATAGCTTAAACAGGGGTACCACTTTACTACTAGTGGTTGATAGCTTAGCCAGGGGTACCACTTTACTACAAGTGGTTGATAGCTTGGCCAGGGGAGACCCTCTACAGCTATTGGTTGACAGGAGACCACTTGACTTAAACCACAGGAAACTACAATTCGTGCTGTTTCGCCCTATAACTGTTTGTCTGCAACGCAAGTATTCAGCCCTTACCCTATCCGGGAGATACTTGACTTAATAGGAAAATACAGATACACAATTTATTCCCGAGTTGTGACGCAGCCCTATGCTATAGTCATGAGAAAACCTGCGTGAAAGACATCGCCAATGATGGCTAATTTTTTTGTTAGCCGAGTTGGCAATGTTCCCTAGCGTTTGGCTTTTCGTGGCAAGGCGCTGTGCCAAGGAGTACGGGTTCGATCCTGCTGAGGACCATGTATTGTTCTTTATTTTTGTTTCTGTTGTTGATTATTTGTCATTTTTTCCGAGTGCTGTAAACATTCCTCTTCCTCTGAATTGATTCGCTCATTTATTGGTTGACAGCTTTCCCGCGGTAGTTTCTTTTCAGCTATTGGTTAATGGTGGAGGACCACTCTAAAGCTACTTTGGTAGCGAAATCAAACTATAATAATCTTAAATAGAAGACAAAGAGAAACCAATTACACTATCATAATCTTAAATAGAAGACAAAGAGAAACCAATTACACTATCATAATCTTAAATTGAAGACAAAGAGAAACCAATTTCACGAACATAATCTTAAATAAGAGAAACCAATTACACGAACATAATCTTAAATAGAAGACAAAGAGAAACCAATTACACGAACATAATCTTAAATAGAAGACAAAGAGAAACCAATTACACGAACATAATCTTAAATAGAAGACAACGAGAATCCAAATACATAATCTTAAATAGAAGACAATAAGAATCCACATACATAATCTTAAATAGAAGACAAAGAGAAACCAAATACATAATCTTAAATACAAGACAAAGAGAAACCAAATACATAATCTTAAATACGGCATGAAATTTATCGAGAGCCAGAGTCAACCAGCGACTGGGCTGAGAGCGACTCAAAGCTGACTGTTTGTGTTATGGTCGGCTAAAAACAGAGCTGATCCAGATCTCACTCTACGACCCAGGGGTGACTAAGCAGGAGATAAATAATAATAAATGAAAATTATTTTAGAGGGAAACTTCCGAGGCGATAATTCAGCGAAACGTAGGAGGAAGAGGTATGTTGATAGCACTGGGAGAAAATGGCAAATAATCAACCAAATCAGAAAGAAACAATCAACATGTTTCGGGTACATCATGAGAAGAGGAAAGTTGGAATACTTGGTTACAATTGGCAAAATGAAAGGAAAGTGAGATCGGGGACGACAAAGAAAGAAAATACTAGATAGCTTGGTGTCATGGCATGGAAAACGGCCAAAAACAGAACTGATACGATGTACTGTGGATAGAAGATTGTGGATGGACATGATCGCCTACGCCAACCGGTATGGCACATGATGATCAATAATAAAAAAAAAACAAAAAAAAAAAACAAAGAACAATATATGGTCCAAAACAGGATCGAACACGTACTTCTTGGCACAGCGCCTTGCCACGAGAAACCAAACGCCAGGGAACACGGCCAATTCAGCTAACTAACAAATTAGCTCTTTCACCATTGCTAAGACATCCAAACATTTCTATGCCAGCTAAACAGCAAATGATAAATAGCATCTTCATACCAACTTTGTGCTATGAAAGTCAAACATGGACCCTTTCTAAATCACATTTAAGAAAGATGAATACATGTGAGATGCGTTGCTTGAGAAAAGTAACAAAGAACACAAGAAGAGATAGAATACCAAATGAAACCATATGAAAAATAGTAGGAACAAAACCCTGCCAAGAATATATAGAACAACAACAACTTAAATGGTTTGGCCACCTGGTCAGAATGAATCCTCACCAATCACCATCAAGGGCGTTCTTCTCGAGAATGCATGGAAAAAGACCAAGAGGAAGACCCAGAAGAAGATGGATAGATGCAGTGACAGAGACATGTAACAACAAAGGAAAATCACTAATTCAGACAATTCGAGCAGCACAAGAACGACAAATGATATAAACCACGACACCTTTTAGGTATCAGTGAGAAGAGAAAAGAAGAAGATGGATAGATGCAGTGACAGAGACATGTAACAACAAAGGAAAATCACTAATTCAGACAATTCGAGCAGCACAAGAACGACAAATGATATAAACCACGACACCTTTTAGGTATCAGTGAAAAGAGATAAGAAGAAGAAGAAGAACAAATTAGCTATCATTGGCGATGTCTTTCACGCAGGTGTTCTCATGACTATAGCATAAGGTTACGATCACAGCTCGGGAATAAACTGTATATCTGTATTTTCCTATTAAGACAAGTATTTCGCGGTAGGGCTGAATACTTGTGTTGTAGACAAACATCTGTAGGACGAAACAGCAAGAAGGTTGACTAACCAGTCTGGCAAGGCAAGTGGATATCGATGAGGCAAGACAACCAGGCGCTAACAATATCGTCCTGAAGGATATGTTGGGTCGGGAGGGGGGCAAATATCGCAACTTTGCTTCAAACCACAACGAGGCGCACCTACGCCCACGTCATTAGCGTCCTGACAATGGCGGACGATGGAGAGCAGTCGTTAGAAAGAAAACAAGAAAGAAATAATGAAAGAAGGAAAGAAAGAAAGAAAGATAGAAGGAAAGAAAGAAAGAAATTAATAATGAAAGAAAGAAAAAAAAGAACGTAAGAAATAAATAAATAATTAAATTTAGAAGGAAAGAAAGACTGATGTAGTAAATGAATATTGCCTCCAGAAACTTGTCGGACCATTCAGAAAAGCTGATGAACGGGGAAATTTGAAACGATGGGAGGTAACCATCTGCAAGTACTTCCCAAAGTGTTGATATATACATTCTCATTGGTGGCCGTGGAGACGCCGGACTTCCCAAAGTGTTGATATATACATTCTCATTGGTGGCCGTGGAGACGCCGGACTTCCCAAAGTGTTGATATATACATTCTCATTGGTGGCCGTGGAGATGCCGGACTTCCCAAAGTGTTGATATATACATTCTCATTGGTGGCCGTGGAGATGCCGGACTTCCCAAAGTGTTGATATATACATTCTCATTGGTGGCCGTGGAGACGCCGGACTTCCCAAAGTGTTGATATATACATTCTCATTGGTGGCCGTGGAGATGCCGGACTTCCCAAAGTGTTGATATATACATTCTCATTGGTGGCCGTGGAGACGCCGGACTTCCCAAAGTGTTGATATATACATTCTCATTGGTGGCCGTGGAGATGCCGGACTTCCCAAAGTGTTGATATATACATTCTCATTGGTGGCCGTGGAGTCGCCGGACTTCCCAAAGTGTTGATATATACATTCTCATTGCTGGCCGTGGAGATGCCGGACTTCCCAAAGTGTTGATATATACATTCTCATTGGTGGCCGTGGAGACGCCGGACTTCCCAAAGTGTTGATATATACATTCTCATTGGTGGCCGTGGAGATGCCGGACTTCCCAAAGTGTTGATATATACATTCTCATTGGTGGCCGTGGAGACGCCGGACTTCCCAAAGTGTTGATATATAAATTCTCATTGGTGGCCGTGGAGACGCCGGACTTCCCAAAGTGTTGGTATATACATTCTCATTGGTGGCCGTGGAGACGCCGGACTTCCCAAAGTGTTGATATATACATTCTCATTGGTGGCCGTGGAGACGCCGGACTTCCCAAAGTGTTGGTATATACATTCTCATTGGTGGCCGTGGAGACGCCGGACTTCCCAAAGTGTTGATATATACATTCTCATTGGTGGCCGTGGAGATGCCGGACTTCCCAAAGTGTTGATATATACATTCTCATTGGTGGCCGTGGAGATGCCGGACTTCCCAAAGTGTTGATATATACATTCTCATTGGTGGCCGTGGAGACGCCGGACTTCCCAAAGTGTTGATATATACATTCTCATTGGTGGCCGTGGAGACGCCGGACTTCCCAAAGTGTTGATATATACATTCTCATTGGTGGCCGTGGAGATGCCGGACTTCCCAAAGTGTTGATATATACATTCTCATTGGTGGCCGTGGAGATGCCGGACTTCCCAAAGTGTTGATATATACATTCTCATTGGTGGCCGTGGAGACGCCGGACTTCCCAAAGTGTTGATATATACATTCTCATTGGTGGCCGTGGAGATGCCGGACTTCCCAAAGTGTTGATATATACATTCTCATTGGTGGCCGTGGAGACGCCGGACTTCCCAAAGTGTTGATATATACATTCTCATTGGTGGCCGTGGAGACGCCGGACTTCCCAAAGTGTTGATATATACATTCTCATTGGTGGCCGTGGAGATGCCGGACTTCCCAAAGTGTTGATATATACATTCTCATTGGTGGCCGTGGAGACGCCGGACTTCCCAAAGTGTTGATATATACATGCTCATTGGTGGCCGTGGAGACGCCGGACTTCCCAAAGTGTTGATATATACATTCTCATTGGTGGCCGTGGAGATGCCGGACTTCCCAAAGTGTTGATATATACATTCTCATTGGTGGCCGTGGAGATGCCGGACTTCCCAAAGTGTTGATATATACATTCTCATTGGTGGCCGTGGAGATGCCGGACTTCCCAAAGTGTTGATATATACATTCTCATTGCTGGCCGTGGAGATGCCGGACTTCCCAAAGTGTTGATATATACATTCTCATTGGTGGCCGTGGAGATGCCGGACTTCCCAAAGTGTTGATATATACATTCTCATTGGTGGCCGTGGAGATGCCGGACTTCCCAAAGTGTTGATATATACATTCTCATTGGTGGCCGTGGAGACGCCGGACTTCCCAAAGTGTTGATATATACATTCTCATTGGTGGCCGTGGAGATGCCGGACTTCCCAAAGTGTTGATATATACATTCTCATTGGTGGCCGTGGAGACGCCGGACTTCCCAAAGTGTTGATATATAAATTCTCATTGGTGGCCGTGGAGACGCCGGACTTCCCAAAGTGTTGGTATATACATTCTCATTGGTGGCCGTGGAGACGCCGGACTTCCCAAAGTGTTGATATATACATTCTCATTGGTGGCCGTGGAGACGCCGGACTTCCCAAAGTGTTGATATATACATTCTCATTGGTGGCCGTGGAGACGCCGGACTTCCCAAAGTGTTGATATATACATTCTCATTGGTGGCCGTGGAGACGCCGGACTTCCCAAAGTGTTGATATATACATTCTCATTGGTGGCCGTGGAGATGCCGGACTTCCCAAAGTGTTGATATATACATTCTCATTGGTGGCCGTGGAGATGCCGGACTTCCCAAAGTGTTGATATATACATTCTCATTGGTGGCCGTGGAGACGCCGGACTTCCCAAAGTGTTGATATATACATTCTCATTGGTGGCCGTGGAGATGCCGGACTTCCCAAAGTGTTGATATATACATTCTCATTGGTGGCCGTGGAGACGCCGGACTTCCAAAGTGTTGATATATACATTCTCATTGGTGGCCGTGGAGACGCCGGACTTCCCAAAGTGTTGATATATACATTCTCATTGGTGGCCGTGGAGTCGCCGGACTTCCCAAAGTGTTGATATATACATTCTCATTGGTGGCCGTGGAGATGCCGGACTTCCCAAAGTGTTGATATATACATTCTCATTGGTGGCCGTGGAGACGCCGGACTTCCCAAAGTGTTGATATATACATGCTCATTGGTGGCCGTGGAGACGCCGGACTTCCCAAAGTGTTGATATATACATTCTCATTGGTGGCCGTGGAGATGCCGGACTTCCCAAAGTGTTGATATATACATTCTCATTGGTGGCCGTGGAGATGCCGGACTTCCCAAAGTGTTGATATATACATTCTCATTGGTGGCCGTGGAGATGCCGGACTTCCCAAAGTGTTGATATATACATTCTCATTGGTGGCCGTGGAGATGCCGGACTTCCCAAAGTGTTGATATATACATTCTCATTGGTGGCCGTGGAGATGCCGGACTTCCCAAAGTGTTGATATATACATTCTCATTGGTGGCCGTGGAGACGCCGGACTTCCCAAAGTGTTGATATATACATGCTCATTGGTGGCCGTGGAGACGCCGGACTTCCCAAAGTGTTGATATATACATTCTCATTGGTGGCCGTGGAGACGCCGGACTTCCCAAAGTGTTGATATATACATTCTCATTGGTGGCCGTGGAGACGCCGGACGCCAGGTTTACTTTTGCGATGGTGATAATAATAGAAATAATAAAAGTAACATTGCCAGTAATATATTACGGTAATTAAAATCTATAGATGGCAACTGTAACCTGAAAGAATCGTATCTTTACTTGCTACACAATGTTGGCATTCTAATTAACGTTACAGTCGAACTGAGTACAATTTGGCAACAGTGTGTGACGGGCGTTAGGAAAAGAAGGAAGGATAGATAGATAGATAGATAGATAGATAGATAGATAGATAGATAGATAGATAGACAGATAGATAGATAGATAGATAGATAGATAGACAGATAGATAGATAGATAGATAGATAGATAGATAGATAGATAGACAGATAGATAGATAGACAGATAGACAGACAGACAGACAGACAGACAGACAGACAGACAGACAGACAGACAGACAGACAGACAGACAGACAGACAGACAGACAGACAGACAGACAGACAGACAGACAGACAGACAGACAGACAGATAGATAGATAGATGACAAGTTAACAATAGAGATTGCATTTCAGATTAAGATAAAATTACGTTAAGAAAATATAGAAGAAACAATCTAGATGAGATACTTATTGGAACAACGTAAATATCCCCTGGGAGTGTCTAGCGATGACTCTACATTGAAGCAACATAAAATTATTGGCCAAACATATCATGAAGAAGGATGCATGGATGACGTGTGATATCATTATTAGGTTGCTACAAGTAAAACAAATTTCATTTCAGGTTAGAAAAAAAAAAGCATAGAAATAGAAAATGTCCAGAAATGGATCAAAAAGAGTAATCGAACATGTAGCCAAATGTGTAGATGAAGAAATACCGTTATTGCAGAATAAGACAACACCAGGAGAAAGTTGCTTCGGAGCGAAAATTGAGGAATTAAACAAATAAATAAGAAAGAGCAAAGCAATTTGTCGAGTCGTGGAATTGTTCTGAGGTAATAAAACAAATAGCCAGGATTAGTAAATGTTGGAGATTGTGAACAAACAGTGGACTATGTCACAGAGAAGGAAATCAATACAGATGATTGAGGAAATGATGTCTTCTGAACCAGACATCTAGAAATGATTGAAATGGAGTAGACACAATCACAGATTTGCTCATAAAGGAAAGACACGAAGATATCGATATACGACTCTCTCTCTCTCTCTAACACACACACACACGCACACACGCACGCACGCACGCGCGCTCACACACACACACACACACATATATATATAATAACATTGCCCTCCAAAACCCCGAGGCTGTTAACTGTATAGACAGTAAAGGTTGTAGTGAGCCACACAAAAACTAAGATCTTTCATGGCGATAATGCAGGAGATCATATATAGTTACAACAAGATTACATATAGTTACAACAAGATCACAGATAGTTACAACAAGATTACATATAGTTACCAACAATATAACAGATAGCTACAACAATATCACACATAGTTACAACAAGATCACACATAGTTACCAACAAGACCATAGATAGTTACAACAAGATCACACATAGTTACAACAAGATCACAGATAGTTACAAGATCACACATAGTTACAACAAGATCACATATAGTTACCAACAAGACCATAGATAGTTACAACAAGATCGCAGATAGTTGCAACAAGATCACACATAGTTACAAGAAGATCACAGATAGTTACAACAAGATCACATATAGTTACCAACAAGATCACACATAGTTACAACAAGATCACAGATAGTTACAACAAGATCAGCAGATAGTTGCAACAAGATAAAACATAGTTACCAACAAGATCACAGATAGTTACCACATATCACATATAGTTACCAACAAGATCACAGATAGTTACCAACAAGATCACACATAGTTACAACAAAATTACATATAGCTACCAACAAGATCACAGATAGCTACAACAAGATCACACATAGTTACAACAAGATCACATATAGTTACCAACAAGACCATAGATAGTTACCACAAATCACATATAGTTACCAACAAGATCACAGATAGTTACCAACAAGATCACACATAGTTACAACAAATTACATATAGTTACCAACAAGATCACAGATAGCTACAACAAGATCACACATAGTTACAACAAGATCACATATAGTTACCAACAAGACCATAGATAGTTACAACAAGATCGCAGATAGTTGCAACAAGATCACACATAGTTACAACAAGATCACAGATAGCTACAACAAGATCACATATAGTTACCAACAAGATCAAATATAGTTGCAACAAGATCACATATAGTTACCAACAAGATCACAGATAGTTGCAACAAGATCACACATAGTTACCAACACGATCACAGATAGTTACCACAAATCACATATAGTTACCAACAAGATCACAGATAGTTACCAACAAGATCACACATAGTTACAACAAAATTACATATAGTTACCAACAAGATCACACATAGTTACAACAAGATCACACATAGTTACACCAAGATCAAATATAGTTACAAGACCACACATAGTTACAACAAGATCACATATAGTTACCAACAAGATCACACATAGTTACCAACAAGACCATAGATAGTTACAACAAGATCACAGATAGTTGCAACAAGATCACACATAGTTACCAACAATACCATAGATAGTTACAACAAGATCACAGATAGTTGCAACAAGATCACATATAGTTACAACAAAATTACATATAGTTACCAACAAGATCACAGATAGCTACAACAAGATCACACATAGTTACAACAAGATCACATATAGTTACCAACAAGACCATAGATAGTTACAACAAGATCGCAGATAGTTGCAACAAGATCACACATAGTTACAAGAAGATCACAGATAGTTACAACAAGATCACATATAGTTACCAACAAGATCACACATAGTTACAACAAGATCACACATAGTTACAACAAGATCAGCAGATAGTTGCAACAAGATAACACATAGTTACCAACAAGATCACAGATAGTTACCACACACCACATATAGTTACCAACAAGATCACAGATAGTTACCAACAAGATCACACATAGTTACAACAAAATTACATATAGCTACCAACAAGATCACAGATAGCTACAACAAGATCACACATAGTTACAACAAGATCACATATAGTTACCAACAAGACCATAGATAGTTACCACAAATCACATATAGTTACCAACAAGATCACAGATAGTTGCAACAAAATCACACATAGTTACCAACAAGATCACCAGATAGTTACCACAAATCATATATAGTTACCAACAAGATCACAGATAGTTACCAACAAGATTACACACAGTTACAACAAAATTACATATAGTTACCAACAAGATCACACATAGTTACAACAAGATCACACATAGTTACAACAAGATCACATATAGTTACAAGACCACACATAGTTACAACAAGATCACATATAGTTACCAACAGGATCACACATAGTTACCACAAATCACATATAGTTACCAACAAGATCACAGATAGTTACAACAAGATCACATATAGTTACCAACAAGATCAAATATCGTTGCAACAAGATCACAGATAGTTACAACAAGATCACAGATAGTTGCAACAAGATCACACATAGTTACCAACAAGATCACCAGATAGTTACCACAAATCACATATAGTTACCAACAAGATCACAGATAGTTACCAACAAGATCACACATAGTTACAACAAAATTACATATAGTTACCAACAAGATCACACATAGTTACAACAAGATCACACATAGTTACAACAAGATCACATATAGTTACAAGACCACACATAGTTACAACCAGATCACATATAGTTACCAACAAGATCACACATAGTTACCAACAAGACCATAGATAGTTACAACAAAATCACAGATAGTTGTAACAAGATCACACATAGTTACAACAAGATCACATATAGTTACCAATAAGATCACATATAGTTACCAACAAGACCACACATAGTTACCAACAAGACCATAGATAGTTACAACAAGATCACAGCTATTTGCAACAAGATCACACATAGTTACCAACAAGACCATAGATAGTTACAACAAGATCACAGATAGTTACAACAAGATCACACATAGTTACCAACAAGACCATAGATAGTTACAAGAAGATCACAGATAGTTCCAACAAGATCACACATAGTTACCAACAAGATCACAGATAGTTACCAACAAGATCACATATAGTTACCAACAAGATCACAGATAGTTACAACAAGATCACATATAGTTACAACAAGATCACATATAGTTACCAACAAGATCACAGATAGTTACAACAAGATCACATATAGTTACCAACGAGATCACATATAGTTACCAACAATATCACAGATAGTTACAACAAGATCACAGATAGTTGTAACAAGATCACACATAGTTACAACAAGATCACAAATAGTTACAACAAGATCACATATAGTTACTAACAAGATCAAATATAGTTGCAACAAGATCACAGATAGTTACAATAAGATCACAGATAGTTGCAACAAGATCACACATAGTTACCAACACGATCACAGATAGTTACCACAAATCACATATAGTTACCAAGAAGATCACATATAGTTACCAACAGCGGGAGATATAATTTGTGATCTTTTGCTCTTCTGTTCGCCTCTGCTGCTGTTATGTTTCCTAGTGCTTCTAATATTCCATCAATCCATCTTTTTCGCGGTCGACCCTTGGGTCTGGTGTTCTCGCAACGTTTAATGAGGGCTCTTTGTGGTGTGTTTTAAATACTCTGCCTTGTCACGTGGCCAAACCATTTTATTTGTTGTTTCTTTATATATTAGCTTTCAACTTATTTACATCTATTTTTATATTTTTATTCATCCTCGAGGGCCGTCTCCGCAACGAAGGTTGGCTACCATGGAGCGCCATTCTGATCTGTCTCTTGCTTTGATGGTGCAGGATGTCATAGGCTGATTTGTCCATCTTTTGATGTTACTCGTCCATGTTAGTCTTAGTCTGCCTCTGCCTTTTTTACCTTGTATTTTCCCCTCCAGGATTACTTTTTGTAGGCTGTTGTGTCTTTTAACATAGCCCAAAAATTGCATTTGTCTTGTTTGAATTGTGCTTAGTAGTTCACTTTTCATTTTTAGTTTTTTAAGACTTCATCATTTGTTTTCTTTTCCTTCCACCCAATTCTACCTATTCTTCTATATATCCACACTTCAAAGGCTTCAATTCTCTG